>OW203740.1:13086345-13611345 GCA_934045075.1 Yponomeuta sedellus
AACTCAGGATCAAAAAGATGCTCGCGTCAAATGGTGCAAGAAAACTTTAAAAAAATTCAACGGAGGCGACTCAAAATCTGTTTATAATATCTACACAGGTGACGAATCCTGGATCTACGCGTACGATCCCGAAACTAAACAACAATCAACAGTTTGGGTGTTTCAAAATGAGCCGAACCCTACGAAAGTGGCTCGTGCAAAAAGCACTGCAAAAAGCAAATGGTGGCCTGCTTTTTTGGTATTAATGACCATGTGGCTACAATACCACTGGAGAATCGCAGAACGGTTAATTCGGAGTGGTACACGACCATTTGTCTGCCGGAAGTATTTGAAGAAATACGCCAAAACAACCAGCGACGCAGAATCATACTTCACCATGACAATGCCAGCTGTCATACATCTCAGGAAACAACTACATTTTTTTTTTCATTTCTGTGTCGGGCTCTTGGCTAGTACATGCGCTTCATTTGTTTTTTTTTCCGGAATTTTCCATTTTATTCTTTTTGTTGGCTTTTTCTTATTATTCATCATCATTGTGTAGTTAATTACTTCCATTAGTTAGATTCAGCAGTTTTCGGTGAGTATTATCATTACTTTTCTTCAATATGGGTGACAAAAAGATCCCGCCTAAGCCCCCGGACCCAGTCCCTTTTGAATATGAGCCGGTTTGTACGATCACCTTACCTCAAGAATCGCCGATGTGCCAGCAGATGGATACTTCTGATAGTACCTGTAGAAAGCGTGCTGCAGTCTCCGGACCGCCACCTGAGTTACCATCTAAACTTCCCCGAGCTACTCTTGATCTTAGGCAAAAGTACTCTGCATTCGACAAAGGCCCATTTATTGTGCATGTCTCAAAAGTCCAGGCAGAGGAGAATTCTGGTTCAAGCTTGCACCATGTTAAGTTTGGCTTATTCCTATTGAAGCACAACATTGGTAATGTCTTGAACGATGGCATAAAACGATTAGGGCGCAACAGAGTTTCTGTCGAGTTTAAATCTCCGGAAGATGCAAATGCCTTCATTGTTAATCCGGTTCTAGAGCAGAATCAATTCAAGGCAGTAGTCCCCCAATATAATGTGACTCGAATGGGCCTCGTAAGAGGGGTTCCAACTGAATGGTCAGAGGACGAAGTAAGAAATTTGTTAAAAGTTCCAACAGGCTGTGGAAATGTTATTAAACTTCGCAGAATGAATAGAAAAACTATTGATAATGAAGGTCACTCAGTATGGGTCCCAAGGCAGACAGTGGTCCTCACATTTGATGGGCAGGTCCTCCCTAAAAGAGTATTCTGTTGCTACTCTGCTCTAGAGGTTGAGCAATATACTTATCCAACAGTGCAATGTTATAATTGCTGCCGGTTTGGACATACACGAAATCAGTGTCGGTCAAAACCTAGATGCTATAAGTGTGGAAAAGACCATCCTGGTGATGGTTGCGAGATTAATGAATATGAGGCTACATGTTTATTGTGTGATGGTGAACATCCTGCTACTAGCAAGGATTGCCCAGAATACAGCAGACAGCGTGCTATTAAAATTCTAATGGCGGAGCAAGCTATTTCATATTTTGAGGCAAATAAAAGGATACCTGCTATTTCTAGAACTTATGCAAACGCAGTGAAATCATCCCCTCCCTTGTTTTCACAGTCACTGTCTAGCCCCACTCAAAGGCAGCAATCTAGTAGAGCATATAAAAAAACTGTCTTTTCAAAACCAAAGACTCATTCTCCCCTTACTCCAGGGTATGATAGGCTTGCTCATCAAGAACTGACTAGGGACTATTCCTTTTCACCATCCTGTAATGGTTGTGCTCTAGGCCAAAATCAACTTTCAGCAAATATAGCTACTGGGGATCCCATTGAGCAGCTTGTTTCCCTTCTCACTAAACTTATTACTGCCAAGTCCCTACCTGACCACGTTGCCCAAAAACTTAGTAATATTTTATTTGTTCTTCATAATGACCCTTCATCTTCTTCAGTGGAATGTGAGAAGCATAAACAATAAAAAAACATGAACTAATTCATATCTTAAACAAATACAAACCAGCAATTTGCTGCCTGAGTGAAACTTGGCTAAAGCCAAGTTCCAATTTTAATGTAAATAGCTATAATTGTGTTCGCAATGATAGGGCTGACAACTATGGTGGTTGTGCCATTCTTGTCAGTAACAAAATTCCTTTTTCAGTAGTTTCGCTTCCCCATCTGGGCAGTGATGTTAATTTGGTCGGTGTAAAATCTTTAGGCATTACTATTGTCTCTATTTACATTTCAAACCCTTCCGTCACACTAATTCCATCAATTAATTTACTTATGTCACAGTTACAAACTCCATTTATTATTATGGGCGATTTTAATGGGCATCACTATAGATGGGGCTCGGACCATTGTGACACCTTTGGGGAGGAACTCATTGAGGCCATTGATGATGCAGGTCTATATGTCTTAAATGATGGTAGACCTACGCGTAGGGGTTACATAGGAGGGAGGAAAAGTTGTGTTGACTTAACTATCTGTTCACTGGATTTAAGTTCTCGCTGTATTTGGGATCGCTTAAATTACACTTATGAAAGTGATCATTTTCCAATCCTTGTTTGTTTACCTCATAAATCTGTCCCAGAAAAGTCAGTTAGTCCTTTACTGAAATATCGACTTACTAAAAATGGTTGGGTCACTTACTCAGACACTTTAGAGGGAGAGATTCCATCCCTACCTAACGTTGAAAATTCTGATTTAGCTTCTACCTATAATGCTTTCGCCGATGCCATAAATTTTTCTGCAGGGAATGCTTTCCCAGCTAAAAAACTGCGCACTGGAAAAATCCCTTCTCCTCCCTGGTGGGACGAGGAGTGTACACGTATCATTAAAGAACGTATTGACGCAGAAAAAATCTGTAATGAATTTTGCTCTATCGATAACTTAATTGAGTACCGTAGGCTTCTGGCCAAATCTAGAAGATTTCTACGAAGGAAGAAAAGAGCAGGTTGGGTAGCGTTTTGTTCTGCTTTATCTCCATCAACTCCACCTTCTCTAGTGTGGAGACAAATCAATCGTTTTAGAAATAGTTTTTCTCCTAAACAATCCTCTTATATCTCGGATGAAGTTGCCGAAGCATTCTTTATTAAACTAGCTCCTCCCTATGTCCCTAATGAAGAAGAATTATGGGTTCCTGATGTCTCTGCCAATAGCTCTCAGGACCCTTTTGACAAACCTTTTTCTGCAGACGAATTGGCATCTGTTTTATCCCACGTAAAGAACTCTGCTCCAGGAGAGGATGGCTTCCCATATTCGTTCCTATCAAAATCAGGACCTAAGACAATCGATTATTTTTTAAAATTTGCAAACATGTGTTTCGAAACAGGTTTTGTTCCAGAATCTTGGAAAAAACAATTGGTCATGCCCATCCTTAAGCCTCAGAAAAGCTCTGATGATCCGAATGGTTTCCGTCCTATAGCTCTTTCATCTGCATTATCAAAGATTCTAGAACATCTTATTAAAAATCGTCTTGAGTGGCTTGTAGAAAATAGAGACATTTTACCTAGAACGCAGTTCGGTTTCAGAAAGGGGGTGGGAACTGTAGATAGTATCGCAGTACTTGTGACCGACATTAGGATAGCTTTTAGTAAAAATAAGTCGACGGTGGCAGCTTTCTTGGATATTTCCTAAGCTTATGATAGTGTTATCCTTTCAATTCTTAGAAATAAATTGCTTCAGCTAAAGATCCCCCCAAAGATTGTTCGCTGCATTCACCTTTTGTTAATGGCTCGGTCTGTAACTCTCCGACTGCCAGAGTTTAACTCTGGTACCAGAATGTTATGGAAAGGCCTCCCTCAAGTTCGGTGTTAAGCCCAATACTTTTTAATTTGTATACCCACGACATGAATTCTAGCCTTAATTATAACTGTGAAATCCTTCAGTATGCTGATGATGTGGCTTTGTATATCTCTGACAATTCCATTGAGGACGCAGCGAATTCTTTGAGCTTATCTCTTGAATCCCTTAGTCACTGGCTCTTCTCCCATGGCCTTTCTGTGTCAGCTCAAAAGAGTTCCCTATTGGTATTTACTAGAAAACGGCGTACACCCGACATAGAGGTAAGCATTGAAAATATCCCTATCCCTCTGAAATCGAAGGTGAAATTTCTTGGTGTCCATCTTGATCCTAGGTTAACTGGCGTCTATCACATTGAACACTTGGTTAAAAAATGCGAACGCGTTTATACCATCCTGCGCGTTCTTGCTGGGGTTTGGTGGGGTGCACACCCCTTTAGCCTTAAATTAGTATATAATGCTCTGATTAGAAGCGTTATTGATTACGGTTGTTTCGCCCTGGAGCCAATGAATAAAACCTCGCTAGTTAAGTTAGATCGCATTCAATATAAATGTTTGCGACTTGTTTTAGGCTGTATGAAATCGACACCGACTAATGCCCTTCAAGTTGAGGCTGTTGATCCACCTCTTCATCTTCGACGCCAGTTACTTTCGGACCGCTTTATAACCAAAGTTTGTTCCCGTACGTCTCACATCCTCCCTCGAAAATTACAAGAGCTTGATTCCCTCACTTCTACAAGTTCCTACTGGAATAACAAAGAAGTTCCTCAAATTGTCAAGAGTTTCAGATGGTTAGAGAATTTCAGGGGCTCTATGGTAACAACCAGTAAAGTGCCTATTTTTGATTACAGCTTTGATGTAATTCAGTATAAGCCTAAAACAATTCTGAGCATCGGTATAGGTAAAGATGATCCTTCAGCCAACTCCAAATTTAATGCTGCTATAAGTAAGCGATGTAATGGGTGGAAAAGATTTTTCACTGATTCGTCGAAGTTATCATCATCTTCCTCAGTAGGTGTTTCGGTGTTTTTAGAAAACTCTAAATTGGCTATTCAATTTAAATGCCCTCCGGAGTCCACTGTATTTACTGGCGAGTGTATTGGAATATTGGAGGCCTGTCTTTTCGTTGAATCGCACAATATTAATAATGCAGTTATCTTTACTGACTCTCTAAGTTGCCTCCAAGCTCTGGACCAGAATCAGTTCAAGTCAAAATTTAATAGTAAACTCATTATGGATATTAAAAAATCTTTGCTAAATTGTTATAAGAATAACCTTGAAGTCAACCTGGTCTGGATACCTGGCCACTCAGGTATTTTGGGCAATGAGAATGCAGATGCAATTGCTAAACACGCCTGTACTCACGAAGTGGACTTGAAGCACTCCTCTCACTATCCCTATGACTTGCTAGCGTTGTCAAAGCCACGTCTTTACGTCCACTGGTCGACCCTGTGGGAAGAGAGTAGTCGCTTCAAGGGTTCTCGATTTTTCTCTATTCAACCAACTATAACACCCAAACCTTGGTTTTTCAAATTTAAAAAGGTTGGTAAGAGGAAGTGTCGGTGATATCAAGGCTTCGGATCGGTCACTGTTGTACGCCTGTCTTTTTAAATAAAATCAGAGTGCGTGATAACTCGATTTGTGAGTGTGATCTGGAGGAGGGTGATCTCGACCACATTATCTTTAACTGCTCAAATAATAATAGATCAGTTAATTTGTATAGTTGCATTCCATCTGTAGATATTCCACTACCAATTAATTGCATGTGTTTATTAACGCATTTATCTTCGTCCATGGGTCTGTATATATTACTTATAAAATTCATTGGAGAAAATGATATTAAGTTATAATTAGAGTTTTATTTTAGTTGGTGTATTATTAAGCGTGTATTTAGTTTTAAAAATATGTATTATTTCAGTTTAATGTACTCATTGTTAATTTTATATTGTTTCAGAGTTGCTGTAGATAGAACATTCATTTAGTTTACACTTAGTTCAAAGTCTTCACAAAGAAATCAAAATTAGTAGGTAAACATAAAAAAAAAAAGTTGCTCATTTCGTGTCAAGACTTGACTGTGGCAGAATTTGTCGACATCGACTGGTTGCCATATCAATAAGAAATAATAACTACATTTTTGGATGGTCAAAAAATACAATTGATGGGTCATCCACCGTACAGCCCTGATTTGGCTCCCAATTATTGCTATTTATTCCCAAATGTAAAGAATAAATTACGTGGTCAACGATTTTCGACCCGTGAAGATGCCGTAGATGCGTTCAAACAGCACGTTTTGGAGATACCTCAATCAGAGTGGAAAAAGTGTTTTACAAATTGGTTTCATCGAATGCAAAAGTGCATCGATCTTAATGGAGAATACTTTGAAAAACAATAAAAGCATATTTAGCCATATACATTTGTTTATTTTTTCTATTCCGCATACATAAGCAGCAGCCATCGTATTAGGTACCTATTGTTATTTATTTTTACCTACTTGTCCATTTTTGTAAATAATATTCGTGAAGTGTGACTTTTAGTCGAAAAACTGCCGGTAATATGGCAGTTTTTCGGGAATAAGCCGCGTTTTCACGGTCTTAGTGGACTCGGATCGAGTGCGTCTTCTTAGTCAACTAAAACAGTAAGCCACTCGGATGGTAGTTTACACTAGTGTGGGAGCCAACGACCTAACATATTTGTAATTTCTTTTCTATTACTTTTTTATACTTACACAATTTAGTGGATATGGATTTTTATTCACTTTTGAACGCGCTTTATTGTATGTGGTCAGCGTTTACTGTCAAGCAAAACTCTGTGAAAACTTAAAAAACTTTAAACCAGCTTTGATGTGGCTTTGAATTTAAAATGACCGATTTACTGCTGAAAGGCATAGACATTGTGGCAGATATGCTTACCGTCGAGCTGCAACAGAAGCAGGATAAAAAAGACGAAAAATTTGGACACGTAAGGCGTGACCAACTAGGTGCTTCGAATAATTTTATTCGAGAAGTAGGTAACTTAAGTAGGTAACTCCGATTATGTTTATTTTAGCATTTACCTACTTACTTCGGTCATAGGTACTGCTTTCCACATTAAATTTTCTCTTTATCCGCTCCTGCGCGGTTGTCTGGCGTCTTTATTTGTAGGAATGTATATGATGCCAAACGCACATTTCACAATACCTACTTCTTCACTTTCGTAAAGCTCCACAAACTGCAAATGATCTCTTTCTGACGACTTTCTTCTACGCGGCACAGGAATTTCTTGCGAAGACGCCATTTTTGTTTTTGTAATCGCATCCAAGTATGAGTAGAGCGTGGTCCGAGTTGGCGTTTTGATACGAGTGCACTAAAATGGCCAGTGTACACGATACGCGTAGCATCTTAGTAGTCATCTTAGTAAACTCGGTTCGAGCGCAATAAGAGCGTGAAAACCCGGCTTATACATAGATAACACGCTGCCAATCTTGTAAACAAATTTCAAGAACTTGATCTAGTTTTGGCATAAATGAATAATTTTGAGGTTGAAATGAAATGAAATGAAAAATGAAAATAAATTTATTAACACACACATTTTTGAAAAGCTCTTCAGCCGCTTTTCTATACACTTCTGTGTCAGTAGTTCCTCGTGCAGTAGTTCTTGTGCGTTGTCGCGGCATTCTGTTGGAGTATAAACAAACATAGAAAATATTTAGTTAGTTAAACCATTACGGGGACAAAAGTAACATGTTACTTGTGTACCCACAGGACACAAGTAACATGTTAGCTGTCTCAGTTTTAGACCAAAGATCCAAATCACTAGTGCCAGGATCTGTTGGACTTCAAAGAGCAAATTCTACTTAGCCGTTTAATTTTTTCACACCTAAAGATCTCAGACCTTTACCACAAGCGGGTCTGAAAACTAAACATAAAAGAAAATGAGGTCAAAAGAAAAGAAAATAAAAAAAGTAAAACTAAAAAAAAAATATGTGTGCGTGGACAATGATAAGAGCTATCTCTTATCATTGTCCACGCACGTATTCAATTTGACTGCCTTGAATAGGAGAATAATACTAAATGAGTCTGATTATAAACGAATGATTAACATAGCAATTGATCTCTTTACACTGAGAATAATTTCTATTGATTTGTTTTGAATTTACTTTTTGGGCATTTTAAATGAAGATTTTTACTTGTGTTTTTTACTTGTGTTTTTTACTTGTAACCAAGTCTTGAAATAAATAATTGTTGATTTAGCAATAACATATAATACTGTATTAATTACCAACCTCATTGTCTTGTTACTTTCGACCCACACCGTGTTACTTTCGACCTGCCTACGTGGTCAAAAGTAACAATTGACAATTTTTTTTTGAGTCTGTTAATCATATAAAATGCACCATAATGAAATGAATCGAGCTATTAGTGTAAAGAACATGAGCTGAATTTATATATGGTTATATTAATTTATTGATAATATTAAAGCCTACCCAGAAATCAAGGTAAAACTACATAGTGGTACTTTTGTACCCGGTCTCCCCTACCTAAATCGTTACGTTCTGTTTAGGTGTCAGTCGTGTCAAGACCCGCAGCCAGGGATGTTATACGTGTCATAATTATGGTACATGTACCATAATTCAGTTGTTCGTACCATGTACCATGATACATCCATTATGGTACGTGAAAGTACCATAATTTTGCCATTTTTTGATCACAAGCACTTTTGCATCACATATTTTCATCTTTCGCTTTTGCTGTTGACGAGTTTTTTTATCTACCGATATCTAGCAACACTAAAATATCATTCATTCATTTCGTTCAGTAAGTTGATAAGAACGTTCATATCTGTGATAGTTTTTGTAGTCTGTGGATTGTAAGTGAACTTTACAACAGGTGAATCTTCAAAAAGTTGAACTTATAGTCTGTAAAATATAGCTTGAGCTCCGCGACAGCTGTCATCGAAATTGAGTCCATGAAGTTTTGAATTATTTCATAGAATATTTGTACTGCGAAAACTCCGTACTTACTGCACAGTTAGTGATGTCTAACCATTATAGTATGCAAGTTTCAAACTTTCGATGATTTGGTGATGGATGATCCAAACTGCAGGTTTACTATTGGAATTGAACTTTATTTGTTTGAAAACGACTATCAAATTTCATTAGAATTAAAATAATGAATATTGTTTTAATTAGTACCTATCTAATAAAATACTGCTGTTTGCTCCGAACCTCCATGATTCTGGGTTCTGGTTAGTGAGTGACGTTCTTGTTTACCCTGACGACGAAATGTTTGTTGGTATTCGATGATTTTTTCAAATTATTTTCTATTAATGTATTTCATGCTTTAAACATGTAGTTGCTATGGTGAAGTTGATTAGTTGAGTTAAAGTTGTTCCGTTTAGTTTGCATGATGTCAAAAATATCAAAGAAAACAGTTTGAACAGTGAATGCCGTGAGTTTGTAATTCGTTTGCGCGAATATTTCAGGCGCGAAAACCAAAACCGTGGTCCGCTTCCGCCATTAGAGCGAGTGTGTGACAGAGTTGCGGATGCTCTTGGTTTTGGACGACCTACGGTGGTCCGTTTTAGCAAAGAAAAATACGGAGAGAAAGAGAATAAAAACTTCTTCCGTCACAGAGGTTGATAGTTTTGACGCCGCCGCAATCTACAACCACATATTACTCAAGAGGACAATTACCAGCACTAAGAAATATTGGGTTTTCATATAAAAAGAGCGTTAAAAGAAAAATTGTAATCAGAAACTGATTTAGGGATATAACAATACACCACTACTTGAATAAAACTTTGTAAAATAATATTTCTCGTGTTTGATTTCATGTTTCCAAGTTCTCGAAAGTTCCATACATGTTATCACATACGCTTTAAGTGACACTGACATTTGATGTCGTCATTGTCCCATTCCTAGCCCTGTCAGTGTGACAGTTGTCGTGGAGCTCAAGCTATATTTTACAGACTATAGAAGTAGCGATTAGCACAGACTAAAAAGAAAAAAGCGAGTAGTGTTTGTTTGAAGAAATTTTAATACTTTAAATAATGGTACCTACCTAATTTATTAAATCCGTAAGAGTTTTCCTACCCGTACCTTATTTTTTCCAAAAATACCATAATTTTGAGCGTCTAGTGCCATAATTAAAAAGTTGGCATCTAACATCCCTGCCCGCAGCTGGGCTAGGGTTTCGATGAAAAAAGATAAGAAAAGAGAAATTATAATTGATTTTTGGAATTAAGTAGGTACATAGAATTCTTATCAATATTCCAATTCAGCGTTTTGATAAGTAAGTAGATAGGTAACTATATACAGACTACAGTAAGTACACGCAATAGTGCACCTAGCCAAGTTCTCAGACTATGAATCAAGCACAATCTAGGTATGCGTAAACTGATTCGAGCTCTTTTCGTCCTACCTTAACTTTGTTTAGCTATGTTACAGAACTGAAAATTGGCAGATGGATAAGACTAACAAAAAAAAAACTTTCTCCAAGTTTCATGCATTCATTTAGTTCAGAAACGAGGGTCCAAAAATTCCAAATTTCACTCACTCACAGGTAGATGATATAAATTTTCCATCCCTGCCCTAGCCAGGGATGGAAAACCTTTGTAGGTACCTACGTTCAGAACGGTTTTTTTCCGGACAGGTGTTTTGAGGTTAGTTTTTACACACAGGTAAAGGATGCCACGTGAATTTCAAGATTGATTCTAGTTATGTTACAGAACAGATTACATGCAGATGGATCAAAAAGAAACTACTTATCTACAAATTTCGTGCATCCTCAATTGATAATTGTTAATTAAACGGTATTTTTTTGTGCAAGTCCTCCATTGAACGTCCCTAACTAGACAACCTAAAGACTAAACAAATCCACAATCCACTATTTGACACGTATCAAATTTGACGCGATAAATGAATATTTCCTATAGTATTTAACGTAAGAAACCGAAATATATTGATTTTGCTAACTAAGTATCCAGGATGGCTGCAAAATTTGCAAAGTTAATTTTTTTTTTGCGGTAACGGCGAAAACGCTATCCGCCATCTTGAAACCATCTAAAGTATGTAAACAAACATCTTTCAGCCAGAGCCAGTGGACATTGATTAGTATAGGACTTACATCAATGTGATCTTCACATAAATACACCCGAGCTTCAATTGATAAGGAGTCGGGGTCTCTTTTGGCAAGTTTGAGCCAAGTTTTTCGAATGTTAATTTCACTGGGTACACGAATCCACAACTTCACGGGGGTCTTTATTGACGTGTTTTTTCACTCTCGAACAATGCAATACTGATAATTGGTATATTTTGGATGTAAATTCGATGAAATCATGGTTGCGTTGTTGTTATTTCATTATGCTCAGAGATCACATACCTACAGAAAATTGAATGTCAAACTTCGTTTACAATTTTTTGGACTTTAAACCATAGACAAAAATGGCTGACCGCGTTTTTGGCTGTTTAAGGAAAATAAAGTTTTAAAATATATTTTTATGTTGCTTTTAGGTCCTCAAAAATATACTAAAATATTTTTTGGTCTAATGGAAGAGTTATTTACCGTTTAAGACTTAATTGCAAAGAGAGTCTAATAACTGATTACCACGCGTCCCATCCCCGCGCGAGCATGTAGCGACCACAACAATATTAAGTAATTATCAATTTTATATCGCCTGAATAAAACCGCTCCGGAGCGGGCGGGGCGCTATAGAGCTTATTGCTTATCAGTTTGATATCGTGCGGTTTGATTCGCCGCCAGCCGCGACGCCCTGGGGGCGGGGCCTCGCGGCCGAAGGGGGGCGCAAGCGTGCTCGGACGCCATACCGCTCCAGACGAGCTCTCGCGACGCGCGTCTACGCCACCCGTTGCGACGAACTCCCGGTCTATCAAAGTGCATGTTTTGAAGTGTGAACCGGACTGTGAGTGCTGCAGCTGTGTTGTTCTGGCCCCTTGTACATTCGTGTCGATAAAGCCGCCAAGATTCGGGTGAAGAATCGTGAACCGGTGCCGGCGTATGCCATGGCCGACGCCGACCGTGATTCCGACCCGGGCGAAGACAGTCCAGTGGTAAGTTGGCTTGCGCTTGTGTCTGCTTTTTGAAGGGTTCTGGACCGGTTTTAGCTGGTTTCACTGGGTTAGGCATGGGAAGGTCTCATAATAACTTGTCAATCTGTGTGGTAATTGAATTTGTAATGCACCTACCTACGTCGTCGAATAACAATGAATTGTATTAAAAAGGCCCATGCAACGTAGACCCTTAACCAGAGCTAGCTCTTAAAAGGTGCATTCAGGACATCTGTTAACACAACATAAAAGGTTACTGTAAAGCCAAAACAATGATCAAAGTTTTGGACCCAAAATGCTTGACTGCAAAATTCCTAAGTTCTATCATAGACAAGCAGAAGATCAAAGCATAATTTTTGCATTGACACCAGCACGCACATTTTGTTAATGCAAAACACATGTCTACGTTTTTAGTGGCGACGACGTTGGTTTTTGTCTACGCTTTAACGTTTATTAATCTTACATTCTGCGATAACTATAAGGCTTGTCAATAGCTTTTAATAACAGATGTCTGAAAACTTTGTGAGGTAAATATTCTGGTTTTGCTTGGATATTTTTTATGAAATGTTTACTGGAGTTCTATGTTTTTAAAGATTGTTGTTAAGTTATTTATTTAGGCTGAGATTCAATGCTGAGTGAGGCACTCGTAGATAAATACATTAAGACGTATCCAAGGATAAACGAATAAATACCCTATCCATGTAACGTACTTGGGCTTTTTCAAGCTTATCGCGATGTCCATACGGAGCCAGCTAAAGAAGGAAATGTAAATAAATACACGATGTTGTCGCAATGGAAGCATTGGGCAGGTATAGGAACCCTTCTTGCAAAAAAAAAACAGCTAAGTGCGAGTCAGACTCGCGCACCGAGGGTCCGTACTCGTGCTTACATATTATATTAGGCGTGACGACGAAATAATATTAAAAGGTTTAAATCCTTTAAACACTGATTTAGTTTTATAAAAATAGAGATTACCGATATTTTTAATGAAATAAAAGATTATAATACTGCTTTCAGCCATTTTATCACACCGCGACGTCGTGCTTAGGTTAACTTTAGTAAACTCCACCCGTGCTTAGTTCTATTAACAAGTATAGTCTGTTAGCGTTTAGAAATACCTCGTGCTCTAGAGTAGGCTTCGGTTTTCGCCGAAAGCACACGAGTATAATACCTACTACTTCCTGCTCTTTATAAAACTTTTCTTCACTGTTTTCAAAAGTTATGTGAAATTAAGTTTCATATTAGTTCCGATACTTATATTACACGAATATATCCGATTCTATCCGATAGTTGCCGTGGTATATACTAAAAGCTAACAGACTATAATAACGACGTTTATTTACCTAGGCGTTACGTCAGATTCGACGCCATTACACTGTGAGTAGTTTTTCCACAGATTTAAAATAATTTTTAACCTTCGGTAAACTTTATTATATTTTTATTATATTTACTGAAGTATAGGTTTTTCTAAATAATAAATGTGTCACCACATTATGGAAGAGGATTTAAAAATCTTTCGTCATGTCTATTAGGTTTGGAATCGAGTCTCGCAGTTTTTCTGAGCTTTTCACGAACTTCAAAGACTATTTGTTTATCATAATATAGGTAATTAAGTGTACAGTTTCAGATTTTTTCCTATATTTGTAGTATTAAGACGATATCACATGCCCCAAATTTCATATTTCTAGGTCAACGGGAAAGCCGTTGGTGCCGGCTGTCATGTAATGGCAGTCGTTAAGCCATGTCAGAGGCCTCATGGGCGGCTTGATAACTTCTGACAGTAAGGCCCGCCACTGTCTTACAATTCTCCACAAACCCGGACTTGGCCCCCGTGGTGGAGTATGGCCTAACCTTCCTGCGATGCAGGAAGAGAGTCGTGCTCCAACAGTGGGGACATACAAGGGTTGATATCGTAGACGGGCAGCAGCGTCTCCTTGAGATTCCAACCGCATACTGCGATCGCCAACCCGTGCCCCAGCAGTGGGGACATACAAGGGTAGATAACGAACGATAACGAGGTCAACGGGAAGTATCTACCATATGAATTTTGATTCCCTTGAGTGTCAAAGTACTTTGTTTGGGCTTTGATTTTTTCCAAGTTTGAATTTTTCATCTTTTATTTTTTTTAGGTTTTTTATTTCATCTCGATACCTCTACCTGTTTCCGAGATAAAAGGTCTTGGCAATCAGACATACGAATGGACAAAGTAATCCTAATAAGGGTTCTCTTTCCTTTTGAGGTACTCTGAACAGTCAGTAGACGAATATTATTGTACTTTCTTTTGTTCGATACTGACCCTTCCGCTGCAACTGATAAGAGAGCCTACAAAGAATTTGTCAGTACCTACACCAGAAAAAAACAACAAGACTATGCAAGTGACAGTGGTGTTAAAAGGCCGACAATATCAGACTCGAAAGCAGCGAGATCCTGCATTAACAAAAATCTCTTTCGAGGGAGTCGAAAATGTACCTGAAAAATCACTGTACCTACACGTTATCGTTCGTTATCAACCCTTGTATGTCCCCACTGCTGGGGCACGGGTCTCTTCCTGCATCGCAGGACTGTACCTACACAAATAGTAAAAATCAAAAGAAAGGCACGTAAAACCGTTGGTGCCGGCTGTCATGTAATGGCAGTTGTGAAGCCATGTCAGAGGCCTTATGGCTTGATAACTACTGACAGTAAGGCCCTCCACTCTCTTACCAACCCAGCCTTGGCCCCCGTGGTGGAGTATAGCCTAACCTTCCTGCGATGCAGGAAGAGACCCGTGCCTCAGCAGTGGGGGCATGCAAGCGTTGATATGGTATCGTAAAAGAAAGATGGAATCATAGAAGTAAACATACTTTTGTTTTTAACTGTTTGTAGTTACTTGACTTGCACAAATATACAAGTCAAGAAAGTACAAACAGTCAACATCAAAAGTAACAAAGTTTCACGTGGTGATTTCATAAACTCCTAATAAATTGCCAGTCAGGTAGTGAAGCCTGCTTTCAGGTAAAGAGATAAGGTGTCGGTTTTACTGCTGTCTACAGTCTGGCCGGCGTTTGTCTAATCGCAATCCTTTGTTGTTATTGTGTAGCTAGCAATATTCTTTTTATGTTGAGCTGGACCCGTAATAAAACTATGCTTAGGTACATACCAGGTAGGCCCTAATATTAGCACGCAGAGAAAGCGGCTTACAGCCGAGAATTTCAATTAACATCAAGGGCCTGACTATTTGTATGGAAGACAATTTGTATGGAATTTGACAGTTAAACGATAGGAATCTTTAAGCATTTCAGTGTTAGAGATGGTCCTATACATATCTCAGCGCTTCAAATTGCCAATCCACGGTGGGCACGCGTGGTAATTAAGCCCACCATGCATACAAGAGAAGGCCTGTGCCCTACAGTGGAACACATCATCATCAGCCATTTGAGGCCTATAGCTGGTCAAGCCTCCCTCATGGTTTTCCAAGCTTCACACACATATAGGCTACATAAAAAATAAAATTTTGGGACGCGTGGTGATTAAGCCTGTATTCTTATCTCTTAGTGGGATGTATACCTATAGGCTGCATTATTATTATAATTTAGGGGACGTCAAGCGTGTGCAATGATATGATAACAGAAAAAATATGCCTCTATGCACAAAACCGATTTTTTTTCTCAGCAGGAAATTAAATATGGTGATGTGCTTGCCAACCAACACACGTGTTGCCAGTGCGGGCGGCGGCTTTTACAAAATGGCGCCGATATGATTATTAATAACAAATTCGACCCTCGCTGTCGCGATTTGGTTTCAAGTTTATATTGCCTTCCAAAAGCCCGACCCTTTTACCATCTGTGTCGTGTCTAGCCGACGAAAGTCAATGCGCCATTCTCGTAGCCCATCTCCCTCTAACTACCTGCATTGCAAGACGTCTTCTGAAAATTTAACTGACCGGCGACTATTTGAAAGCCACTTCATTAACTCTGTAAATTGGATCACAACCCTTTAGGATGACATCGTTAGCGTTTATTTTGGTCTAGACTTCAGAGGCTTAGATAATATTTGTAGTCTCAATCATTTATTCAGCGGTGCGTTTGTCGCTTATACCTCGGCGACGTCTCACGGGTGGTTGTCTCGCACGCACGATTTATTATTCCTCCTTAGCGAATAGAGAGCCGCGAATTAATTAATCAAACGTGGCCGTCACTCAATGCACAATCATATCCTAAACTTAGCACGGATTTCGAACGCACGTCGTCGGCGGCGGTTTCCTTTTCCTGTCGCCACCGCGTCTTTTGACGTTTCATTAATTGAAATAATTGGCGCGTTTCTTAATTTTTTTTTTCGCGTTGACAACGTTATTTCATCATCTGAACTCGGCCGGATTAGAACAGTCAACTTGCGTCGAAAACTCACCTAGCCTCTAGCGCTGCACTTACTCATTGCATGTTTTCAAAACCGGGAAAATAAGCATCTAATGACAGGGTTTACCGTTGCCTACACACTTCGTATGCCGTCGTCTACCTACCACGAATTCGTTTTTTTCTTGTTAGGCAGGTGCTTTACCCTTCGCATACAATTCCTACCTGGTCGCGTGCTGTTTTTAAGATATACCTCTGCTTCGTATTACACACTGCCTATTAAAAAAATCGGACCCATAAACGATATAATGCAGTAGATTTGATGCCGGGGATTTCCGAATTCACACGTTTTTCTGTGGTCACCTATTGTGATTTTCGCACGTGGTATTTTGTATTTCAGAACTATACATTAAGAATGACCGACACGAGTCATCTTCTGCAGTGACTGTCGCTAATTTCGTCTTTAATTCATATAAAATATGACTATTAATTTCTTGACTGATGGTTTTTTGTTACACCAACGGATGAATTATAGTTCACGCGAATGCTTTTGTTAGGTAAGTATATAATATTTGCATACAAATAATATGGCTGACTCGACAAAGAACCTTTGTCACAGATCTTTACTGGGGAATCAACCGATGGTTTATCTCTCATTTATATTCAATATCTTCGTCATAAATAATCGTATTGATATTCAATATTTATAAAGGAAAGGTTGCGTGGGTTATGCGGCTTATTATGGCGTGACAATGGTCTGGTATAATATTCTATTAATAAATGGTTCCCGGACGGTCTGCTCTATCTGATAGGGCTATTGGTATGATGTAGTTGGCAAGATTTGCGTCATCTCCTTGATCTCTTGTTGACATTATGTTAAGGGGCAAGATGTTGATATATCTCATGAACTACATTATATTGATTCTGATTGAATTCACAAGTAAAAAGAAAGTTTGATTTACACTAAGTCTAACATTATAAACACCCGCATCAAATTCCAATTTGTCCTTATCGTCTTGAATGTAAAAACAATTTCGCGATTAATCCTTCCACTGCGAAACGAGAAAATTGCCAGGAAAACTTGAACTTTATTATTTTACAATAAAGTTTTATGTTGTAATAATATATAATTGGACTTACGCTTGTTGGGAATGTTAACTCTGACGTAAAATGTACGTTGTTTGCGCGGGCACCCGCATCCTGACTCCGAACAATAATTACAGAATAATACCTTTCCTATTGGTTAATATCGCATTCCAATTTTAAATTACAACTGCCGATTAATTAACTTCATAATGGTTAACGGTTTCTATGTCAATCGTCGAGAGTTTTGTCGGTTAATGGTTTAGTTGAGATAATTTGTTTTATTTATGACCAGCATATTTACCATTTAGTGCACGACAAACACTTAAGGTCCCAGAATATAACCTTGCCGAAGCCGCCGTGCGTGCATGCAACGATTACTGGATGTTGATGAAGCGAAAGAGATCTGTCAGGATCTGTCTGGCTACCTCTTCTGTATACAGGCGCCAGGTTATGATAATAATAATGTAAATAAATGATTAATCTGTCTATCTATAATGTGGTAATGAAATGGCTACTATAACATAAAGGATTATTTAAATGACAGTGATGTCTGGAATTAAAGCCAGTATTTAAAATGCATGAGTTCTATGTTTTATAATAATTATGTAAACTCTGTTAATTAAGGACTTTGAAAGGAAGAAAGAAGTTTAAAGATTTTTTGTCCATAATTATTTTCTCCAAAACTATCTACATTCTGAAATGGACACCTAATTGAATTGTAACGTCTATAACCTAACCTTTTGATTTCATTATGATATGATATTTTTTTACTTTTATGCATCATGTATCCAATCTGTAGGTATGTAGGCGGTTAATTAAAATGCAAAATGTACGTACCTGCTTTACATCGACAATCCGCGGCGGGCACGCGTGGCGATTATACCCATACTCTTTCTCTGAGAGAAGGTCTGTGCCCTACTGTGGAATGTATAGTACGCTGCATTGTACGTACCTGGAGTCATTAGATAGAATGTTTCATTAGAAAGGTGTCCCGTGGTATAATCACCATTTGACTCGGGCTCTGTCATTTCGAATTGCCGAAGACAAATAACTGCATAGGCGGCGAACTCTCTTGAGACATTTTATTCAAATTGCAACATTGAACGGCACGGAAATTATCATTTATCGTATTATTAAATGGGAATAACTTAAAGTCGCAGAGAATGCTGGGCCCGTTAGGAAATGCGGCATTTTCATATGAAAAGGTGCTTTCTAGTTCGGTCACTTACATTGGTTTTATTGTTTGTGATGTCAATTTCCATTTGACACAATTTTGAACAAAGTTTGCTAGTGCTATTATCTCTTGCTTGACAGCTCTTCTCTGAGATTTGATTTCACTGACTAAACCTTAATACACAGAACTTATGTAGCAAAACTATAAATCTAATGAATCATTACAACCTGCCACGCTGTAAAAGTAAATCTGGATTTAAATGTAAGTTAAAATAAAAATTCTTGTTTAATAAGTTTTACATTATAATTATGTCTTAAGACATAATTTAATATCAACCGAAATTGAATCACAAATTATAGTTTAATTAGCACAACTGCATACTTTGTTCTATCCGATGATTCAGTGGTTAATCGATGAGTAACTCGTATCTTGTTTGCTTTTATACATCTTTTACTATTCTCAGAATCAATTGCCGCATGTTTTGTTGACAGTAGTATTCATTTTCGTAATTTTTTAACAAAGTTTTAAATTTTAATTAAGTACCTACACAAACGTTGACCTCTGTGAGTAGTTACCTCCTTCAAATCTGTTGCTCTCGTTTATTGACTTAAAATTACTCCTGTATTTCCGCCGATTTCACTACAATCACGTTTCCATAACTCTCTACTTACTGCATAGGCGTTAATTAACTGTAATTATATTAATTCAAAGAAACTTATTACGTAAACGACCAGCGAAATAAATATATTATCACCGAAAATATCTATATATAAAGAGTAATTTGATAATACCTTATCAAATTACTCTTTATAATTATTTTGCTAACCAGAATAAAAAAATCAGTAGCAACACCTGGTCAACAAATAAACCAAATAGAGTCAGTAAATTAGTTAATTTTTGGCAGCTTATTTATTACGTAAAATAACAATCGAACGGCAAAATGATTAGTTGGTCAGCACGGCACAAAAGGTTACGGCTGCGTTTTCCGACAGTGCCCCCTTAAAATGGTGATTTTGAATTTTAAAAATGGTCCTTTTTTAAAAACTATGAAATGAAGTTCCTATATCATGCTTAGAATGACAAAATGCTGTATAAATCATCTCATTACACATCTACGAAAGATATTATCAGTACAGTACAGGGCTATGTCGAGCAGTGGACTTATATAGCTAGAAGAAGAAGATACAGTATCAGTGGCACATTCACTCACACAGACGAGTGAAAGGAGCACTCGGACGCTGCAGTGTCTGGGACATTCCTTTTTAGAGGTGTAGGCTTGCCCAGCACCTATACTATCCTGAAAGCGTGCGGAGCCATCCAACCCGCGGGTTTCCCCACGACGATTTCCTTCACAGCCAGCGTGCACCTCAATGCGCGTGACAATAAACACAACTAAACTAATGAGTTATGTAAACAGACACCGCCGGTATCACGGCAACGCTCCTAGGTCTTCGCGAAGTCATACATATGAACATTATAATCGCGTTCCGATATGACGATCGCTGCACCACAACTGTCCTTAATTAAACTTGCGCCTGGTTTGTTAAATCTAAGGGACTTTACAAACGACGTTTTAAATACTATTAATAGACGATCGAACTAGGTACGGTCCGGACAGCGGGTTCGGTACGCTCCATACCATATCCGTTCGTGACAACATTTCATATTTTGCAACGCGCAAAACTAAAAGTACCATTTCTTAATTTTGCTATCTTGATTACGAAAAAAATATTTAGAATTTTATTATTGCTTTATTTTAGAGAAAATAAATAAAAACCAAAAATTGTGTGAAACGTCACACATACGGTGGAATGAGGAGGTACCGTTGCTTAATATTAAAAATTATATGACAGATGTCATTTTCAATTTCATTCAATTGTCATGTCGGAGAAATTACTTTCCTTTCCTTAATTCCAATGGTTTTTAAAAAGGCGGCAAGGGTGTTAGTATTATTAAGCCATATGTGTGACGTCATTTGGCGGTTACGTCCTGTTAGAATAAGACGAAATTCAAACAGAAAATTCGTTCGTTTTATTTTGTATCTAGTTTACTTTAAGACAGTAAAATACGTATGCAAAAAAATTTAAATGTTGTCAATTTCGTGTTTGCTCGGTCCGATGTCTAATCTGCTTTACGACCCGTACCAAGTTCGATCGTCTGTTAAACGCGTCAACGACGCGCGTAGAACGCAATCAGGACGCTCAGAAAACGCAAGGCCGGTGGCTCGTGGTAATTTTTGTAGCCGTTCCTTACGTTGCCGTTGGTAAATCACAGACGACGCGCGTAGAACGCAATGTTAATGGCAATCATGAAATCTTATTAGGTTTACATAATGGCAACTGATGTATTTGGTTTTAAGAAGATTTGAGAAAAGATGGTCAGAGTGGAGTTTTTTTTCCGCTGCCTTTTTCTCCACTACAATACGGCCCGAAGGCGGCGGCTTACATTTTACATTGTACATTGACATTCAGCAAACAGAATGTAAATTCTTTACGTTGAAATAAAATTATTTGAATTTGAATTGAATCAGCACGGTCAGAAAACGCGAGGCCGGTGGCACATGGTAATTTTTGGACACGTTTTTATGTTGATAATGCGTAGACGACTCGCATAGAACGCAATCAGGACGCTCAGAAAACGCAAGGCCGGTGGCACGTGGCAATTTTTCCACACGGTCCATACGTTTATAACGCGTAGACGACGCGCGTAGAACACAATCACGGCATTCACTCTGTTGAAGTGTTCAACTACACTGACAGATAAAAACACGACTCACGTGACGATTTTTTATGCCATTGGCGCCTAGTGGGTCCAATATGTGTGGGGGTTTAGATTTAAAGCAGCAATGAAATGAAATCGCCAGGTCCGTCATTGTACTACCTGCAATGTATTAACAGAATCTAGGGTCAGAGCACTGAGAAAACGCAAAGCTGCGGCGCGCCGCTAGCACGTGGTGATTTTTGTACCTACACGTTCCTTACGTTGATAAGGCGCAGGCGCCACGTTCATCGAAAACGCGCGTCGTCAGCGCTGAAACAAGACGTGGAGTGCAAAAGCCCTAAGAATAAAGACGCAACGCGGTGCTAACACGTTGTGTACGCCACAATAATTTGTAAGAAGATGTTACTGTTTTTTTTTACTTTCTATTATTGATGTTCATCTTTCCCATTACTGTGTGTGTGCATTTGTGGCAATTTAAATAAATGTTTTCTTTTTTTCTAACTAGTGGCACCAATGGAAAAATATTATCGTCTTTTATAACGCGTCTTTGTAAAAAGGAACACCATATATATTAAGAAATATAGTGCTAAATAACCTCCTGATAAAAACCTAGGTCCAAGAAACTAACAATTTAAAGCAGTTTACCCAAAAACGGCCGTTTTTAGCGGAAATCGATTAAAGGAACAGTTAGTTGTAAATGAAAAAAATAGACAGATATCTACTAAGCTAAAAGTACAGACGGCTGCCTTATAATTGAAAGTGATCTATTTCAGACAACTTTGGAATTGACTGTAGTAATACATTGGACTAGGAAATACATGAAGGTACAATGATAGAAAATTACAACTTCAGAGATGTGTGAATTACGCAAGCCTAAAAAGATATTGAAAGAAATTGCAAGAATTGAAGTTCCAGTAAGCGTTGTTAAGCTTAGAGTATTAAGTACCACGAAGTACTATATAATCTAAGTTGTTGAGCATTGATAGAATTTCTGTAACTGGATCCGCGTAAGACGGTCGCCCTTTATCGATTTAAAGGGAACGTGATATGTTTTGAGTTACATTGATATGAGGGTTGGATTAAAAGCGTCTAATATCCCTTAGCCTATTTTGGTGAGGATGATCCGCTGACATCCTTGTCCGCTGAACATTGTGGTTTCTTGAGAAATCGGACTGAGGATTTAAGAGGGTGCATCCGTTGGCAGCCCTCACGCTCGCACTTTGTATATATATTTTTTTGAAGTTTATGTAAGTATTAAATTGACTAATCGTCGCTTCCCAACCGATCCTGTACAAGTAAACTGGAGGGACAAAACTTTTTAATTTCGTAAACTGTATCTGCGTTGTTCCAGTAATACCTATATATTTTTTTATTAAATCAAATAGATCGATCGAACGATCGTCGTCAATAGTAAACCTACATTTACTGGTTTCGTCCTATTTTACCGGAATTTTAATTAAATCAGAACGCTCAATTCAATCACTGTTTTAGGGCTCCGTACCTCATAAGGAAAAACGGAACCGCTTCGCATCGCTTCTTTGTCCGTTTGTCCGTCTGTTAAGACTCTTTATTTAGGAAAAACGTCGAGTTAAAATTATGAAAAAATCAAACTTCTTAGTTCTACGCAAAAATGCTTCGGCCACATATGCCGCAATAAAGGAATATTTGTACCGTCAAGGGAATCAAAATTCTGAGCTACTTCCCGTTGAACTATGAAATTTGTCAAGTATTATCGTATTACAGTGCAAATAAAGGAAAATGTCTGAAATCTATACGTATGTAATTAAATCATAAAAAAAATTGTCTTTGAAGTTCGTGGAAAAACTCGGATGAAACGGCGAGACTCGGTTCCTAAACTATTTATTTATTCCAAAGGTTTGCTGGAAAGAATGCATGTAGTGCAATAAAGAATTAAAATAGTAATAATAATTTATAATATGTAAATATCTATATACCTACAAATTTCTACGGAACCCTCGGTGCGCGAGTCCGACTCGCACTTGACCGGTTACTTAATAAAAGCATTTGATTGAAATTGTGATTTAAGTCAAAACTATTTAACCGATAAATTCATTTTAGTTGGGACGACATTGTTTTAAAAAGTTTGTTTTCTTCACCTATGAAATATGAACTCAGTTTGTTTCCATCATCATTATCCTACCATCGCTGCCCACTGCTGCGTAAGAACGCGGTCTTGGGCGGAAATCGATTAAAGTCCTAGATTGCAGATCCTAGGTAGACTGTAGGCTCTAAAAATAGTTATCATACTTGATAAGATGATGACACACGTTCACTTTTAGATAAAAAAGTATAATAAAACAAGTGAGTCGCCCATTAGCTCAGTTGGAAAGAGCGCTGGCACGGATAGCCAGAGGTCGCGGGCTCGAATCCCGGCATGGGTGGAATTTTTAGCCTCTAAATAGGTTTTTAAGAGATAATAAAACAAGTTATGATTTTTATTCCATTGGTGGCGCTAGTTAGCGCCCCTAAGCGCCGTAAGGGCCTTTCCCCAAATGCGATCTCTCACGGTCCCTTGCGCTCGAGGCCTTTTTTTTTTTTTTTTTTTTTTTTTCACCCAGGAGAAACCCCAATTACGGGTACCACCGGCTCGGGGGAGCACAGTGGTTATGTCGGACTCCCCGCCCTGAAAAGGGCGGTATACCGACTAAAACTCCTGGGGTGTTCCTCCGCACCGCAAAGGACGGGGCCACGGGGACGCTTGCGCACACTTCCGCGACCCCGTCTGCGGGTGCCCTTGCGGGCACTCCTCCGGGGGGGCTTTGTCCCCCCTACTCCGCTGAAGGCACTCCGGAACACGCAGAGCGCCTTCCAGCACGGGACCTCTTAGTCGAGCGGGGGGCCCCCCGACCCCCCGCCCGAAGGCCCCCGTTATGGCGGCAGACGGTCGGCATACGCCCGCCGTCTGCGCCCGGTTCTCCGACGGCGGAGAGGGAGCGCAAGGGGATCATCCTCTCGCGCCCTCTCCGCCGCCTCCTTCCTCGCCATGACGGCCTCGCAGAACGCGAGGACCGCCCCCCAGGCCTCCTCGCTGCCGACCATCGCACTGACGATCGCCGGCAGCGAGAGGTCCGCCCCAATAGCCGCGGCCAGCTCGGCACGCGGCTCCGCCCATGCGGGGCACACGGCGCGCGTGTGCTGCGCCGTGTCCTCCGCCGCTTCGCAGTGGTTTGCGCTCGAGGCCTAGTCGAACCAAGCGATTGGAATCAATCACTTGAGTTAACCAACAACTTCTGACAGTAAGGTCCGCCACTGTCTTGCAATCCTCCACCAACCCGGATTTGGCCCCCGTGGTGGAGTATGGCCTAACCTTTCTGCGATGCAGGAAGAGACCCATGCCCCAGCAGTGGGGACATACAAGAGTTGATATCGCCGGTCCTTTGCCATTCGCATCCAGGGATCGCCCGCGAACTCAACTACATATAATTATCGTCCGATCGATTGTGACATCATTGATTCATATTAATAACGCTGAGTTATCGTCCGACATTGTCAGTGTAGTGTGTCGCAACTGGCTGATTGAGGGTAGTCTGAAACCTCATCAGCCGAAGATGCGAACTGGTGCCAGCCATAAGTCTTCTCGTGACCACGATGACTGTAACGTCGTCAAAACGTCGAGGTAAAATAGCAATAAATTACTACACGATTAGGCCCCGAAAATATTCTAACTATGTGTACAAGTCGCGAAAGTTTAAATATGTTATTTCTGTTGTGCTCATGTTGTGTTAATTGTCTGGTGGTTTGTTTCTGTGATGTGTCTTGTTGGTATAATAAATGTCTTTCTTTCCATATTCTTAATTCAATTAGTAAGAAACACAGTGACATTATTTATGCATGATCGATCGACGTTTGGTTTGATACCATGCTAATGATTAAATCGCATTAGCATTTAGTCGGCTTCCGTACATTCTTGAGACAGTTGATACTTGAGACGATGAATATTGGTCGATATCGAAGACGCATATTTAATTACTTGCTTCTATATCTACTGCTTTCTAGTGTAACTGTAAACCACTGGCAATAGTTTTTCAAGTAAGGGCGATATTTTAATTTGCTCGCAGCCCCATTTGTGTGAACTTTAAAGAAAACCGGCCAAGTGCGAGTCGGACTCGCGCAAGAAGGTTCCGTACCATTAACTATACAACATTGGATACAAAGGTCTAGAAAAAACTGCAAATAAATCACGTTTGATGTATGGGAGCGCCACTTAAATGTTTATTTTATTCTGTTTTTACTATTTGTTGTTAAAGCGGCAACAGAAATTTATCATTTGTGAAAATTTCATTGATCCAGAACCGGTCGTCGTACATGGTCACCTTTTAGAATTTTTTTCTGAATACACTTACCTCGGGCAGATTTTGCAGTTAGGTAAAAACAATTTCGAGGAGGCCAAGAGGAGGATCCAGCTGGGCTCGGCAGCGTTTGGGAAACTACGCAGAGTCTTCTCGTCATCCATACCGCAATGTTTGAAAACAAAAGTTCAATCAGTGCGTCCTACCTGTGATGTGATAACCTACGGAGCCGAGACATGGGCACTCATGAAAGGGCTGGTCCACCAGTTCAAAGTCGCTCAGCGAGCTATGGAGAGAGCTATGCTCGAAGTTTCTCTGAAGGATATGATTCGTAACGAGTGCATCCGACAGAGAACCAAAGTTATCGACATAGCTCAGAGAAATTTCCGACAAATAACTAAACCAAATGGCTTTGACTTCGCGCACACGTCTTTCGGGGTTCATTGGCTGAGCAGACAGGATGTGACTTCTTCATACGTCCCGCTTCTCATACTAAATCCCGCCACTGTCTTACAAACCTCCACCAACTCGAACTTGGCCCCCATGTGAGAAAGACAGTATGGGCTTAAAAATACCACGCATGCCCATTTTCAAATATTAATTATTTTAAGAAAAAATTGCTCCTTTACGTCTATCTACCTATATCACTCATCGCGACTATGAGGATTTTGGTTCCAGTTATCTGTCGGTCATTGTAACAATTCTTCTCACAATTCCTGTTGATTACGCCGCCCCGTCCTCGTCCAATCGAGGCGCGAACGTAAACAACACACAAAAACGGCGCTACAGCGCATCAAATTAGGCGCTTTAATTATTTACTAGCACTAAAACGCACTCTTTACCACCACCCACGTAATTGGACCTCCTTGGAGCACTAAAATGTGGGTGAAACGGGGCTCTCACTGGAATGGTCTATCCCGGGTAGTAAAATGCCCGGGAAATAATGTGATGCGAGGAAAAGAATCGCCGTGCAGGACAGGTGTTTGTGTTTCGGGTGAAATTACTTACTCCTTCGGACCCGTTTATTGTTGTGTGTGCAAACTAAACATCTGCAAATTCACCTTGGATTCACAAAGGAACTTAGTACAGTACTACACATCATAAAAGTCCCTTCGGGAATCTACATTCGCGCAGACTAGGAAGAAGTGTAACGAAAGTACCCGAAGCTATAAGTACATCCAACATGATCTTTAACCGATACGGTTAAGGTGCAGAATTGATTGCCGCAGTAGCGCTACCTATTTCGCTCACGCTAATATTGCCAAACTAATAGTCACCTGCATCGATGACGTTGAATCAACCAATATCAACAAAGGCGCGCGGCCTGCCATAAAATGAAACTATCTGATTGGTCGATCAACTTGCCGCATATCCAAAATTTGGTCATCTGTGCAGGTACATCCGCGAGACTTATTTCTTGTGTAGCACTGTACGTACAAAGACTTGGAGAAATAGATCCCAACACTAAACTATGGCAACATTGAACTACAGAATGTGCAAATTCTTCGATTAGGTAATGTGCTGTAATACGACAGTCAAAATGCACAACTGAAGCACCGTATGACGTTGCTGACAAAGTGGCACTTATAGTTTGATAAGGTCAGATATCATGGTTGGTAAGCCATTGAAGCGCTGGTGGCCTAGTCGAACCGATTGATTGGAATAAATCGCCCGAAGTCGAAGTCAATCGGAGTCGCCCAGAGGCCTTACCTATGTCCTTATGGCCAGAGGCCTTATGGTTTAATTGTTATAATACGATCTAACTGCTTTTCAGATACTTTCAAAGTATCAAAATATATGTAAATATATGTATAAAAATATATAAAAAAACAGTCGAAACAAATTCACTACACGGAAAAAAATCTGCTTTAGCAAAGTACCAATTTGGCTTTGTTAAAAATTACTCGACTACATACAACTAAGATACATTTAAAACGCTCATTAAAGCTTTGTTAACTATAGACGAGCAAGTATTGCTAAATGGTCTTAGTTATTTTAAATTAAAGTACTTCTTTATTTCTAAATGAGTGTCTCGATAAATGTAACCTTTGCAGAATACAATTACAAATAGACAAGCTTACATTGTTAGCTACGGCTAAACATGTTATTTAATTTAAAACGAGGAAGCCTCGGTTAAACTTAGACAAGGTTGCTCTGACGCAAGTACCGTGTAACTAATTTAAAAAGTCCCTTATACTTTTTGTTTCCAAATAAGTGGCTCGATAAATGTAACCTTTGCGGAATACAATTACAAATAGACAATCTTACGTTGTTAGCTACGGCTAAGTATGTTATTTAATTTGAAACCAGCAAGCCTCGGTAAACTTAGACAAGGTTGCTTTGATGCAAGTACCGTGTAACTAATTTAAAAACGTCCTTTGTACTTTTTTGTTTCCAAATAAGTGGCTCGATAAATGTAACCTTTGCGGAATACAATTACAAATAGACAATCTTACGTTGTTAGCTACGGCTAAGTATGTTATTTAATTTGAAACCAGCAAGCCTCGGTAAACTTAGACAAGGTTGCTTTGATGCAAGTACCGTGTAACTAATTTAAAAACGTCCTTTGTACTTTTTTGTTTCCAAATAAGTGGCTCGATAAATGTAACCTTTGCGGAATACAATTACAAATAGACAATCTTACGTTGTTAGCTACGGCTAAGTATGTTATTTAATTAAAAACTAGCAAGCCTCGGTAAACTTAGACAAGGTTGCTTTGATGCAAGTACCGTGTAACTAATTTAAAAACGTCCCTTATACTTTTTGTTTCCAAATAAGTGGCTCAATAAATGTAACCTTTGCGGAATACAATTACAAATAGACAATCTTACGTTGTTAGCTACGGCTAAGTATGTTATTTAATTTAAAACCAGCAAGCCTCGGTAAACTTAGAGAAGGTTGCTTTGATGCAAGTACCGTGTAACTAATTTAAAAACGTCCTTTGTACTTTTTTGTTTCCAAATAAGTGGCTTGATAAATGTAACCTTTGCGGAATACAATTACAAATAGACAAGCTTGCATTGTTAGCTACGGCTAAGCATGTTATTTAATTTAAAACGAGGAAGCCTCGGTTAAACTTAGACAAGGTTGCTCTGACGCAAGTACCGTGTAACTAATTTAAAAACGTCCCTTATATTTTTTGTTTTCAAATAAGTGGCTCGATAAATGTAACCTTTGCGGAATACAATTACAAATAGACAATATTATGTTGTTAGCTACGGCTAAGTATGTTATTTAATTTAAAACGAACAAGCCCCGGTTAAACTTAGACAAGGTTGCTCTGATGCAAGTACCGTGTAACTAATTTAAAAACGTCCCTTGTACTTTTTTGTTTCCAAATAAGTGGCTTGATAAATGTAACCTTTGCGGAATACAATTACAAATAGACAAGCTTGCATTGTTAGCTACGGCTTAGCATGTTATTTAATTTAAAACGAGGAAGCCTCGGTTAAACTTAGACAATATTGTTGTAATGCAAATACCCTGTAAATTATTAAAAAACGTCCCTTGCACTTTTTTATTTTCAAATAAGAGACTCGATGAATGTAAACTTTGTCAAATTCATTTAAAATAGACAAAATTACACTGTTGGCTACGGCAAAGCATGATATTTAATTTTAAACGATTAACTCTTGGCTAAACTCAGATAATTTTATGTGGTGCAAATACCGTGTAACTTATTTTAAAACGTCCTTTGTACTTTTTTATTTCCAAATAATAGGCTCGATAATTGTAAGCTATGTCGAATTCAATTAAAATAGACAAACTTACACTGTTAGCTACGGCTAAGCATGATATTTAATTTTAAACGATTAACTCTTGGCTAAACTCAGATAAATTTAAGTGATGCAAATTACCGTTAACTTATTTAAAAACGTCCCTTGTACTTGTTTATTTCCAAATAAGTGGCTCGACGAATGTAAACTTGTAAACTTTGCCGAATTAAATTTAAAATAAACAAGTAAACACTGTTAGCTACGGCTAAGTAAGTTATTTAATTTTAAACGAATAACACTCGGTTAAACTTAAATAAGTAGCTATGTTGCAAATTACCGTGTGACTTATTTGAAATTTCTCTTGTACTTGTTTATTTCCAAACAAGTGTCTCGGTAAATGTAAACATTGCCGAGTCCAATTAAAATAGACAAACTTACACTGTTAGCTACAGCTGAGTATATCATTCAATTTTAAATAAACCATTTAGCTAAAGTTAGATAAGTTGCAATGCTGAAAATTACCCTGTAATTTCTAAAAACATAAACTTGTTACAAAGCTTTCGGTACAGAATCGCTCGGTAGTTTATAACTGAGAGCGTTTACAATTTTTAAGATTGGAACTTATTTAAATAACTTGAAATATTCTCGGTGTCACACAGCAAAGACTTTATGCCTATCACAATAAGAATCATAATTCACTTAAGACTTGTCAAGATTCTTCTTTCTTGGCGGGCACGCACTGATTGGCTGATTAGCGTAGCGAGCTGACGAGTCGAGTGTTGCCACTATATAATTTGTCATGATGATTTTGTAACTTTTGGCCCCTCTTCGTAACTTGTCTAAATTATTATTGCAACTAATAGCTGATTGCATAATTTTCATTAAATTCTAGCGTTTGATGAAGTGAAGCAATAAATAGTCGACAATCAGCCGACTTAAAAAATGAGGATTCCAATTCGACTCGTGTGAATGTTCTATGTGGGCTTATTGAACGAGGGAGTAAAGCATGCGAAGTTCTTAGAGTCTTCTAGAATAATCCAGCGTTTGTATGTGTGACTTTTCTTACTTCTTTATGCGTCATTTTATTTATCTCTTTCTGACCCACGGGAGAGGAGAAACAGGAACCTTTGAGTGTAATTGATGGGTTTTACAGAAAACCAGCTTTTGCCCGCGAGTTTTTTCATAGAAAAATCCTTATATTTTATAAAAAAACATACTTTTCCGATCTTTTGATAGTTACTCTGCGTTTTGGAGACGTGAGAGAAACACAACAAATAAAAAACCATCAAAATCGGTCCAGTTGTTCTCGAGTTTTTGTGTCCGAACAAATGCGACTTTGTTTCAAGACTAACTTTTGCTCGCGACTTTATCCGCGTGGTCTACAGAATATTTTTTCGTGACATTTTCAGATAATTTGATAGTTATTCTGCTATTCGGGACGGAGAAAAATGCAACAAATTAAAAACCATGAAAATCGATCCAGCCGTTCTCGATTTACAAGTGTTAGAACAAACAAGACTTTGTTTTATATATAAAGGTAAAATTTTATTAGTTTCCTCTTGATATTTGTACCTTTCCTAGTGCTATGTTATGAAAATAGGTGACACCATCTTTATTTCGTATCGTTAAGGTCTTATTTTGGCACTTTATTGTAGCACATTTTGGCCATTAGTCAGCTTTGTAGTCATCAAACGTATAATGATGGAATTGTGCTTACACTGGATTTAAGCTCAATTTTGCGGTTACGTTTTTTGAACGCCTATGAGTTGCTTATTTGTATTGTAAGCAACGTAAAGTCATTGTGTACATATATGTACACTTTATGGAGTCTGTAAAAATGTAAACTCTTAAGTCAAAAAAATATTTCTGTTTCCTGTTTTTATTATCCGGGCTGAGTTATGAGAAATCTGGAAGTTTTGGGTAAATTTTCCTGTGAGTATAATAATCAAAAATACAATTATATTGTTTAAATCCAAATGTAACTTTTAAACCTGCCTTGCGTAACTTTTGCCGGGCAGGTATTGGCAACACTGCGACACGAGGAACAAACGAACGACCGGCCGGTCATTTTCTTCACAATATTCTTTCAACATTTTTACCATTACTCAAGTTGTGCTGGTTTTATTTCGAGGATTATTTTGAAGCTAATCTGTATTCTTTAGATTAAGTGTGTGTGTGAGGCGGCTCATCCATCGACCCAACGACGAGGAATTAAAAAATCTTCTGACAGCATGGGATTTGAAAGAGAACATTGAAGTTTTCAAAGGCAAGTAGACAAACCAAAACATATTTTCTTTCACGTTGTTTGTTATAAATTTACTGTTTGTACACTTAGCGACACGACGCGCTACCCCATGGTAGCTGGTATGGGTAGGAGTATCAGACAAAAAGGGGTATCTATATGGGGTAAAGGGGACGTCTTGTCTTGTTACCTACGAGTATATAGGGAAAATCAATTACCACATGGCTTTATTGACTGGCTTATACACTCACTTGCAATAAACTACGAATAATTCTAATTTTCTCCACTAAGACCCTCACTGATGGGGCAAAGTGGAAACCTAAAATCTCAGCGGAATCTGGGGCAATAGTGGGACAGATTCCACTAGTCTTAAGTCTCGGTGGCTTTCGCCCCACCTGGATGTTTATTATTAATAAATCTCCCTTGAGGAGATACTTTTTTAGATATTTCGCATTTGGCCCTATAGTAATTTGTGCTCAGTTTCAGTATAGTAACCTTCACGAATATAGCACGATTGCATGTACATACGTTCCTACTTTACTACAACTTATATTTTTTTGTTTTAGGCTTGCGGTTGCTGATAACCAGTACTCTAGAAGGGAAAAGCCTATTAAATTAGGATAAAAGTATTTCAATAAATAATGCGGCACGTCTGATTTATTAAGAATTATTGCAACGTGTATACTACGACAAAACCCTGAAGACTGCGCCGATTTAAGTAGCTCGGGTTATACCATCGCAATGGTTGGTTACTAGACTACCGATAGTGTGAAAGAAACTATCATTACCGGACTAATATCTATTGAACAACTACGCATTATAGAGTCTCACCCACCAGGTAATTTTCTTCGAAAATGTAATTCCACTCATGCCGGGACTCGAACCCGTGACCTCTGGCTGTTCGCTCCAGAGGTTGCGGGTTCGAGTCCCGGCATGGGTAGTGTGTAGCTTCTAAATAGGTTTTTAAAATACAATGATAAGTGAAACATATTTGATGTAAGTTTTTTAACGAAATAGGCCTATTTCCAATAGGGTTAAGCAAATTAACGCATTTTAATTCTCGGTGGCCTTTTGCGAATAAGACATCTCGGTCACTTAACTGTTTGTGCCTTTAACTTGCTTGTGTAGACTGACTGACATCTGAATTTGTTAATAATGCAGATTTCAATTGTATACAAGATCGTTCCGTATTTTATTTACATTATTTTATGTCCAGAACGTACGAAGCGGAAAAATTTAACAAGTTAAACAAACAGAGATTGGAGGGTTGTTATTTTTGCGATTTTGATAGTGAACTTTTTCACGATTTTGTCATCGTACAGACCCAGCTTAAGTTAATTTATGTTTCTATAGATCTCTCTTTATTAGCAAATAAATTTTACTTGTTCCATTTACAGTCTTTTCTTTCATGTCTTTCAAGTTTTGTCTATTCAGTACATAATTGGTATAGGCGCAGAAAGTTAATTTTATAAAATTGGTGTAATTTTGTGATGTTTTGAGAAAGATCTGTTGTGTAACTTAAATTATTCATCTCTCTCTCTCTCTCTCTCTCACTCTCTCTCTCTCTAACTAGGCGTTTAGAGAAAGGGTGGGCCACTTTTTGCGCCTAACCACGGTTCACGATAAACAATCTTTTTAGTTTTTCAATTCTAGGCATATACATTTTTTATTCACTTAGGTTAACCACAATGTTGAAAATTACCAAGTTATTCGGTATTGTCAAACTGTTCATTGGATAGCTACAACCTATCAAATTTGTAATAGTAGCCAATTCAAATTGGTATACTTAACCAATAACTATGCAACATGTATTTCAGCTGTGGTCAACGAACTAACCTTCTTAAAAAGTTGCATGGTTACAGGTTAAATATACCGATTTTAATTGGCTAATATTACAAAGCTGATGTTTTGTAGCTACCCGATTAACATGTTTGACAGCACTGAGTAACTTGGTAACTTTCAACAAAGTATTTTAGCTGTGGTCACCCAATCAACCCGCTTAAAGAATAGCATGGATATTGGTTAAATATACTGAATAGAGTTAGCTAAGTTTACAAAGCTGATGGGTTGTAGGCACCCGATGAACACGTTTGACAGCACCGAATAACTTGGTAACCTTCTACAAAGTATTTTAGCTGTGGTCACCCAATCAACCCGCTTAAAGAATAGCATGGATATTGGTTAAATATACTGAATTGAGTTAGCTAAGTTTACAAAGCTGATGGGTTGTAGGCACCCGATGAACACGTTTGACAGCACCGAATAACTTGGTAACCTTCCACAAAGTATTTTAGCTGTGGTCACCCAATCAACCCGCTTAAAGAGTAGCATGGATATTGGTTAAGAATACCGAATTTAATTTGCTAATACTACAAAGCTAATGGGTTGTAGCTAACAGATGAAGATGTTTGACAGCACCGAACATCTTGGTTACTTTTAACAAAGTATTATAGCTATGGTCACCCAATCAACCCTCTTAAAGAGTAGCATGGTTATTGGGTAAATATACCGAGTTGAATTAGCTAATATTACAGCGCTGATGGATTGTAGCACCCAATGAACACGATAGATAGTACCGAATAACTTGGTTATTTTCAACAAAGTATTTAAGCTGTGTTCACCCAATTAACCTGCTTAAGCGATAACACCATTGGTTAGGTATACCGATTTTAATTGGCTAATATTACAAAGCATGAGGGTAGTAGCTACCCAATTAATACAAAACAGTACCAACCACTTGGCATGGTTTACCAAGCAACTAGGTTGTATCTGCCGAGTTAGTCAGCTAAATACAACAACTCGCCTTATTAATGATCACAATGAGGTTTGCTATATTTACTGATTTATAAACTTTGCGTGACCTATTTTTTAACATACTTACTGGGTTAATGTTACCAACGTATATCAACAAAGTTCAATGGTTTAATTTTAGCGACAGTGTTTGCAGGCTCCCTCAGAACCAACTCACTCGGTTGTAAATACACAATACTTATTTACTTTTAGCCGTTCATTTTTTTCCGTGTACAAGGGCCGTGACTATTACGGACGAAACAAATGAATTTTCCCTTTTACATCTGGCGCTTGAACTATGAATAGTTCAAATTAATTTCAATAGTGTACCAAACACTCGCCCGTATCACAGCAACCGAAAATAAAAATACAAAGTGACGTCTAAATTAATTCCCTTCATCGCAGTGGCATCCCTCCATGTGGATGTTTATAAACATATCACGATGCGCGTGCGCCGCCACTTTGATCGCCCTTGCACCCGCGCTTGATATCACACTTGACGTCACTATTATTAATTGCCTACGTTTTATAGAATTAACAAGAGTTTCTTTATATTCAGAATATATCTTCCTACTTACACAAATTTATTTTAAAAATTAACATAATTGTGTTTATATCTCAGACATCTATGAGATAGATAATGAGATATTAAACTTTATTTATTAATGGATACTGCTACTGCACTTAAATTTTAAAAATAAAATTTTACAATTCGTGACTTAGGTCAGGTTTTCACGGTCTTAGTACGCTCGGACCGAGTACGCCATCCGAGTAAACTAATGCTCCTGATTGGACGGTTTTTCGTGACAACACCAAAATAGCCAATCAGAAGCATTAGTTTACTCGGATGGCGACCTCGGGCCGAGCGCACCAAGACCGTGAAAACGCGGCTTTAATGCGATAAGCATTTTGTTAAATTTTATTGAGCTTTAAAGTAAGTAAATTTTGTGAAATTAAAGCTAAAATTGCCAACAATATTGTCGTCGGGGTTAATTTAACTTCAGACTTTTCACTTGCAATTTCACCAAGTACATCGGAGAGGGCCTAGAAGGCATCAGAAGCGCTCGTGGCCTAGGCGAACCGAGTGATTGGAATCAATCACTTGGTTAAGCAACAACAGGCGGGGTCAGGTATGGGATGGGTGAGCGTCCCGTGACTACCGCTAGTGGCATTTTTCCAAGCGCTTCCGTGCTTCGCAAGGCACGTTTAGCCGTTGGTGCCGGCTGTCATATCGGCTGCCTTATGGGCGGCTTGATAACTTCTGACTGTAAGGCCCGCCACTGTCTTACAATCCTCCACCAACCCGGACTTGGCCCCCGTGGTGGAGTATGGCCTAACCTTCCTGCGATGCAGGAAGAGACCCGTGCCCCAGCAGTGGGGACATACAAGGGTTGATAACGACATCGGAGAGGAAACTATTTCTTCCACAATCCGTTAAAATGTGTCATAAAAAAAACAAAAAAATGACATATTAAACTCTAGCATAAACACCGTCGCGGTGACAAAAAAGTCCCCATCACATTAGATATAATTAATTAACTCCACATAATAAAAGCGCATTAGGAAAACCCCACAAAAGCGGTATGAATAGCCGAATCTGTCTCTTTTCAAGTAGCTGCCTCTATAAAGCGGTGCCAGTGAAGTCTCGCGTGGCATAATCGACGTGATTAATCGTCCAATCAACGTGCACCGTTATATTAATTACCTCTGCTATTGTGTGGAAGTTGAAATAAAAATATTTGGTTATGTCATTTTGTCCTGGCGCCGCCGTTGCCGTTAGTAGTTGATCCGCCTTGATTATTTTCAACTGTGAAACTTAGCTTTCATCAACCATCTGTTTAGTTTAGATAAAATTGATATAAACCATTTGTTTGTACCTATTCACATTTCTGCATCGCAGGAAGGTGAATAGGTACTTCACGATGGGGGCCAAGCTGGGATTGGGGGAGGATTGTAAGACTGGCGGGCCTTAATGTTAGAAGTTATCAAGCCGATAAAATTAGATTAGAAACTGTATTGCACAGTAAGCGTATTTGTACAAAGGCGAGCTTAATACTAATGAGTACTTTGTCTCTGCTAATCTTGGGTTATGTATAAAGTGGTAAAGGAAGTGTCCGAAAAGATTGTGAAGAATTACATAGACCATAATATAATAAAATTACATCGTAAGTATAACATTGCTTATTAATAGGTATACCAAATATTATGTGACATAAATACCTACAATATAATTATGTACTCTAAGTTATTTTACTTAGATACTTTGACACTACAGGCAGCTTTAACTAGGTACTCTGTTTTCCGCCAATATTATTAACAACGGATTTTTATTAAATATAATTTCCTACTATAATTCAATATCGGAACTGCTATATATCGGAATCTTGAGACTTGCCACAGTTGCTACTTGTTTTTATCATATCAGATGGTGACACTATTTTATCTGACTTTACTATCATTTCTCAAAGCCATAAAATTACTATCAATATTAATGGGTTTGTCAATAACCCCTGCGACAAGATTTTCTTTGATAAATACAGAAATTGTGAATATAGAAGTCACGACCATCAAACTTTTATTTGCGTCATTTCTCCGTAGCAAAGCAGCTGATGGTATGTCGTGATCAACAGCTAAGCGGGCAGGACTAATTGCAACCTTTCCCGCCAACTTTACCAAGATGGCGGCGTAAAATAATAACTGCAGAAGTTCTCATAACCACCTATGGCCCCGAACATACTGATAAGGGTTTGTATGGTGATTTTTTGACAGTTCGATGTTGAACTTGTTATGCTCAACAATAAGTATAAAATCATGATCGAGCATATATTAATGGTAGTTTATTTTCTTGATCTTTTAGATCTTCAAGCAGCCGCTTTTGGCATGTCTTTCGCTTTTTAACATTTTTTTTATTTTCTTTCTTGGTAAACCTTTGGCAATCGATGAATGAGTTTCGAGGCGGTTTTAAAAAGATAATTCACGAAAATTTAATAGGTATATATTTTGGTATTCTATACTTAATTTTTGATATAAAAGAAGACTGACTAGAAAAATGACAAAAACTTTGAGCTTCTTATGCTATTTTTCTCAGTCAAAAACTTCGTAAATTAAAATTCAAATATATCTAAACTGTCCGTAATTTAGTTTACTAGTGCCTCCTTAGACCAAATTTCTCAAAAGTACCTATACTCATTGCACGCCATAGTGAATAGAAATAGATGGATAGATGTTAATTACACAGATATTTCTTAACCTAAGAGTACAGACGGCGGCCTAACACTGAATAACATCTATAAGAAATCTGCCCTTTGCAATCACTTACCGACTCTGTAGTGAATTACATATCTTCTGAATCTTTTGGTCCATCTACCTTTGAATTTGCCGTTTTACTATTAGTAGCTCTCCGATTGTTCGACATAACATCATCTACCGGCTGCCTGACGATTGGACTGACAACTATGCAGCGCTGAATTCTGCCAATCTGTTTGACCTAATATCTTGCCTGTTATGTCACTCAATTTCTTTGGCTTGAAGGTAAACTTCTGCAGTGTAACTTTGTGATGGCGGCCCAGTGTGATTTCACATCATTAACACTAGTTATCGCGCGACCAGGCCAGCGATCCTCTAATTATACGTAACTTCTAGCTTATGCAGTAGCTTGGTTTAATATCGGAGATTAAACTGGAAATAGAACTGTAGCAGGACGACTAGATGCAGAGACGTTACGTTACAACATCCAACCGGAAGTCAATTCTATAAAACGATTGAAAATCCTATAAGTAAGTACGGCAATTAAGACAAACAAAGAAGATAGTAAAAGTAATTAAAACCTGGAATCTGTTAGACGACGGGTAAGTTTTAAACGAAATTGCTTTGTTTATAATTTACTTAGAAAATGGCTTAGCATTATATTTTCACATTGAAAGAATGGATCCAATCTGAATATCATCAAGAATTTTAAAAGATTAAACATCCCTTATTAACGTAGACTACAAATTAATACAGGAACCTACAGCTAGGTAGCAAAAAACGCCAAATGAACAACAAACGAAAAAAAAACTCTTTATTAGTCAAATTGCCGGTACGATATGTTCGCGTGATCTCAGCTCCATGTAGCGTGCCTCAACTGAGAGGACCAATTATTGTTACTTATAATCAAATCGACTGCTATTAAACGGAAGCCGATCATTTGCTTTTAAACATGATATAATGTTGAGCGTGACAAACAAACAACTTGAAGATTTTGATGCAGTCAGATGGGTGAAAATCTGATAGTGAACTTTCAATGGCATCGGCACTACCTGATATAACACAAGTAGTAATTGGAGATTAGCTTAGAATTGCTACAACGATAAAGCTAGGTAATTAGTGGTTAGATGAGAAACTATTTAATAAAAAGAAAGAAGAAATCCAAACAAGAAACCGGAGGAAAAGATTAGTATTCGTGCGAGTAGAGAATCAAACGCTTAAGTCTCATCATTATCTCCTCGATACAGATGATTGCGGTGAATTTCCAAGTATCAAGATAGTTTACGTAGAACCGCTGTCGTGGCATGCAAAGGGGCGTGGGAGCTCTGGTGCGATATTTAGAACCTTTTCTGATTGACATTTGATTGTTTTTGTGCGTAGAATATCTACAAGCAACTTTAATCGATGGATATTTTTTTATTAATGTTACTTTTTCTGCTTGTTTTCTCATACACTTCAAGTTAGCGTAAGTCAGTTTCCTTGACAATTCAAGTGCAATAACGTAATGAATTTTAAAACGTCAAAAACTAAGCTTGTAACATCGAAAACATGAACAAAGATACATACGTGAACCGAAAAATATTATTTCTTTTTTGTAGAGATCGCCAAATTCATTCGATTTAAATAATCGATTCCCACGACGTCAGTCGAATCGGTCGGATCAGGTGCAATCGAGCGGGCATTTTGATTGCAAGGGAGGATTGACAGGAGGCAATTTGAAAGCAAGATCACGGCTACTGTACGCCTAGCCTCAGGGCTCAGGTTGGGACACGCGAATAGTTGCGAAAAATCATTTTAACAACCTTTAGTTTTCTAATACGTTAGAGTTATTAATAGTATTACACCACTTTACAAGTTAGAACGGTCATGTAAAGGTAGCAGAAATTTGTGTAACCGTTTTAACTTCTCATTGATGAACTACATAATCTTATATTTCAGAGATTTTATGAAAGATCGAACTTTTTGGGTGTAGGCACACAAAAAGTAGAGAAATGTCGTTACTTTTAAAAGGACACTTAGGTTGTATTGTACCTTTTATCATGTTTTTATAAAGTATTGGTTCTGCTTAGGCTTAGGAATCAGGGCCGTAAAATATTTTGCCAATTTCATTTCAAGTTCTCACGACTCAAAAATTCATCATTGTTATTCAAATTGCTGGCTGATTCTAATCTTCATTAAACAAAAGAAATGATAATGATTCATTTAGACCAGATCTGGCTACCGTTCAGCCCCGGGCGCTCGTGACTGCACGCCATTTTTAATATAACTCGGTGATCCTGCGCAACTCTATTCGATCATCCTTCAACGGGCGTTTTTTGCCCGTTAGATGGAATTCCTAAGGAATTATAATAATCAAAATATTATGATTATTTTAATGGAGATCCACCTTAATTTAGACCTTTCGAGACTCCAAAATAAGTAGGTACTGTTACCTACCTACCTAACTTTTGTCTTCGATGTACGTTGAAGACAAAAGTTAGAAAGATACCTACTGAAATTAATCGTCAGCATGAGTCTCACTTCAAAAAGATGGAGAGTTACTTTCATGGTAATTATATTTTTCTGGTATACAATAAACCATATTCTTAATTTTTTGACATGAATAAAAAAAGTAAAATACATGATTCACTCACATTTATGCCAGAGCTTAGTAACACAAATATAGACTTAACAAAATATGTGAGGCCTTCCTATAATAGCTCTGCAAGGTAATGGTATAAATTATACACTATCCGGTAGCAAGGGGCTACCTAAGCTGTTATTACTTAAGATTTATACTACACCTCCAGAAAGCGGATGCTATCTCTTAATGAACATAAATACGAGATTTGACACTGAATATCAATATTGATGATCTAATAATTGGACACAAAATTAATAATATTTGACTGACAAATTTACATGATATTGTAAAGAACATAAAGTCAACCTGCCATTTACAGTTTATTACGATTAGTTTATATGATATTGTTAAGAGCAAGACAAAGGGTGGAATCGGTCGCAAGGATTCTGAACTGGCGATTAGTCATTTACAATGGATTTTTTTTATGGATTTTCTCGAATTATTCGATGGAATATAAAAACAATGAGATGAGAATGATTCAGGTGTTAGCTTCCTCATGTCAATGATTATTGAAGTGACTGTTGCTCACTTACACATAGGTACATTGTTTTAAAACGACAAAGAAAGCAAACGCAGAATGACAACCTCCTTGCATGTAGAAAAAAGATTCCATAATGACTCGGATCGGGAGAAACGTGCCGGCTGAACTCACGTCGTGATATTTTAAATTTAGAACGGCGAAGGGATGGGACATGTGCGTCGTACCTAAACGCATTTGGCGAAATGTGATTACACTCACTAAATTAACGAGCTGCTATTTATGGATCTGACATGCAACAATTTTTGAGGGTATCTCCAGGATCGTCCTATCTCATTTCGTGCGTAAGTCTTTTAATTTATTTACCGTGTTTATTCTAGTCTAGCTGCCAAAAGGTTTGCGTCTATTCTATTGTGAGGATCACCATTATGCTTGTGAAAGTGGCTAACTGTTGGGCAACCGTGGCGTGTCCGTTTGTCCGGCCTCTTGAAATAAAGCACGCTTTCAATTGCAGACTAATTATTCCAACACGAGAAACTCATTCGGTCACTTTGGTTTTTCGTGTTAAAGAGAGATTAGTTGGCTTAACGACAGTGAGTCAAAGGGGCATTGTGAGGACCGATAATGATGATACGTTAAGAAAAGTATTACATTCTGACCATAACGTCTCTGGGCTCAAAAGGACGGTTTCTTATAAAATTTCATTTGGATTCAGGCCTCGTCGCGAGCGTCGCTCTCTATGTCTTCGGTTATGAATAAATTATGTCTGTACATTAATTTATTGATTGTTATTCAAATTTTCGTTTCTCAATCGGAGTTTGGATGGTTGCTAGAGTCCGTGCACACTTTTTCCATCGTCTTGTCTGGTCCTCACAAATGAAGTTTCAGGTTTGACTACTGAGTTACTGTCATCTATGGCGGCAAAATAATTTTCTAAATACCCACTTAATTCCACTTGAGTCGTGTGAATAATTTTATTGTATTCGTCAAGGACGTCATTCGGCTGTGATTTGTCTTGCCACTTTTATATTATGCTCGTTCACGCGCCACAATAGAGACAAATGAATCATTTATTGGATATTTTTATGACAACGAGTCGCATATTTACATAAAGGCGTTAGATTAGATCCGCCATCTTGTCGATTTGCGCGCGCCTGCCTATTGGTTCCTGAAAACTAACATCGGCTGGTATAACTAAGTTGGATTTATTATTATTCGTGACGTTATGGTGTTTCTAAGAACACGCTCGCGCCGCCGAGCTGTTTGTAATGACAAAAGCAGTTTTTATTATTTGATCGCTCGCTCGTTGCCGTTAATTGTTCTGCGGACGTGATTTTAATATATCATGCATGTTGAATGTTGGCTGGACTCTTTTATCGCGTATGCTAATCAGGTGGCTCGATTCAGACTGAGCTTTCGACGTGTACGCAACTCTGCGCATATTTGAGACGCGACAATGTGCTTAAAAACTGTCGTTAAAGCTTTTGTTGCTTCGTTTGAAATTTCAAGTAATGGCCTGAAGAACAAAAAATGTGGATATATTTGATCTGCATTTTAACCTAAAGTAGATTATTCATATCTTGATGAAAAAAAAGAAAACACACGTATTGTAGACCGTAATACAAAGTTATAAACCTTGGTAGATTAATTAGATAAGAAATAGAACTCGTAGGTCGCCAGTGGTCCACACTTAATACTTTTTCGCTTTACTCAATACGATTTATCGTACGCTTAACCTGAATAAGATCACTAACTAGCTGTATTGCATTCTTTGTTTGAACTTTAAAGAAACATCAAAATATGTTATGTTCACTTAATAGTATTATGAGTTTCAGTAGCTTCTTTACCGTCGAGCGCGTGCTCATCCATATAAATCTCGTCTTATACTACGAGACTGTAAGCTATACCATACCACTCTCATCAATGACATGATTCAAATATCGAAAAAACATTCATATTGAAGGAATGTCTGCGAACAATATTGTAAACTCCTTTTGGAGTACGCCTTGAGAATTTCTTGCTATCATCTGTTGGTTGGTAGCAACTGTAGCACACTCTGTAAGTTGCATAATGAGCCGTATTCCAAAACCCCAAAGCCCAAATTTACAATGCACTTTGAAGATGGCGCTTACAGGCGTACAAATACAAGGAAAGGGGCACGTGGTGCAAATTTTGTTATAACAGATTAATTTTGACTGCCGCATTCCAGTCCTTCTATGGCCACCTGTAAGCGCCATCTATGAATTGCTTTGTGAATTTGTGCTGAAAGTGGCTCATTATTTTTCCTCGGAAGATCTGAAAGATTGTTCAATAGTAAACAACCCAAATAACGAATATCACCGCCACCTATTGGCGAATTTAGAACAACAGTTCTCAGAAAGTCCATCATTGTTTTTACAGCTCACACAGTAGTAGTATCTCTCGCAGTGTAGAGCTACTTTACATCAGCCCGAAAATGACGCGACACATCTTGGCCCATTAGACTTGCTGATGGTAACACCGGTGGTCTCACAGGACCCTGGGGTCTTCACGACCTCTTCTATTTGTTAATAAGCACCTACAACAATGAGACTGTTTTGTGCGCATCTCATTATGGTAATATTATCGTTAGATAGGCCTTTCGTGTGACAATAGATTCGATGAAATTATTGTTTGGCTTGTGTGTTTCCATATGTTTTTTTTTCGTTTATGAGTTTTGTTTATATTAATGTTTTATTCTTTGTTGCAGGTATGTATGCAGGTATTGAAGCGGTCACGCAAGTTTATTTCTTCTTATAATATGTTAAGTATCCTTTCCCAATATAACAAACACGTTCTTGTACTAAACTTATTATGTACGAAAACTATTTAAATTTGTAATACAATAAAAAAAATCCTATAAACGTCCCACCGCAGGGCACATGCCATCACCCACAGGGAGAGTATGAGTTTAATTACCACGCGTGCCCACCGCGGGTTGGCAACAAGCGCTGAGGATTTGAACACATCAGTCACTCAGGTTTCCACAGCGTGTTTTCCTTCACATCTAGCGAGTGGTATTGCTAATATAACTTCACAGACGTACATACTCGTAACTTATACATTCCTTTAACTGTTTTATATTTAAGAATGTAGTTGTCACCTGGTAGTGTGATTCTAGCCTAGTCATCATTTGATAAGCCCTTCACCGTGCCATCTCGGTGGTCCTCTCCCATCAAGGGTCCTCAAGCCCTCACTACCGTGTTACGGTGTACCATGTTACCACTCGCCCCCGCAATTGTCCGTGTTTGTCCACTTCTGTGTAATTTTGTTCTAAAAATCGGCCTCTGCATCACATGGGTTGGGTTAAAACTGTCACGTGTGGTTCACACGCGTAATATTGGTAGTCAAATTGAGTTAGTCTATTTGAACAGGTTAATCATTCGGGTTATTTGTCTACACGCGTTTTTCACTCCATTACAATGTTTTAGAAGGTGCACAAACTCTGGGAATTTATGAATAATAATTCGGTTCCAATGCAGCCGCTGTGTTCTGTGATATCGATATCAACCCTTGTATGTCCCCGGTGTTGGGGCACGGGTCTCTTTCTGCATCACAGGAAGGTTAGGCCATACTCCACCACGGTGACCAAGTCCGGGTTGGTGCAGGATTGCAAGACAGTGGTTAAGTGATTAAGCCGCTTAACGCATAACGCCTCTGACATAACGACTGTCATTACATGACAGCCGGCACCAACAGCTTAGCGTGCCTTGCAAAGCACAGAAGCGCTTGGAAAAAATGCCACTAGCGATAGTCACGGGACGGTCACCCATCCTGCACTTGACTGCGCCTGTTGTTGCTTAACTTAAGTGATTGATTCCAATCACTCTGTTCGACATGGCGATGAGCGCGTCGATTGAAGCACTTGTGGCTTAGTCGATGTGTCATGATCAGTCGTTAATTCTTAAACATTTCCATAAAGTGTGCGACACTAAGGCAGATGTCACGACGGTTTTCTGCGAAACTTCGCTATGCCGCAGGAGCCGCCTCTTCCTGTCACCAGGCGTTGTTTGCATGCGCATGCAACGTTCTGTGGCTCGCTGTTCAACATACCCCTGAGGAAATTATTTTCTTGCCTGTTATCGAATCTCATGCAAAGCTCTTAGTTTAAACTTGAATGCATTGAGATAACTCTAATAGTCGTTTTCGGCCGGATTATGCTGTGCGAAGCAAATACGTGCATCATTGTCATATAATAGCATTCAGTGTTTATTAACTTACTCCCTCTTTTATATGTGCATTGTAACATCAGCAATCGTCTGTGAGTCATCAAGGGCTATAAACATTTAGTTTTGTTTCTGTACCTCCTTATGCGTCTTTACCTCATATACATACAGTATCATCTTCATCATCAGCTCCTGCAACCAGGTTTTATTTGCTTCGCAAATTCGTTCCTTCGAGTTGTCACCACAAAAGGACACTTTCCCGTATTATGCTATGTTTATTGGTGGTGGGCAGATGCAATAAAAATGTAAATCCTTGGTGACTTACGACATTTAGTTACCAAATTGTCAGAGTCCTCATCGGGCCTTTATCACAAGGCTTATAGAGTTTAGTTTGTGTTGTTGTGTGGCTTGTTGTGAAGTGGTTTTGTATACTTCCAGTAGAAGATGGGAGGGTCAGGCTACCGGTTTGATTGTCTCCCGATTGTAAGAGTCTTTAACCATAATCATAGGGATAACATCAGTAATAACATCGAAGTATTGTTTTTCAAGTGTGAAATATTAAATTATTTTATAAGCAGTGCAGATGATTATTTCTTTGATTTCATTATATGATATGACGATGGCTCATCAAAGTGTTTCTCTTATTTCATGTTTGAAGAGCTTACAGGAAATTCTGTCAGATTCTTTTCCCTCAATCTTTGCTTTTCTGTCATCCTTATACGTCAGTTTTGTATAGTGCTTAGCTGATACACTACGCTTGATTTACTTGCTGATTTTTTTCAAAGGAATCTAAATAATTATCGAAATAAATATTTCAACACCAAAAAAGTAATTTAATTCATTATTACCAATAATTATTTTGGCCAGTAAAATAAATAAATAAGGAGCAACACGTTGTCACAAAACAAATCAAATATGGTCAGCAAATAAATTATTTGAATAAGAAAACAAGGAATCATCTTTTGGATTTTTCTCCTGATTACCCATCATATTGCCCATCAACTGGATTATCTTATATAATTTTGTAAATCTGCCGAGTACAAATTGCTGGTCAAAATCCTTACTGCTGACCAAAACCAAAGCTCATTCAAATCAAACGTTCTCTCTTCCATCCTGGCCTGCCTGACGTGTGTCACTCTCGCTACTAGTTTACCTGCGAAGTAATACTAAGAGGTGTAGTGTTGTCTTACCGAGCCAATGTTGACGCGTGCGTGTGTGTGGTCCACTTGCCTCTACCCGCACTTGGCCGGACGACCTATGTCAATCAAAATTTTTAAGGAGTTCAAACTGTAAGTTCGTGGCATTAGAGGTTAGATTACCATGCGGGTTGTTAAGGATTTAGGTGATCGCGAGGCGAAGCTGTGGCTAAATAAGACAGTGTTGCATTTGGAGAAAAAATGAAGAGGATAATAGCGAAAGTGTTAGGTTGGCCTCGTCTGTTAACTTTTCGACGGTTAATTTAAATATTTTGATTAACATAGATGTGATAGGTCCAAAGAAGAAATTGTCGCTTGATACAGATTTGTCTTGTCAAGTGATACTTGAACAGAGTTCAGTAAATGTCTAGTATAAAAATAAATTATTATGAGATTATTAAGACCCTGCTGAAGATATACCTGAAAATATACACTTCGGATCGGAATTGGATTATATAAGGTTGTCTGGAAGAAATGTGTATTAGCAATAATAATATACCTTTGTAAATATGACTTGATTGCTTTATTCTGGTGTGCATAAATAATATTCTTATTTTATCACATAACATTTTAATTGCCATCTTCATGTTTCTTCAGAGATTTAATCTCTTGAAAGCGCCTTACTTTTCCTACTTGCTGACACTGAAGGCTTCTTCACGACATTTTCCTTCGCGGGCCCCGAGAATAGCGCTAAGTGGGTGTCACATGCTAATGCGTTCAGATCGCAGTAGGGGCAGACGGCTCACCAGACAGTGTGTGGGCTTCCATTGTTTATCAAAACACATCTTCTGTTGGCGTGATTTGATTACAATGGCGTTTTAGTGGGTTCAATTCGAAATTAGTCCGAAATGTGTCCGGTATAATGGCTGAAGAATTATAGTTTAGTCACCAATATAGGTTATATTTGACTGCCTCGTTAGTCTTGCATCGAATAGCATGCTCAATGTCAGGTTGCCGTTTCTGTACTGTCTGGTACTTACATTCTGACCAAACCTCAATCGCCAAATCGGCAGTGGGAACCCATTTGGCGATTGAGATTTCCTCAGAAAAACAGGTTTCTCGGTTAGGTCAATCAGTTACTCCGGATTTTAGGGCAAAACTCTAACAAAAAGGGAGAAGGCCTGTGACGTACAGTGGGACGTATAAAAGCTGAATTATTTTACGGCAATAACGTAAAAGCAATCCAATGTCTTTTAGACGGACGACAGCAACGAACAAATGAGGGCGCCTGGAACATTACAAAATAATAATCATAAAATAATTAATGATTAATTCCAAAGGAGACGACATGAAAGTAAGATCGTGTCTCTAGAATACCAAGCTTGCGTGCTTCGGATAATTGATAAATCAATTCACTGCAGCCAAGAGTGACGGCTCTAAATCAAAATCCGAGAAGGCAAGCACCCTATCATTTTGTTTAGAGCCGTAAGCATCAGAAGAACTGTTTCGTTACGTAACATTCGACTAGGTTATGACTGAGATTAACCCGGAGTTGCGTGAATTGGAGTAGGTATCCGAAAATCCAAGACAAATTAGGGACCATCCATAATTTACGTCACACGTTAGAAGGGAGGGGTTGAAAACGTGTGAAATTGTGTGACAGGGGGGTGGGAGGGGTCCTAAATTTCGTGACGTCACATTTCCAAATCTACTTGTCAAAACACGAACTTTGCACTATTTACGAAATACTTAACACATTTGCAACTTTTTGATATTAATCTAATTTCGGAACTGCTGTTTGAATTCAATGGTTTGAAAATTTGTAAAATTGAAAAATATTGACGTCACGCTTGAGTCTCACAAATGTGACCAGGTGTGACAAGGACGCGGAGGTATCAAAAGTACAAAGTTCGTGTGCGTAATTTATAAATGGCCCCTTATTGAAAAATCAATTTACTGCAGTCAAGAGAGAGGACTCTTAATCAAAATCCGAGAAGTCAAGCAACAAATACTTAATATTGTTCTCGAACACATTATTATCAGTAGCATTAAGTAAAGCTGTTTGTTTAATTTACATTAAATTTGGTTGCGGCTAATTGAAAGAAATTGATGAGGATGAGTTAAAGCAAGTAATATCATACAATTAGGATGAAATCTTTACCTGCTGGATCTATGTTGTCGCGTAAACATAGCGGTGTATCTTTAAACTGGCGCCAGGGTACAGCTTATATTTCATCTATGATTTAGGGTTTAGGGCTTTAAACATGGACAAGAACTTGCACTTCTCTTCCTTAAGAAGGAGTTATTCCCAGCAATTATGCAAGAGTCATAGTGACAGTGATGACGTTTGTGTAAGTCAAAGTCTTACTGCACCCCCTGAAGCAAAATGGTTCTTCTGGCGCGTTGTCCAAGGCAACAGCGAGCACCTATCACAACGTTTTGACGTGGCCGATATTAAACTGTTGCCCGCTAGATGGCGCGATAAGCAGCCATCAAACTTGGCTGTCATTAACTTATTAATGACCGTCGTTGAGGATAGTGATAGATTAAATATCACGGACGATCTTTCACGTCGTTGCAGCTTCTTGATCCAGTTATTTGAATGCTGGACTTTCAATATTGTGAGTGGTATTTGGATTGTTTATTTTAAAAGGTAGCGACGATAGAGCTTTGAGAAATGTACATAGATATTCTCACAAATGTGTGGTGGCCGAAGACTGGGGAGCCAATTATCAGTTCATTAGAAAATAATTCGTATACGACTCTAAGGCTTATGATGAAGTCATAAATCTTCTACATAAAAAGTCGAGCAACAGCCAAAATTTGTATTCCATGCTACATTGAATTTGAATGAGAAAATAAATGTCTCATAAATGACTCTCTCGAGACATTTATCTTATCTTATGTTTATGCGACAAATGTCTAATGCTTCGAATATTTTGCGTCTACGTTTTCAATTCGCATGGGCGAGAATCGGCTCTCAGACATTGTCACTTGCCACGATTCTGATAAAGCGCTTTCGCTTCATCAACACTAAAAGCAAATCACACAAAAATTACTTATGTCCTAGCGTCAAAAATAGGAACATTGCTTTGTTTCGACAAAATTAAATAGGACTTCAATGGACATCATTCATACGTGGTATAACGTTCAGGATGCGAATACGGGTTGTCATATCAAGCTATTGTATGCAAATGAGTGTACTCTCGCGGCGGGAGGCTGTTGAGTATATCACATCCAATTTGACGATTAATTCCACAGAAGAACTACCTCCAGATGTTCGATTAACAAACCCTAGCTTACATACCATAATCATAGCAAAAACTGAGCTAAAGCTTACTTTTCTGTTGTACTATCAACTGTGTTTTAATTTATGTGACAAATTTTGTTGTAAAAACCTATTTAGAGGCTAAAAATTCCACCCAAGCCGGGATTCGAACCCCATGTTTGTGATGTTGCGTTACCATAGCTCAGGGTAACCTAGTTTGGGATCAGGTCAAGTGTGTTCTGTGGTAGTTATTAAATTAAACCACTTCTAACATATAAACAAGAGCAAAATTCTCATGAAGTATCTCGATTGACTAAAATTTAACTTTTACTTACAACAGTGATTTCGTTTATTGATATTGAATTTACTGTTTCGGGTTTTGCCTCATTAACATGATTTTTTTAACGGGATCCATGTTACTAGTCTATTTTCGAACTTGTATTATATCTCTCTGTCGATGCTGTGCGTTTAATGCGGTTAGATTTCGATTAAATTTAGAGAATCGATTTAAATCGATTATATTGGAAATATAAAATGTTGAGATCGGACTAATGACTGCTAACCTCCGTTAATTTTCTTCTAGGGTTTGTTCCTAAGATTATTTTAGTTTTGTTATAAGAAAACAAAACAATTGTGATATTAAACTAACAGTTTAACATTGTGTTAAATGAAATAAATAAATAAAATAATGTGAGCTTTTATGTCCAATATGAATTTTTCCATATTTTAAGTATTTAAGTTAAAATAAATAATTTTAGACGTTAATAACATATTATACCAATGATCATATAAAATTGCATATGTTAGGTCATAAATTTGGGTACCTAACTTTGGGTGAAGGCCTCCTCCATCTTATGCCATTCAATTTGTGTTTGGCTAAACTAAAATTGTTGAGATATATTTTTGACGTTAACGCAAATGTTGATGGAGCATTGTCACTGGTCCAAACGACTTCAAATATTATTGAAGCATTCGATCGATAAGAAGTGATTTATTTAAATCGAGTATGAATCAATGAATCATCGAAATTATGGTCAACTCTCCAATTTTCAACCACACGCTAATAATATTTGTACAGTTTCAACTTTTCAGGAAGTGTTTGTACATTTTCAACATTTAAGGAAGTGGAAGTGTTGTTAATATTTGTTATATTAGGCCGTAAAATAATTAACGTCTTAGAAAACTGCAAAACTTTAATGTTAATTTCCACTTTTCACGAAGAGATGAAAATGATGTCAACAAATTGTCTAAGATTACCTTTGCCATGACGTCACTTAGCTTGCAAACAAACACGCAAGGGCTTAACTGAATTCTGTTTTGGGGGACTTAAATCAAAGATTGAATTTCTGCAGCCATTTTCTACTTTTATGGTATAACCACTATACGTAAAGAAATCGATAAAATTAGCTTATCAAGTATTATAAGTATTATAGCTAACAAGTATTATAAGAAATAAATATTATTTCTATAGAAATTGTTTTGAGTCCACTACATAGACAAGACCAGCGTTTGTTTGTCAAAGTATAAAGTATGGATTGTCATATATACTTTAAACTTATTGCACACATAAAAAGCATATAGAAAGCACAAAATTATAAAATAAAAAAGTGGACATGGCGTTTAGCATAGAGCTTACTTCATTTGAAATTTCTTCCAGCCAACCCTTGATGTGTTGATACGGACATTATTAACATTATATGTTACATAAACAGCTCCTAATGTAATGTATGGGCGCAGATCTGAGAATTGTCTTACGTTGTAGCGTTGTAGGCCCGTAACCAGGGCGTCTACCCTATTGGAATGAAGGTTGGTGGACAGATCGGTCCCATTCGATTACGATTTCGATTTCCAACTGGTTTCCAATTTTATATTCGTTTTATTTCCTTCGAGCCGCGGCTTTATTTGGACATTATCGGAAAAGGTTCATTATTGATTTTGGAGACGAATGTTTGCCTTGATGGGTGCCTTTTGGAATGTGACGTAAAAAAGTGACGCTTTTGCCTAACCGTCAGGATGATTTGGAGTTTGATAATCGTCTAAATATTATTGCAATGACGTAAAATGCATCAGAATTACTTTGAACGAGCAAACGATTCCCGTGGAACAGAAATCAATCACAATTACAATCAAAGCCTCTTTTACTGAGTAATTTAAATAGCGAATTTTAAAGTGTAACCTTTGACATTATTGTAAAGGTCATTAATCAACTTTCGACGGAACATTCGAATTAATAAATTAATGATGTTTCAGCTATGCGGTGACGTTGCCAGCTCTCTTCATTGCCATTCGATTAATAACACATTGAGATGTTGATGTGGATGCTAGATAGGTTGTACCTAGGTACATACTTACTTCTTACTTATTACAAGACACGGACATAGATATAGGTGAAAGGCAAGTATGCACGTTATAACAGGGAATTTTGCCATACATGTATTGATAGATTTTCTGTTTGGCTCTTCGGCGATTTGCCTGAGCACCGATATTTTGCATTTTTATATACATTGAGTAAAGCTATACCAAGCTTTCCTTGTAGTATTTCCAAGCCAAAGCGAACTTAGCCCCGTGGTGACCACGTATACTGGCGTGACTTAGGGAACAGACCCGTGCCCCTCGGTGAAGACATAATGGGTTGATGAAGATGTATATCTTTGGTCTACCCGTTAATAATATAATATAGGAGGCAAAACATCGATGCTGAAGCCAATTAACAAAGGTTCAAGAGGTTAGGTTAGTAAAACAAAGACCAACTACTCTGTATTTTACTAACCTATTCGCCATGACAGTGGCGCACCTACTTATAACATTTAAATGTACAATCACGCAATGAAAATTGATTTGTCGTATGAACAAATCAGAGAAACTACTTCTTACTAGAATAACGCAAAACCAGAAGACCCTTTCTAAAGTATTGATAAAAGCGACAATTAATTCTTTCAGTTTAATGCAAAACTTCCAACTTACGTGATTTATTAGTTTTATTATTACCCACGTTTTTCATTTGGTACCTATAAATAATCTTCTGATAACTTAATTGCTCATGAAGGTAGGTATGACGCGTATATGTGGTGTTCACGGAGAGGCTTTTGCGGTTAGGCGTCAGTTTCCGCAACTTTAACAGTGTTCCGCAAAGTTTTATAATTGTTGTTGGTTAGAACGGTATTTCGAAACCATTTTATGTGTCTTGACCTCCGTTCATGTACCTATGTTCCACGCCGTCTATTCTCATTAACTTCGCGGCTACCACGGATTTTAATGTGTGGTTTTCAACTTTCCGTAACATCAAGCATTGACTACAGTAAGCGCGTCCTTCATTGGACGAAGGGTATAAACTAGAAATTGAATCGTAAAATATCGTATCGTACTATTTCAGTTTAAAACAAAGTGACTCTAAACAATATTTTATTAGTATTTCTTAATAACTCGCAAGCTCATACATAGTTTTAATATAAAAAATAGACAGTCTGCAATTGCTGAACATCTATTGGAGGCAGGAACGAACCACTGGATCGAGACCGAAATTTCTCTCAACTGATCGACCTTACTATAGAACGATCGTCCCGAAAGCAATTGATTTTTAAACACAAGAATTTCAACGGAGAAGATGGTTTCAAACTTTCAAGCATGTAGAATCCAGTGAATACGAATTATAAGCCTTATAATTCGACCCGTTCGAGGACAGTGCGGTGTTGCGGCCCCCCAGAAAACAAAGTGACTATAACGATAGACTACTTACCCTCACTACAATAATTGACTGTACTCGCCACTTCAGTTTACCTGTGACCACGGCAACTGCAACGTCCCCGAAACGTTCCATTCCCAATTAGGGTAATTAAATTTTACTTTATAAATAATCGAGATTCTCGAATCTTGTTTAATATATAACAAAATTTTTTTTTATCTTAGTCAAGATATTGATAATAGGGTAGAAATTATCAATGGATAACAACACATTTCAAACAAACAACTTCATAGACGTTACACGCTACAGCTTTCCTTATTTTAACGATTTCTATCAACTGTTCGTTCTAGAGAAAGCTCAATGAGATGAAATACAAGTACCTATCTTTATTATTCGCACTTAATTATTAGGTTCGCATAGTCAAGCTGTCATAGAATAAACAACACGCACGTACAGACCGGCCACTAGGCAGTATATGTTCGACCGACGGCTTCAAGCCTTCATTGAACGCTTGAGAACGCTTTCCATAAAGGAAATGACACATTCAGCGGATCTTTTATTCAAATACCGAGAAAACCACATCCGTTTGACGTCTATTGATCGACGCTTAACAGTCAATAGCGAGGTATCCATAACTCGACCATACATACTTGTAATTGGTCATCACGCTTCAGTAACTTTGAACCTTATTCAGTGGTAGTTAGGGAGTTCTTGAAATGCAGAGTTCCCAATAAGTCACCTCTGAAAATGGTCATGGTCTGTTATTGATATTTAAGACCAGTTTATGTCAGTGACAAATCGTAAATGTTTAAGAAACCTTTATTGCCTCATTGGGAAATGTAACATGTGATTACATTTCCCACATGTTACATTTCAGGTGAGAGGCTGTTTGGTTTTAGAAGCCTTCATTTCAGGAAAATGCTAGGACTGCTGAACTGGCTGCGACAGTTACACGTTCAGTCCGATCCTATTCATGAGCGCGTACGGGTGGAGGTCACGTATCGGCAGAAGCAACGTGATATAGTAAGTATATCATTTTTGAACTAAAACTTTCGTAAGCACAACACATTGTAGACTTTTAGTCCGGATCTACTTACGGGTGTTGTTATATCGGAAAAGTCCGAGGTCCAGGTTTCGCTCCGATTTGCAGAGCTTAATCATGGTGAGCATATTCCGGATCTACTTACACCCGTAAGTAGATCCGGACCAAAAGTCTACAATAGGTTATAATATCTTGTTGCTTCGGCCGGGAGATATTCATAGGTCGACAATTAAAAACAGAATGACGGTGACTGTTAGACGAGGATGACCAAGGCCAGAAGTGTGCCTTGTCCACTGCTCTCAGTAGTCTATGAACTCCAAGTGCTTCGTTATCAACCCTTGTATGTCCCCACAGCTGGGTCACGGGTCTCTTCCTGCATCGCAGGGAGGTTAGGCTATACTTCACCACGGGGGCCATGTCCGGGGTGGTGGAGGATTGTAAGACAGTGTAGTAACTATTATCTAATCTGTGGTGACGGGCCTTACTGTCAGAAGTTATCAAGCCGCCCATTAGGCCTCTGACATGGCTTAACGTCTGCCATTGCTTGACCGCCAGCCGGCACCAACGGCTTAACGTGCCTTGCGAAGCACGGAAACGCTCGGAAAAATGCCACTAGCGGTAGTCACGGGACGGTCACCCATCCTGCACCTGACCGCGCCGGTTGTTGCCTAACTTAAGTGATTGATTCCAATCACTCGGTTCGCCTAGGCCACGAGCGCTAGGCCAAGTGCTTGCGAAAGAAAAATAATAAAGCAGAATCTGAAAACGTTTGGCGACATTTATTAACAGGGGTTCTTCGATCAAAGAGCCCTCTTTTTCTAAGGGAAAGAATATAATAGAAACGCAAAGCAAGGAATCTAGTAAATACTCCGAGATGCTTTCTCTATTTTGACCACAAAGGCAGATTAAGATGAGGCGTGTCGGTCATCAAGTCAACAGACGAAGAATTCGTTATAGCCACGCGCAATACGTAGTTTTTCTTTATGTGCCAACATTGTCAATGGTCTAGAAGTAATTTTGCTTGAGAAGTTTAATACTTTAGCTCCTCGTCTCCATTATTCAGGTGGCTGCCTCTCATCGATATATGAGCGAATGATCCATTAGGGGGATTATATTCGCCTTTGTTGAGCGCGAGCAGTGACCTGTGACATCTCTTCCGCGAACGTTTCGTTTCCCCATCGAAACAATGACTCAACTCTGCAAATATTAAACGCATCACAAAGGCTTTTATACACAATGATGGTTGTTTGCTGGCTTGCGAAATATGTAATGCAAATAAAGAGCTTTGAGTTTGCGTGTTGCGTTCACGCATCAGCCTTCGGGATGCACGCTGCGCCTGAGCTGAGCCCAGTTTGTCCAATCACTTAGCGGTCAGTCCGCGCTTTGATTCGTGTCCAGCACGTATATTTTAAAAGGTTCCTCGAAATATCACTCGGCCGGGCGCGCCTGCAGTGTAGACACGCAACGCTATAAAAGCGATCGATTATTACCTATTTGTGTGAAAAGCGGAAGAAGTACAGCGGCAAACGTTTCAGAGCACCGCCTGTCGTATGTCGTCGTGAGAAATGTCAATATTAGACCACGAAGAGCGTGGCGAGCTTGGAAATAATTGTCTCAAGGATTTCGATATTTTCAACGTCATATATTATTCTTATAGATCCTGCGGCGCTCCAATCGTGCGCGGTTTAATTGTGGATCCAATTTGTGTAGACTTTGCATCACTCATCCGCAAACAACAATTCATTATAGTCGTAACGTAAGGCTTAAGAACTCGTTTTTATTTGCGCTTTCACGTACATATAAATAAATACGTGAGTATATTGACCATGTGGAATCTGGCACGCGTCAATCAAACGCTCGTACTGTGGTCGGAGCTGACGATTTGTCACTCCCGCCATCTTGCCTCATTAACAATACCGACGCCATTTTGGTGACAATAATTAACAAATAGGCATCGCCGGCGACCGCTTTCTAGTTTTTGTTTTCTAAAATAATTATCATCACAATAACTGACACGATCTCTTTTTATTTACCGCTGTTGCGGTATTTTGAATAAAATTAAAACGACCAAATGATTTCGAATTCTGTTCGGTGCGATTCAATGGGTATCTTACGTGCTTTACAATTTGTTGTTATTGTGACACCGATTGTCACTTAGCATTTCTATCAGTTTCTAGCTGGCTTTGTTATTTTGAAAACGATCTTCAATGCGCCTGTTCTGATGTGCTGGTCTTTCGAAGGCACTGCAACCAATTAAAACTATCCCTATCATTAAGCGATCGAGCTTTTATTAAGGTTTCTTGACGCTTAAAGTCAACTTAAACTTACATTCACTAACAGAGTGCGCCTGAAAGTCAACCTAACCTTGTTGATTTTGACCTCCGTACCGATCTGAAGCCTTGGTCAAAATATTTCTGATAGATATGGAGACACCGCACCTGAAAGCTCTCAAATGATGATGAGTTACGCAGCCTGCTGATGCTAGTAAAGTTTCGCGTCATTACGGCGGCCGCGTGTCGTGTCGTACGGTCGCGCCGCTCACGCTGACAATCGAGGTTGTTTACCTCGCCTTATCGCCTTTTGTCTTAGCTGAAGCATTCGCAATATGCCAGGCTACTGTTAGATAGGAATATCAGGTTATGCACTGCTACTGTTCAATACCGGCGTTGCCTTGGATACCGTTACACCTACAGTTGTTATTAGGAGTTCGTTGTACCTTTTCGTAGCAATGAGGGCATTTCAGGTGCCAACTCTCAAATTCCTGAAACGTATCAGCTGCTGCTAGGTCCACCGTACAATTAGGTTGCGACAAGAACAAACCTTTTGCTTTGAATGGTTGTTAACATTTTTGCTGTTTCAGCATTGTCCCAATAAACGGATAGTACAAATGAGCAGGTAGGTATCTCCTTCAATATAAGTTCCAAACCTTTCGATTTGGAACTAACACAATTTCTTTGATGGTCGAACGAATTGCTCGCATGGCGACCGGCGAATAGAGTCGTGAACAACTATAAATGAACAAAGGGAAGCGGAGCGCTCCACGCCATCACTCGCACATGTCACAAACTTCACAAAGTTGCGACATTAAGAGCCGCAATAACATTAACACCGACAGACGTAAACCGACCGCCAATAACGCTGGCGAGGCATCAAACCTCTAGCAACAGGTTCTCTCTGTACAAACACGCGGTGTTTGCATTTGGATCCTGTGCCTTTAATAATTCTCGGGAACTAAAAGGCTTTGAACATTTCATCAGATGACCCTCTGCTGTTTGCACACACTCCTGCCTGCGAGATGCTAATGTGGACACAAGGGTCGATCTGCCTCCGATGGTTTTATTGTCGAGGCGACCACTCGATCGGGCTTCTTCGATTACACGCGCCGCTATGACTTTACAAATACACGCTGAAGAGTTTGTGGCTTCTACAAGTGATAGTGAAGTAACATATATTTTGTTTTGAGACTCGGAATATTTATGGAATAGAATCGAAGATTAAACCTACTATATTAGGCTCTCTATCATTATATATTGTTTTTAGTTGAGTTTATCGTTTTTCATGTTGATACCTTTTTCTGAAATTTGGACTGATTTTTAGGGTTCCACAGTCTGTCTGACCGTCGCTTAACTCAAAGACATAGACAGCATAAATTTGACATAGGCGTATTAATCACGCCGGCAATACGGTAGAATAAATGTACCTCGTTAATTAGTATGGATACAATTTTTTTCTTGTCTATTTATTCGAGAATCGTTGGATTGCTCTTCTAAAAATCTTGCGGGTGTACGAATTTTTTTTCTCGATTAATATAAATAATATCATCTCGAATATTAAGCTTTAAGCCCAGTTTTTTGATAAGAGTAATGCGCCGCGTCTTCCTAATATCATTGACTGTAAAAAAGTAAACAAAATGCAGCGCAATTCTAATGAACGGAAACGTAAAACTATCACGGTTAAGCAGGTTTTACAAGTTAACGAGTAATAATAGGTGTCGACTTATCAAAGGGAAATTTCGTTGTAATTACATGGAAAATTATTTTTATTTCTTATTAATGTAAAGCAATCTAGAAACCTCTCCTTCTACGGCCCTTCTACTGCGTGGCCTGACATGCACGTGGCCGATTTTTCTAAACAACTCTCGCTAATTCCTTCCTCGATAAAGCTTTTTGTGATGCCAATAAAACATTTTATATTTTAGAGTTTAAAATATTTTACAACGTGCAATTTGGAGGCTGTAAATCATATATTCTTGTTGAAGAATTTTAATCCTGCCACGTTACAAACCATAAAAGCCAACTAACCTTTCACAATTTTCCCTTTGCAAAACTGCTGAGGTACACAGTCTACCTAGGCAAATACCTCAGACCTGCCTAGGCATTGCTAATTCTGCTAATGCAGACACAAAGCCGGTCGTGACGCTGTCTGCTAATCACGTTCCGGGAACGCGTCGAGTTCGCGTCGTTTGTGCGAATATTTCTCTCACGGAAACTGACTGGAGGTGGATTTAGGTAGGGATAGGCCCAATCGAGAAAGTAGAGTAAATATAGGGAAAATCTGAGTGCTTCACTGGACACAGACAAAGATCGTGCCCGTAAAATCCTAATTCGACAGAAGACCAAAATTAAAGACGTAGGTACTCTGATCACGAAACTTAAGTGGAGACATCTGGTTTGATGGGAAAACGGAGGGTGGAAGAAGACTGTCACAAAGGTATGGCCGCGAAATGACCGATCGTATCCCGCTACTTGATGGGCTGATAACATTTAGAAGGCGGCAGGAGGACAATCGCTCGAAACGCTCGTGGCCTAAACGCTCGAACCGAGTGATTGGAATCAATCACTTGGTTAAGCAACAACAGGCGCGGTCAGGTACAGGATGGGTGAGCGTCCCGTGACTACCGCTAGTGGCGAATTTCCGAGCGCTTCCGTGTTTAGCAAGGCACGTTAAACCTTTGGTGTCGGCTGTCATATAATGGCAGTCGTTAAGCCATGCCAGAGGCGTTATGCGTTAAGCGGCTTAATAACTTCTGACAGTAAGGCCCGCCACTGTCTTGCTATCCTGCACCAACCCGGACTTGGCCCCCGTGGTGGAGTATGGCCTAACCTTCCTGTGATGCAGGAAGAGACCCGTGCCCCAGCAGTGGGGACATACAAGGGTTGATAACGATAACGAAGGTCAATGGGCGAGATCAGCAGGGAACCGGTGTGGTTGGCGTGATGACGGTTAAGAGGCCTATGCCTAACAAACAGTAGACGTCTTTCGCTGTATAGATAGATAGGCTCAATCGAGAGCAATTGCCGTCCTAACTGCTGTGACCCGTTAAAACTTAAATGTAAATGAAACTGAACAACTTCTCGTGTCAAAAATATACCTCAAAAATTTGTCATAGGTATTTTCGGCACGGAAAAATAAAGTGGGGCCTTTAATTTTACAATGCAACAGTATGATCTGCAAATCTTAGGATTTAAAAGACACTTAAAATTTTTCTGTATTTATCCAAACGCTGCAAATTCAATGACTTTGCTGCTGATATGTATTAATGAAATGAAAATTTAAAGCAGCCTTTATCATTGTGTCATTAAATACAATTAGTTGTGGTTATGTGCCTATATTCTAAATATTTCAACGAAGTCACGCGTGGATTAAGGGTATTTACGACGAGAAACTTGAATTTTGAGAGAAAATTCATTGGGTGAAATTTTGTGCGATTTTTCAAATGACTTTTGTGTATATTATTAACTTCCCCGATAAGGATTATTCGCCCGTAATGTCCGAATTCTACCAACAAGAAATCTTTTACAATTTCTCTTCACACCCGAGAGCGATCTCTCAGCATCAGAATTTAACAGCCCGGTTAATGTTCAATTCATAATTTTATTGCGTCTCTTATTTGCTTTGGCATCTCAAACGAGTCGAACATCTTTCATTGCTCGTTTCTATTTGATTTCGCATTGCCTCATAAAATGTTATGCGGACCTTTCTTAGCTATATCGCCTATTTATTTTGTTCCTATCACGGTGTGTGCTACAATGTATGCTGTTTCTTTGAAATAAACATTTAAGTTTTCATTTGCATGTGCCTTTGAAGTTTCTACATCAACATTACATTTTATACACTTCATTCTTCTGTTGAGTAAAAAGCTGGAACGTCTTGACAACTCTTGCATTCATTGATAATTGGCTTGCACGATTGTTAATATTGTACTTTGTCTTGTGAACATTTCAGGCTATTTTTCTTTGTTGGGTCTCGATGAAAGGCGTTAATCAATAGGCTGTCCCTCAGCCTATATTGGAACAGGCTTCGGGTAGTTTCTGAGAATGGCCTGTTGGATTCCCTGTTTAAACAAAAAATAAACGCTCGCTGCTTTAATGGGCCGCTCGATATAAGAACACTTTTCCTCTCTTTCGGGAACTCTTCCACGAAATCGTACTGAATTGAAGCCTTTGTTACCACATTCCCTAGAGGTGTCTGCGTAATTTTGTTTAATGATGTTGTTATCGTCTGTCCTGGCTTGTGACCGTTAATTTAATTCATAAGTATCTCGGTCGATATTATTTACACGTCGCTTTTCATATAAGGTTTCTCTCTCACCGTTAACATTTGATTATTAAATCACGCGACAGATTTCCACAAAAGCGGCGACTCTCAGATTTTGTTTGCTTTGGCATTAGCACTGCTTGTGCTAACGCTATCCTACTTATCGGTACGTACACTTGTTGATTTTTACAGTTCTTCACACGATAATGTAACAACATTTCAGTTGGTTTGCCTTTTAACTCAGATGACAGACAGCTTAATATCAACTTCCAAAATGTTTTGAATGCAACTCTCATTTGAAAGAGGCAAACGAGCCGGTGGCTGGTTCTAATAAAGGAATCCAGTAGCAGGCAGGAACCATGAGAAAGTGAAGTTGAACAAAACAAAAAGCCCAAAGGAGCGACACGATCGAGGGTGGTTGCGTGTCGCGGAGCGTTTATCCGAAGGAAACATTTCACCGATAATAACTCGACACAATATAATAATGCGAATAATAAATAAAAATCGAAATAAAATAATAATTTTAATGTCGTAATTGTGGGCCGCGGGCGGCGCAGGCGCTGCCTCCGCGCAGAAAATGCACTCATTTTACAGAACGATTTGATTGCCGCCGTTCGCCTTCCCTTCCGATGTTCACCTTTTGATTCCGATGGAACTTTAATATCACGCGCCGAGACTGGTTCTTCTTCGGCCCCTCTCTGCACTGCCACATGAAGGCAGAAGCTGATGTGACATGGAAGATAGTACCAGCTCAGCGATTTATTTCTGTCAATGTTGAAAATAGGTTTGAAAACATACATACTTTGTAAAATTCCCTAATAGTGTTGTATTTCTTTTTCGTACTTATATGTTTCACAGATTTTGTTTCTACTTGTGTTTAAAGAAACAGGCTCACAATAAATGTTACACTTTACGTCCAAAGGTGTGGAGAAACGCCTCAAGCTTTCAGATCGAATCCAGAGCCTATTAGACTGGTTCTTCAGCTTCCATCTCCGTCCTTGTTGGTGGCAGATGTTTTGTGACATGTATAAGAAACCTCGTTTTTTGTTTATTTGCATTAATTTCTGTAGCAACAAATTGGTATAACGCTTCAGGCCTTTGGTTTTTAACCAATTTGCTTTATTGTGGTGTGTGCTGCCAACTGTTAGCAATACAGTTCGGTAATAATTAATCTGTAATGAAGCTGGTTTCTTGGCCTGAAGCTTATCGCAGCTGCAATTTCAGTGCCCCTAGAGAACGTGTACACTTTATATTGAGTTGGTCTCCCAATCGTTTGCCAAATGAATCTTTCGTGTTGTTTTAGTCGATCGGAGTCTATTAAATTGCTTCGCGTTTGCTTCTATGTGTGTTTATCAGTTCGCACGAGCGAATGTAAACAAGTCTAGATTGGGCACGAATTGGAATAGCGAGGTTAATTCGACTTCCTAGGGCTTATTACACATTTTGTTACATTGTAGCTGCTATTGAGTTATAAGGAGCTACCTGATTTGATTTCTGTAAACGTTCCTCTATTGTTTGTGGTAGTGCTAAACAAACCAAATTAACTATGGATGTTGTTTCATTTATCAAATGCAACCGAATTGAAGCATTAGTTGGCCGGCTTTTGACAAGATTGTGTTTTTTCATATTCTTTGAGGGTTTCAGGATAGCGTTGGTTCATTAATTGATCTATATTTCTTGCTCGTGCTAGCAAACGCTAACGTAGTTTCCTGTTACGTTTCCCGTAATATCACTTATATAATTTACTTACCTCCACTCTAACCGGCATTTATAAAAGCGGTCGACACCTCGGCGACATTTATAAAGTAATTGCCCACATCGGTTCCAGTTCGTTCACTCACGCAGTTTATTGGACGTACCTATCTACTTATATGACACAGACAATAACAGATAGGCTGCCACTGTTTTAACAATACCGTAATTTCCTACCATTCTTGACTGGGGTAATTCATAGCTAGCAATCAATTGCCTATCTGCTAAAAAATAACGTAGGACAACACTTCAATACAAAGAACTCACTAAATGATACAAAAGATTACAATTTCATAATCATTCTGAATTTCGTCGCTTTGATACTGGTAGGCTACCAGTATCAAAGCGACGAAATCTACCAGTGGTAGCACAAGAGTTTCCAATGTGACATTTTACGTGTGATCCTTCTGCAGCACCTGTTCTGTTTTATTCTGTGTTACTCCTCACGCCATCACCTGCAGTAGCAACTTGACATGTCAAGATCTCGTTTCTGCATTACTTTCTGTATCTTTTTGTTGAATTCCTTATCCATTTAGGTGCTTACTTTAATGGCACCCGATTAAATGCCCCTATGTAATTTTTCCGTCACATTGATGTCTAGCTACTGGGAATTCATGACAACCTATCCAAAGCGTACTGCTGTTACAGAAAGAGGAATTCCCCCATGTTACTTTATTATTACAATTAATTAGATACTTGGGCAGTCATTTGTCCAATGATTGACGTCACCTTTACAAACAACTGTGATGTTTTCCACTCGTCCATTTTCCTCATCATCTGACAAGATTAGAATTATCGCAGCATCAAAATCTCTTCCACTTATGTACTTTGTACTAAATGAGTTGGCTGCAAGAGTATGGAAATCAGGGGTATTATAAATGAGTGAAATATTTCTGTTATCTCTAGCCGTGCAACAATTCGCAGGCTCATGTGCTATCTTCGCAGCTCGATCCTCTACAATTGGCACACACGGCCGAGCATTATGCTGGGTAGGCCTCAATTCTATTGGTGCAGTACGATAACAGTTACATGATAGTGTTTGACAGATACGTGTTTGTTCTAACTTCAATAGAAGGTTTGGGTACGTTTAAGCACATGGACTTAAAAAGTAATGAAACGAAATCGATTCATCATCAATTGTCAATGTACTACAACGCTTTGAGAAAGAATATGCATTTACTATAGTAACAACGCACGTCACAGAAACAAAATAAACAAATAAGGGACCGAATAACAGACAGGGAGGATTGGAAGTCCAAAGGGGAGGCCTTTGACCAGCAGTGGAACAGAATCATGGCTACATAGAAAAAAGTTTTGTAAAATGAACAATGACAGAAAGCAAACGTAATACAAAACTGACAAAAAAATCATATACTCGTATGTAGCCAGTGGTGTGTAGAAGTTGCCACAAAAGACTGGTATCACAGCGCCCACACCCCTTCACAATATAAAATAACGCAGTTGTAATTCCAGTCGGCGCGGTCCGGGGAGTCCTCGGCCGAGCAGTCGTGCGAGTCCTCTGACGAGGGGATCAACCGTGACGTAACGGCGCAGCCTCTGCACCAGCACCGGCTGCCGGTCAACATGAACCACCTGCCTGGGAACCACTCGGCCATGAACCACCATGGCAACCACGGGAACCCAACCAGAAATTCTCCGCGGCCACATGAGCAGATTAAAGTGAGTTTGTTTGACCTCCTTGGTTTCTTTAGATATGATATCGTGAACCATCCAGCCATTTGCGACCGTGGCAACTACGGGAGCCCAGCCAGTATTTCGCCGAGGCCACACAAGCAGATTAAGGTGAGTTTGGTTGACCTTTTTTAAGGTTTCGTTTGCAATGTTATTGGGAACCACCCGGCAATGAACCACTACCGAAACCACGAAACCCGATCAGAAGTTCTCCGAGGCTACATGAACAGCTTAAAGAAAAGCCGACTGATCTTCTCTTTTTGAAATGATATTGGCAGTGGCCATCCTCTTGAATGTAGCATCCTCAATTGGCTGTAATGCTAATTCACAATTGAACTCATCTTGACTGAGATACTTTGGCCAAGTAATTCGCAACTGAAACCACGACCTCGGTTTTGGTAATCAGGTGTGTTGTCTCCAGAAAAACTATGCTGCACCACTTATTCAAGAATCGCGATATCAAGAATCGCGATAGCAACTGCGGAAACTGGAGGTGGCAAGAGCAGATTAAAGGACGCTTGAGACTTCTTTAACTTTTCGTCTTGTAAATGGTGTACAGTAAAGAATATTCGGAATAATCCGAATATTCGATACTGTACACCATTTATATAATCCGAATATTCGTTACAACATCTTCGTGTACACCATATTCAGATTATACTCTAACTAGCATAAGTTCTAGTCTATTAAGAGTAGTGACAATTAGTCTCTATGAAATTCTACTTAATATATTGACTTTACCTTTATAAAAACACCTTTTTGTGCAATTTTTCAATTCAAAGTTTGAAAAATGTATAACTAAATAATGTGTTTTTCGTAGTTCTGGTTTGTTAGGAGAGTGACTCTGCTACGACCTCAGAATCTGTCCTCTCCTCTGATGCCTCAAATGACTTACTCCAAAATCCTCTGATTTACAAAACAGAATTCATGAAAGTTGATTTATACCAGTATTTAGTGGATGAATTACCCCAGAATCGTTGTGGCGGCGAATTCCTCAACTGATCTCAACATTCCTTCGCAGGTTCGCGACGACTTCGAGTCCCTAAAGACCTCGCTGCACCCCCACCTGTCGTCGCTAGCGTCCCTGGCTCAGGGGGCGCCACTGTCCACTCCGAGCAGCGTTTTCGCTCTAGCCGGTGGTGGCGTCCCCGGGGGCTTTCCGTACGCGCCGCCGGCATTCCTGGCGCCCGCGCCTCCGCCGCCTGCGCAGCCTGCCGGCTCTGCATCGTCGTCGTCTTCGGAGGGCAGTGCGGCTGGTTGGAGCTTCGAAGAACAGTACAAGCAGGTCCGTCAGGTGAGTCGTGTTTCTGTTTCTTTGTTTTTTATTCTATTAAAGCTTATCTTTATTGAACAGCAAATACTAGTAGGCAAGGAAATCCTTTCCTACTTGTGCTTGGTTTGGGTGCAGTCACTACGGAAGAAGAAGGACAGAAGACAAGTCCGGATTGGGTGATATTGGCGTTCTCGTACGTAAGTCATAGCGGTAGTTTTCGTAACTGAAGAACTTCAATTAAAGCGGTTTTTTCAACGGCGGAGGTCCAAATTGAAAAAAAATGTTTTGTGTTTTAATTCTTGTGGAAGCAGAGAAATTGTAAGTGACCGACATAAGGGTAATACTAATTGTTGCTTTATGAATGAGGGCCTGGAAATAATAATGATGATAGATAGAAACAAAAGAATACATTTTACATCATACATTTTACATCGAGTACGTTACAATGTTTAATTGAACGGAACTGCGAACAACATCATAATAAACCTTTATACCCTTCGTAATGTTCGCTGACATACCTGTTATAAGGCGAAACCGCATCAAATTGTATCACCGATTCACCGCGAATTATCGTAGCGCCTTTGTCTGAAACAAAGTTGAGAATTATTATCGCCGGCTATATTATTTCATCGCTTGATATTCACGGTCTATTGAGATGGCTTTACATAACGCCCACCGCAATTGAAGTGTGGAGGGGAGTGTTCAGAGGTTAATTTCAGAGGGTGGTTCCGAATAAATTTAAAGCAACTTGAGCGTTGCTACCCAGAGTTATCTATAATAATTATCATAGCTGTACTCCCGACATTTTCGTGAATTGTTAATTTATTGAAAACATCTATCAGAGGTTTTTTTGTACGAACAATGACCAACAGCTGAGTACACAAAACGTAACTATCTAAGTTATTATTTGTAACTTTTTAAATGACCTTGCTAAAATAAGAACTATCTTGTGGATTCGTCAAAGATTGCGTTGAATTGTTGTGTAAACTGTGGCTTAATCACCACCCGCGCCCAACGCGAATTGGCAGTAGGTAATAATCCAGATTGGCACGATCCAAATATAAAGTTTTTGTTCGTATTGACAGCTAAACCGTGTACTGCAGCAAGCAGGAATGTAAACGGGTCAGATCCACGTGTCTTTTGTATAGCGCATTGAATGATAATATTTACAACAGGTGATGTGATGTGCGACCGGCTCAATTCGAAGGTATAGCTCCAAATTGGCACGAGACCTCAGCATGCAGTTAAATTAACACTGCAGTTAAATACGAGAGGCCTTTTAATAGCTGTAACTCTGCGATTGCTGCGAAATATTTCGTCAATTATGTGCTTAATAATTTTAATGCACATTTGCCTAATGCAGAAATGTAAACACTGCTTTTGAGCTTACGTCGTGCGTGAGTAAGTAAACGTGGAACTGTGCAGAGTTCTGCTGTCTTTCGTTATACGATGGCACTCTTTGCTGCCTTTTATGATGGCACTGGTCAATTCGCGATAAGAGTAGCAATTTTTTTACATTCATATACAGGCCCTTAAATTAAATTGAACTACGAATATTCAGGAAGATGTTCTTCTTGCTTAAACCCATATCATGCTGCCAAATGGCGCTACTTCATTCATAGAAAAAAAATACAACAAAACATTAATATATTAATAATGCAGCCTATATGAGTCTATGCATTTTTAGGACATAGTTCTGCCGATTGGGCTATCCCGGCTATAAATATTATGCAATATAAGAAACACAAATAAAATTAAAAATTGTACTACCTAAACGTCAAAGCCCAATTCATGTTTTGGAAAATTTTGCGGTAACCTGTATAGGTACCGTGAACCGTGAGGAGGATCAACATTCCTTTGTTCTAAAAAGATTGAAAAGTATCCGAACTAATTAAACCTGTTTTATACGGATTTATGCTCGTTTATTACATTTTAAGTATCCGAACTACAAAAATTTAAAAGTTGATGAGATATTACGATGTATGGTATGATTGAGCTCACTCCCGACCATACATTTTTAATGTAAGACAGACCTTCTCTCGGAGACACAGATACAGGCTCAATTACCACGCGTGCCCACCGTGGGGTAGTAATTTCAAGCGCTGAGGTATACACAAACAGACGAACATCTCAAACACTCAGGTTTCCTCACGATGTTTTCCTTCACAGTTAGCGAGTGGTATTGCTACTATAAAACTTCACACAAATGTAAATAACTTAGAAAACAAAGTCATTCGTACATGCACGAACTGGGAATCGAACCTGGTTCTCTCGCTTCCGAGTCCATTATTTTACCGCTACCGCCGCATACGTTTGCATCGCGGCATAAGCAACTGTCTTGTACCTGAGGTGCCCGAGTGGTCCACTTTTCTTATTCCAGTATTATATGATACTCAGACAATTGATCCAACACACAAACAGACGAACAGACTGCGCTAATTCGATTGGCAGTAATCATCCAATTATCGACCAATGGCATTGCCGCATTCATATCGCAAACTCCATGGCATTACGCAGCTGCTGTTAACGGCAACGATATTGGAAATAATGGACATCGCGAGTTTCATTGAATTCCATTGCGAAGCCTGCACTGCAGGGCAACAATATGGCAATGTTGCCTTCATCTTACATTTAAGGCTGTTACGTGGAGCACGCTTTCTCGCTCGTACAATTTAATGTAATTTTCAATTTAATTAAATTTAAAATTTACGTAATAAAACGAGTAAACTTTTGGGTTTGAGGTATTTCTTAATGAATCGCGATGCTCATACATAGTTATGTATTAAACGTGTCTGATCATCTCGGTCTAGTCAACAATGTCGGGGATTAAGGTAATTACCTAACAAATAATCGTGATTGGACCCGTTTAATATATAACTATATAGTCTAAGGGTTTAATGAATTGAATTACTGAACGTAATAGTTGACTTTTTAAAACCTATTTAGAGGCTAAAAATTCCACCCATGCCGGGACTCGGACCCGCGACCTCAGGCTAACTGTGCCAGTTTTTTAAAATGGTCCTTAGCACGGGTTAGTGCATTAAAAAGAATATAACAATAGTTGACTTTTACTTCCTTAAAATAATAAAAAAATAATTAAAATATAACTGTCACTTTTTCAAACCTACGCTGTTCTTTCTTCGTAAAGATACCAATCAAATATTTGACTTGAATTTGATGAAAAAGGGTCGTTAAAGGTAGTTAAGAAGAAGAAGACAAACATTTATTATAGAAACAGTGCACACGCACAGTAACAATACAAACTTAAAACATATTACTAAACATGACATTCACAAAAAACATAAAAAAAGAAGAAAATCGAAAGGTCACGCGTGTCACTGCTGCTATAAATGGCAACTGACTCAGCACTATGCTGATGGATATTACTGAGTCTTGCCTTCAGCGCTGATTTTCAGTCACTGCCAGGTTCTACCCCGCTAGCGTCACAGACTGCGGTGCGGTGCCCATACTCTCTCTAAGAGAAAGCCTGTGCCCTGCAGACCACGTTTACAGGTTAGATACATAAAAAAATGGATTTAAGCCTCGTCTATAAAACTGCAACGTTATAAAGCAAACAAACAAATCAATAAAATTTCAAAAAGTCGTGTTGCCGAAACTTGTTGTAAATGTGAGCTCTAATTACAGGGTTCATTGTGCATTTTTGACATAATGCCCTATACAGTTCCAGACAGCGTCCTAATTTGGAGGCCACTTATGGTGGGCCTTCTTTGGCGCCTTGTTCCGGGGCAAACCAACCAATCAATGAGCAATAAGCCTTTGAACATTTCTATACCATCTCGTTAACAAGTGAGCACGCAACGCGCTCGATATAAAGGCCTTCGACTACCGATAATTTGCGCAAATTTTAATGTGCCACAGTGTTAATAAGTCGTGCTGGGTAGACTGGCTGCGTCTGGTCTGATGAAAGGCGCAAATATTGTAATGAAACTCTCTTAAAGAACTTTCCACATTACGAGGGTCGGGCGACTAGCGGGCGCGACGATACAGAACGTCTTATGGGGACCCGTGTCCGGATGGAAATAAACCTTAATTTCTTTTTTGGTTAGAGACTATATTGCTAGAGCAAGAAATCCCGTCCACGTGCGGCCGACCGGCACCACAGGTCTTTGGCGAATTGTCTTAAGTTCTGATGTGATTGCCAGCAAAGAGACACTAAGCATAATCAAATCAAAGTATTTTATTCATAATCATTAATCACACACTTTACTTTTTACGCACTTTATACTTTACAAACTGTGACTATTGAACGTTAAAAGTTAAACTGGTCTGTTCCGTACACAATACCTAGGTATTCATTCATATTCTTCATTGTCCACAGAAATTACAGTAACAGGAATTAAGTAAGCTACTTTGAATCATTGTATCAAGGAATTATGAATTCATGGGAACAGTCGACAAAGCAATGAAACGATGTACAATGTTAAAAATGTACTTGCTCAGACAGACTTTAATACTCTTATTAAGTATCACGAAGACACAAATATTGACAAAACTCTCTATGACAATATGATTACCAATATGCAGCGAAGAAACCTCCATATAACATATTCCAACGCGTCACTAATACGGACCGCGTAAACAAGCGCATTAATAATAATAGAGCCGAGTCCGACAATCTGTCCGTTTGTGGAACACCAGTGACACCGCATTGTTATTCCACTCAACCTTTCAATCGAGGGGTCGGTCGGACCCCCCGGTTGTTGTGACATCAGCCCCAACCCTTTAAGCAGGGGGGCGCAACGCGCAATTTCTTTTGCGGCTAATACCGGTTTGATAGACATGTTATGTACGGATTATGTGCTCTTCAATTTTACAGCATGTTTGGTTTTTTCCTAGCGGTTCTGTGTTCTATAAACTTCCATATAAAAACTTCCACTATAAAGTTCCATAGCTAAATTTAAGCCGTTACGAGTTTTAGATGTTGTACAATAATTTCGACACAACACAACATTACCCTCGTCCCAAGCTAGGCCACCAATGTTTTAGTAACTAGCGTATTAACAGCTAGACCAAAGAGGCAGTCAATCTAGGCAGCACAAGCAGGGGTGTGCAGAATCGATATCGATATCAACCCTTGTATGTCCCCACTGCTGGGGCACAGGTCTCTTCCTGCATCAAAGGAAGGTTAGGCCATACTCCACCACGGGGGCCAAGTCCGGGTTGGTGGAGGATTGTAAGACAGTGGCGGGCCTTACTGTCAGAAGTTATCAAGCCGCCCATAAGGCCTCTGACATGGCTTAACGAGTGCCATTACATGACAGCCGGCACCAACGGCTTAACGTTCCCTGCGAAGCACGGAAGCGCTCGGAAAAATGCCATTAGCGGTAGTCACGGGACGGTCACCCATCCTGCACCTGATCGCGCCTGTTGTTGTTTAACTCAAGTGATTGGTTCCAATCACTTGGTTTCACTAGGCCACGAGCGCTTGAGTGCAGAATAACAAAGACTTTTTGGTATTATCTTAGGTTTTAATTTTAATACGCTAATGCATCGTGACAGGAGAAACAAAAGGCTGTGACACATGGATAATAGATTTAAACCGAGTAGCTAAGCTAGTAAGCAGTTTCGTTTGGCATTGCGTCCAATTCGGCAGGTGGAAACTATGTGGTTAGTCCACGTAACTGTACCGTATACGAGCCATCTGAGAACTGTGTCTTGCTTTTAGGAAATTCAGGAAGAGGGAACTATAGCTTAAACTTTTCATACTATGGAACTATCAACTTCAAGATTTGACCTCACTTCAAGCTTCTTAAAGTATCGCCACTGTCCCATTAGATCCTTACTACTTTCATAATACGCTGGCTCAGCGACCCGAAGTGGGTGTTGTCCTCCGTTACAAGGACTCTTGCAAGCAACGTGCAACATAGCAACTTGTCTTTGTCTTGGAGAACATTGGAACTTTGTCCTGGCTTAGATACATTTTGACGGCCTCGGTGGCGCAGCGGTTTGGCACGCTGACTGGAAAACCGAACTTCTCGGGTTCGATCCCCGGCCGGGTCAAACTAAGAAACGAACTTTTCTAGTTTATCTCGTGTCTTGGATGTTATCTATGTATTTATTGTATTAATTAAATCTATCGTCGAGTTAGCACCTTAACACAAGCCATTTAGTTGTACTTAGTAGTATAGGGCTAACGAGATCTGTGTAATATGTCCATGAATATTTATTATTATTTTATTTCTAGCTGAGGAATTGACCAATGTGATTTGCGGAACCCCATTGACTTTTCCACGAAACCCCTCTTAGGAACTGCCGGTTTAGTTTAAACCTAGCGCTTATAGCAGGACCGTAGCGCAGGGCACGTCAATCCAAGTCCACAATTTGTCCGAGGAGCCGCCACTGAAGGATTTCATTGTCATCGTGAATGATTCATCGGTTCGAGTCGGGGGAAATAGACTCTTTATATTGAACGCCTATTTACTACTGAGCGACTGCACAAGCACGCTTATTTCATGTACGTCCCTTCTGCAAGGTGCGGTGGCGATAGAAATGGAGCCTAATTGTGTGCACCAAATCCAAAGCGATTCCAATCGTCTAAGTAAAATCGTTTTCTGAATTGAGAATTGCACTAGTAAGTTAATACTAAAGTTACGTGCTGTCACGCTCTTTGCTGAGAAATTTAAAGACACAACATTACAATAGGCTTGTGTCCACTAAGAATAAATCGGATGGAAGAAAGTCTTTAAATACTGATTATGATATGCAGATGGGAAAAAACAAAGCTATTTATGATAAAATATAAAGATTATTATTATTTTCTGAAAATAAATTTGAACAACTTTGGCATTAAGTCACGAAACAGTGAACACCAATCAGAGCGTGCCACGTCACGTTGGCGAACATCGTTCTTGTTGACATTTTAGTATGTGTTTAGTTGATGATTATTTTCGTTTTTCATACAACTGTTATTATTTTTAAAAACCTATTTAGAGGCTAAATAGGTTATTATTTTATTAAGAAACGCAGAGGTATTGAAAGTAGTTTTGTGAAACATATTAGGCAAGATGGAAACAGGTTTTAGCAAAGCCAATGGCAATAATTTGCCCAGAATTGACCCCGTAATGCTTGGTAGATTTTTTTCATCAAATAGTGACTTTTGCTCATCGGAATTCCATAATATTAAAACAGAAAACATCACGATATTGACATAAAAAAAATTTAACAGTATTTTAGAATTATGTTCAAAATAATAACAATAACTTACACACAACATAAACTCTTGTCCTGGTCTGAAACTAGGATAACATGTGCTAACCAAGTGGTAACCTGTAGTAACCTAACCAAGGATATCACAAATATGGAAATACACCCAAACTGAGCCCATTTGTATAAATGTACGGCGACCTCAAGTGGGAAACGAACCTTCTAGCATTGTAATCACACATAATTTCAAACGAATCCTATCAACAAAAACAACTTGGCAATTTCCAATATGAGAAATTCCCTAATAACGAAAAATTTAAGAAATTTAACCCACCCGACTGTCACGAAGAAGCATTTTCAACAGATGTCTTTTTTTTGGAACATTGTCTGTGAATGACGTCCCAATTTCAAGTGCATAAAACATTTTACCCCCGCGATAACAGTATCGAAAGCATCCGACCGATAACGCGTCTAGACGGCATAAATATGCCTCTCGAATACCACATCCATGCCTCACTTGGCTAATCGTTAAAGAAAAGAACGAAAAAATTTTAAAAACTTCCAACACGCCTGCAATCACTATTCTACTACGGACTACCACTTTAAAAAGGTTGACGGCGAATAATCTAATAGGACATGTGCATTTAAAAACTACCATGTTTCGAGATTACACTGCTCTAGTGGCAATAGCTGGTAGTTGACAGCCATTAAAGAAAAAAACAATTTCAAATCGAGATAAAGATTTTATAGTTTTTGAACGCGACATTAAAAAGTTTGTTTTGTTTTTTATTGTAAAGTAATTGATTAAAAAGCGTCCAGCCTATAAAGTACGTCTTCTATAAAGTCTGCGCTAAAGCAGCTAGACAAATGCACGATCGCCGTGCGCAAGATTGCGATTATGTAGTGAGAACGTGACGCGATCATTCTTTGCTCTTTTGATATGGAAAATGTTCCATTCCAATCAATATTGCCGTAAAGACCGCATTAGTTTGGTTGACTCAATTTAAAAGAAATATTATAACTCTGTTTCATTGATTTGCCCAGAAGTTTTTTTATTAGAGTTCTAGTTAATAGTTCTTGTGATAAACAATAATAAAATATGTATGCCTTCAATAACACTGTATTAGGGTATCACTTTAAAAATAAATATGTACTACTAAATATAAACTAAATCTAAATATTAAGTTAAAAACCTTAATATATTTATGACTATTTATATTTTGTATTACCTACTTCTAATAATTCGGTTCGAGTCCCGGCATGGGTGCAATTTTTAGCCTCTAAATAGGTTTTTAAAATACCTAAAAGTCAACTATTACACTATATTTACATTGTAAATTTAAGACTGATCAGAATAAAATAGGAAAGATGGATAAGTTGCAGGGTAAAATTTATTGTCCGTAATATTATTTCGTCAAAGGTGAAGTTTCGAGTCATGAATGCAAATTAAATCTACTCGTAGAATTAGTGACTTAATTTTGAATATTGATTTAAAACTGATGGGACAGAATGAAAGAGATATAAAAAATTATGTAGAGCGGTTTGCACCGTTACACTCGTAGCTCGCGGAAGTGTCTACGCACACAGTTGCCATGTTCACTTCTCAGCAAACACACCTGAGGCTACCTATTTCTTTATTGCGTCAGATTAGTAAAGTGTCGTTCCTCGACATAGGTTTATCTCTCGATGACAATGTTACAAGGCAGTAAAAGCTGCGCAGTAAAACCCACTATCAGACTGGCAGTGGCAACACAGTAATGAAAACTAATAAAAGGAAACAACAGCAATGATTTGCCACGATAATTTAAAGGAAAGTGGCAGAATTTTCAAGACGGCCGCCAGCTTATGGCATTTCGCTACTTATTTAAGTATTAACTAGTAATTACGTTTTACCTTATAAATAATCGCGATTAGACCTATGAGTATAGCGAATCCTTGTTGTGGTGTTCGCAATTCATCACACGAAAGTGCCAAAACTGAAAGTATTTAAAAACCTATTTAGAGGCTAAAAAGCCGCCCATGCCGGCATCATCGACACTTGCTCATTAGCTCAGTTGGGAGAGCGCTAGTACGGTTAGCCAGAGGTCGCGGGTTCGAGTTCCGGCATGGGCGGAATTTTTAGCCTCTAAATAGGTTTTTAAAATTGTCCTTAGCACGGGTTAGTGCATTAAAAATAAAAATAGTATAATCATGTGGGTACAGTGATATCATTCCGATGTAAAACCTAACTGCAAAGTAGGTAGTCGGGGCTGTAAGTGATGCAATTTGCTTAAGCCAGATGTCGCTGCCTGTACGTAATACAGAGAATAGTGTAAGGAGGTTCGAAATTTCACTGATGCCGGTGAGTCGCCCATTGGCTCAATTGGTAGAGCGCTGGCACGGATAGCCAGAGGTTGCGGGTTCGAATCCCGGCATGGGTGAAATTTTTAGCCTCTAAATAGGTTTCAATCAGTAGAGTAGGTACAGTCACATCTTCATACAGAGATTTTTTTATTTTATCTCGACCTTAGCTCTGACCAATTGCTTGGCATATCAAATAAACTATTCATCTCATTTTACTTTTGTGTGTTTTTTTTGTCGAAATCTAACATCTCACTACAGTGGTAAATATTTAAATTACTATTGACTTATCTCGTGGGCGTAGGATTTGGTGGACTCAACAGATTTTCCAATCCGCTATTTGTGATAAATTGTTGAAATTCTGTTTACATTACGACTTGTTACCTTGTGGAGCATAAATATTATAATAAGTTTTATGGTACATAATAATAGTACGTAGTTGTTGCTACATGTGTACTTTTACGAAAACGGCTGCACGTTGAAAACATAGAACATGTTTAAAAACCTATTTAGAGGCTAAAAATTTCACCCATGCCGGGATTCGAACCCGCAACCTCTGGCTATCCGTACCAGAGCCAAAGCCAGTAGCCAGAGGTTGCGGGTTCGAATCCCGGCATGGGTGAAATTTTTAGCCTCTAAATAGGTTTTTAAATTTGTTTCTTAGCACGGGTTAGTGCATTAAAAATAAAAATAGTATAATAGAACATGTTATTGAAACAACGCAGAATCTGTAAAGTGTTTCTTCATACATACATAACCTCACGCCTGTATCCCAGAGGAGTAGGCAGAAACCAGGGACTGCCACTTGCCACGATCATGACAGATCACCTTCGCATTATCAACGTTGGACATGGACATTACATGACAGCCGGCGCCTCGGAAAAATGCCACCAGCGGTAATCACGGGACGGCCACCCATCTCGCACCCGACCGCGCCTGTTGTTGCTTAACTCAAGTGATTGATTCCACGTATCAGGTATTCGTAGTCACGTATTCATGTTGACTTTTGCTTATTGGATAGTATTCACGTTGTACGTTACCTTAATAAGACAAGTCCTCGTAAATACACATTTTCATAGTTTTTTTTTATTTAATAAGGAGTTGCAACATGTTTTTCTTAATTTCAAGTCATTCGCCGAACGGCGTAGCATGTTTTGTTGCCAAAATGTAGCGCATTTCTTATTTAAATAATTACGCAATAATGAAGTAATTATTGTTAAATCGCGTTTAGCTCCTATCTCGACCCTCCCTCGTGTCTCCCATAAATAGCCAGTCAGCTGGGGTGCGTCAGCGCAGCGTCGTGATATCGCGCGGCGCAAGCGCGTAGAGTTGCTTGTACAAATATCCAAATACATCACACTGCGATCCCCAATCCGCATGCCCAGCGTGGAGATTATGGGCAATACCCCCCAATGATGGCACAACCTTGCGCTATGGCGCTTATTAGGGGAGGGCTATGTCCAGCAGTGGACTAATATAGCCTGAAGAAGAAGAAGAATTAGGCAGTAGTAGGTACCCTTAAGGCGTTTCGGGGCGCTAACTAGCGCGACCAATGAAGATTTTTTTCTTGATAACTTGTTTTATAATTATACTATTTTTATTTTTAATGCACTAACCCGTGCTAAGGACAAATTTCAAAACCGTACGTTATACAGAGAATAGTGTAAAGAGGTTCGAAATTTCACTGATGCCGGTGAGTCGCCCATTGGCTCAATTGGTAGAGCGCTGGCACGGATAGCCAGAGGTTGCGGGTTCGAATCCCGGCATGGGTGAAATTTTCAGCCTCTAAATATGTTTTTAAATTTGTTTTATAATACATTTTTATCTAATGAACCGTTTTTGGCGGAAAGTAAAGTCCTTGGTTGTTGATTCTTGGCTCGACACTGTAGGTTCTAATAATAATTGTCACAGTTGCTAAGATTGCTCATGTTCTTCTTCAGGCTAATTAGCGAATGATTTAGCTGATCATAGTTTGTTTTTCGAAATCGATTTACCGTTTATCACATGATACTACTAGGTGCTTAATGCGATTGTCAACACATTAACTATTAAATTGAATCGATGGCTGATAGAAAAAAGTTTGTTGGAAGTGGCTCATTGAATTGTTTGTTAGCAATAGGCAAAGTATATAAGTTAATTAAATCATCTTTAAAAACCTATTTAGAGGCTGAAAATTCCACCCATGCCGGGATTCGAACCCGCGACCTTTGACTATCCGTGCCACGGATAGCCAGAGTTCGCGGATTCGAACCCCGGCATGGGTGGAATTTATAACCTCTAAATAGGTTTTTATAATTGTCCTTAGCACGGGTTAGTGCATAAAAAAATGAATATAATTAATTAAGTTTCAGGCTATATTAGTTAACTGCTGGACATAGCCCTCCCCTAATGAGCGCTAGCGCGAGGTTGTGCCATCATTGGGGGGTAATGCCCACGCGGGTTGGGGATCGCAGTTTGGTGGAATTGTACTGCAGGGGGCGCTGCTGCCCACCCCCCGGTTTGCTCATGTTCACTTTTAAATAAAAACTATTATAACACAAGTTATGATTTTTTTCTATTGGTGGCGCTAGTTAGCCCCCTGAAGCACCTTGTACTAAATCCAATCCAATCTAATCTAATCCAGCAACCCGTATTCGGCCACTGGCCATCGTGCAGTCGACAGCACATCAACCTTTACATGCGTGCACTCTAGTCTGCCCTCTAGTTGCAACTAAATTCTAAAGGTCGTACTGTCGATTGTTCCCTAAGGCACGCAACTTTTCCTCGTCTTGTCGACAACACGGTTTTTTAATCCGTTTAAAGAATTCTCACTTCATTTGCAAATAAGTCGTATACGACTCTAAGGCTCATAGTCATAACTTTGAACTTAACGTAAAAAGTCGAGCGACAGCCAACATCTGTATTCTAAACGCCATCCAGGGTTGAATTCGAATGAGAAAATAAATGTCTAACGACTGTCGAGTTATCTTATTTTTATGCGACAAATGTCCTTGGGTGCCGATTCTCGACCATGCCAATTGAAAGCGTAGACGCATAATATTCGAAAGCTTAAGGCCTGCGCAGACGAGGGACTTTTGTCCCCAAGGGACAAAACTTTTGTCCCCGAGGGACTTTTGTCCCCAAGGGAAACGGACAAAAGTCCCTGAATCGTAAAAAAATGTCCTCCGAGTACTTGTCGCGGACTCAACACCTACGGTGTGCGGTCATTTGTTCCCCGGAAATTGAGTGAAGCGTACGTTATGCATATACATTGTGTTGTAATTTACATGAAGTTGAAAAAGAAAAGGCGTTTTAAAAGAAAACACCGAATTTTTGTCCAGTCCCGTCTCTTGATGTCCTCGGTAATTTTAGGGACTTTTTGTACGGGGTACTTTTAGTACCTTTTAGGGTACACTTCGTGTGCGTTATTCCATGCATTTATAAGAGATCTATATCGACGAACAAAAAGTACCCGGGGAATGTCTCTCGTCTGCGAAGGCCTTTAGACATTTGTCGCATAAAAATAAGACAAGATAACTCAACGGAGTCATTAGACATTTATTTTCTCATTCGACTTCAATATAGCATGGCGTTCAAAATACAGATTTTGGCTGTCGCTCGACTTTCTATGTAGAATTCAAATCATAAGGCTCAAGAATCGCATACGATTTATTTGCTAATGAAGTGAGAATTGGCCCCCAGGACAACGTACATGTGGTCTAAGATTAGCTTCTCATATTATTAACCCTCCGCCGTATTCGTAAAAGAAAGACGTTAGATTACTCGTACAACAAAAGATTCCGTATTTCCTCAAGTACACGATGCGAAAGTCATACTTTGATTCAATATAATAGTAAATAGTAGATACTCGGTAGATGTCGGTCGAGATCATCTCTCCAACGTCCTTTAGGCTGGCCTCGTGGTCTGAGGTGGCCCAGGACAGAAACATCTGGACTCAATTGGGCCTTTGCCCAGCAGTGGGACTTAAACGTAGAGGCTACGTAAAAAAAGGGGAGGTACTCGTACATTCGTGTTTGCCTGTTTCACCACGGATCCATTTCGAATGAAACTTCACGGACCATCGTACGGTGTGCCTGTAAGTAGTGTTTCCTCTAAAACACTCCTCAAATGCCGTTTAAATAATGTGTGTATAAAGGTAAAAACTCATCACAGACTGTTGCATTTGAGGAGAGTTTTGAAAGAATCGCGCGTGTAATAACTTCCACCGTAAAGTATTATGATGTTATCTGTGACCGTAAGCATATAACAATGAATCTAGCGAAATCAATCTGCTCGCTGGGCGTCCATCAGACGGCCAGATGTATCAGCTCCGCGCGGCCGCATTAGCGTCTCGGATGACCTGTCACGGCGCAGCGCGTTCCACTCTGCCTCAATGCAACAGTATTAATAGATAACGCCTAGGCGTTTAATTTCCTTAATGCAATTTGTGACTCGTCTGAAGAATTATGCGAAATCCACATCGTTATCAAACCTTGTATGTTAGGCCAAACTCCACCACGGGGGCCAAGTCCGGGTTGGTCATCGAATGTGCATCGAATTGTTGTAATTCTTTGAAATGGATTAAGCAATGTGCATCAAATTGTTCTAGATTTATGAAATGTCTGAGTAAAGAGTGAATTCAGAGTAACATTTTCAATCCTACCACATCCTTGTTCCTCCGGGCCTCTTCCTCGCCTCCTGGCACCTGACCTTTGACACGTGCTCAAAAGAAGCCCTCGATCGCACCTCGAGTTACCAGCTCTTCGGCTCGCGTGCCGGAGGGTGCCCTCCCGAAGGGGGCTGGAAATAGCCCTAGCACGGGGCAAAGCATCTGTCTGGGTATAAATAGCGCCCTTAATGTAGTATCAAGGACGTTGGGTCGTGTTTATAATGCTCAGCTTCAGCTTATTGTTTGATAGTAGGTTCTTGAAAGAGCAGGACATTCTGTAATACAGGTTTTTACCTACATAGTACGGGGTCTTTGCCCTTTTATAAATTGTGAAATTTTATAATAAATAATATTTTTTAGGGTTGGTGGATACGGTTTTGCGAAGTCGTATGTTTTTTTATCGTGCCGTGTTTCGCGAAATATTGCAGGAAACTGTTCTTACTTTTGGTGATGTCTCCACTGTAGAACACATACTTAAGGAGATGCCAAAAACCTGTTACTTGGAGTAGAGAGTAATAGCAGAAATCCCTTGTGTGTCACTCAGGAGTTTACAAAAGAACAAGGGTGCAATGATGGCCAAGATGATCTGCAAAAATTACAAGACGATTTGCTTAAAAGGGCTGTGCAATTGTGGATCGTCTTACGGAACGGAAGTCTGACTCGGATGCTACAACAATCTCATTCGCGCCGAAGCAAAAGCGAACCTTCAGTCACCCCACAGCGCGAACAAAAAATTATACAGTTGTAAATTTAAAATGAGAACAGGAAATGATAACCCGCAGGCGTCTGTGCAGTGCGCACCCCCGCCCTTGCACACATGCAAATCGCACCAACACATGTATACACGGGTGGTAATTAAATTACCCACACAGGGCAACTCTATCTTGGATTTGGGATCGAAGCTATTACTTACACGTTGGTACTTAAAATGCAGACGTCCTTTTCTGCCTTTCAGGAAAGCGGGGGGAAAGAGGAGGACGTAATACCCGTAGATAACTGTAAATCGGCTTTCAAGACGGGGTTTTAATCGTCGTTCAAGGAGGCCCGAAGTTTTTGTGCCTGTGTTTAGATTTATTTATTTTTTGCCGGGGTGGCAATCTGGTTATTTCGGCATAATCCCGGAGAGGGGCTGGCTGGCACATGTGTTGGCGGCGATAAACATTTTATAGAGGAATGTTTGGGGAAAAAAATTACAGCCGAATTTTCGACGATTTAGGGGATATCGAGACAGAGGAAGTCGAGTTTAATAATCCATAGATTGGTTCAGACTTTTAACTTCGTAACGTTAGCTGTTTACTCGTATCAATTCATCTGCGGCAAAGATTTTCATTTATGTGTGGTATCGTTAGAAAACCCGAGTGTCTGAGGTTTTCACATACCTACCTCAGCGCTTGAAATTGTCAATCTGCGATGGGCAGGTGTGGTACTTAAGCCGATACCCTCTCTCTCTCTCTCTCTCTCTCTCTCTAAGGTAGTTCTGTGCCCTACAGTGGGACGTTTATACGCTACGTAAAAAAAGTTTGATCCAATAAATACTTAAATCTCAAATGTGTGGAACTTTCTTATTTGTTTACAGTTCTAGACTTATATCAATGGCGCTAACAACGCCTGCAACGTCATTGATATATTGATTAGGCGACTGTTAGCAGTCCTAAGTCATTCCAAACTCAAGTGCAAGTGCTTGATAAACGCAAGTGCAGTCACATAATTATGTTTACATGTGTGCACTCTTATCAGTTACGTTAAGGGCGATTTTACATCAAAAATATACAGGTGGCACTACTGTACCGGCATGGGCATTAATCCAATCCCATTTCGTATTAACGCCGCCGTCGCCTCGCTCGATAAACCGCTGAACATTTTATACTGTTTATAAGGCCTAATTGTTTATTGAAAGCCTGTTGTTCCAGACACGGTTGGTGCAAGCGGCCCCTTTGTCGGCCTGCGACAATATGGCCACAGTATTGGTATTAGCTCGCATTCGATACAGCTTCGCCTATACGCTTTATCGGACGTAAAGTCGACATTAATCGCGAAGCTGCTGGTACTTTTCTCATGATACGGGGGTGAAATGCCCCGGAGAGTACCTTTGGCTGTTGCTGAGCGTACCAGCTATTGGGACATGAAATTGAATACCGCTACGGACGCTGGACGCTCATTTGCTAATAGTGTTTATGACATAGAGTTACGAGGAGTAGAATCGCAAGTCGAGCCTTCAATACGAGGCGGCAAAATTTTTAAATGAAAAATCAAAACACTAAAGCAATAAAAATAGACAACTACTTAAAACGAATAGGACGTTTAATTTCGATTTAGGTATTGTTAAAATAATAGTTTGCAGCCGGTATCAATTTATAAAATTAGCAGATTCATTCAGCAGACTACAAAGTTTTTTTATTGAAATTTTTATTTTATTATGTTATTTAATTTCAAAAATTTTATTTCACGTTATTTTGTAAATGATTCCGCAAAGTCGTGTTTTCCAAAAACCAATGGTTGAGGCACTATGAAAAACAACCTAATCGCTTCAAGTGTGTTTTTAAAATTTTAGTTGACGCATCTTCGAGTAATCAGGGAACTATGTAAAAAAAGCAAAACGATCCTGACTAACCGAGAACCATCTCTTTTTTTTAAATCGGTTTAAGATGGTAGCCAAACCGGTATGCTTACGGTAGCCGGGTTGCACTGTTAAATGCGAATGTCCGCGTGTCTGCAAACGTCACTTACTATCCGCTTAGGTATAGGTATTATTTCGTAAATGTGTGCGTAGCGCTGCACTCGGCGGAATTTTGTTCGGCACACTGTCTTTGCATAGTATCTCTATGGTTAATGGAATCATATAAGTTTTTGCCTATTTACCTATAGCAATTTAGCGGACGGCGACGGAAGAGGGCTTGTGGTCAGTTTGATAACTTCTTACAGTAAGGCCCCCGCCACTGTCTTACAATCCTCCTCCAGTCAACCCTCGAATCAACCCGGACTTGGTGGAGTATGGCCTAACCTTCCTGCGATGCGGGAGGAATCACTTGCCCCATCAGTGGGGATGTACAATGGTCGATATCGAATTTAGCGGACGTATAGTGTGGACGACTCGAATATAAAATAATAGGTTTCAAACACATAGATTTTGCTTACTAGATACTTTAAAACTAACTAGATACTAAAAGTCCAGCGGTCTAATTAAAAAAAAAAAGTCCTCTAAAGCACTCCTTATTGTAATTTTATTTTATCTGTGGTTAACTTTTTTCCATGTACAATCTTCATGAGAGACTATTTTAATCAGCAGTTTTGGAGTGTTTTAAAGAATTGTGTTTTTAAATAATGAGATTAGTATATGTATGTTTATTAATATTCGTATTTTTACCGACTAGCCGTATGTATGTCTCCTTCGGCAAATTCAACTGTTTGAGGTTGCCTGGAAGAAATTGCTATTAGCAATAAGGCCGCCAATTGTATCTTATCTTCTGTATCTTTATCAATTTTCCGGTAGACAATAAAGAATATTCTTATCTTATTAGTAGTCTATAAATAATTTCTTATTGGATCGATCGTTAGGACTGTTACAAACCTTGTTAGAATAGTGAGCCGAATTGAAACAACGGAACGTTTCCTTTAAATTTCTTCCAAAATCAAACAAAGTCAACATTGATCTCCGCCGGGATTACACGGAATCCTTTCTAACGTCAAAACAATTAGAATCCTTTGATCAACTCCTTAATTACGAACATTCGGGGAAACCACTTAATGCATTGAACAAACAATCAGACGGGGAACTTCAAGCGCCCCCCTGGAAACACTGAACTTATCCAAATTAGATAATACCATAAAATCCAGATGTTTGGTTCCTTGTTTACGTCGCGTGTATCCTTGCTTCTTTGATTTAGATTGACGTCTCTTTATTAGATTGTCAAATCATTTCCCTTTTTACTTTTGGTGATTTGATTTTTTGGGCGCTTTCCTAATTAAATAAGCTAAGAAGATCTTGTTATTTTATTTGTCTTGTATAATGATTGAGTTCACCGATTCTCCTGCCAACAACATCATCAGGTAATCACGTTTTATCTAATGAATAATCGCGATTAGACCCGTCAAGAAATTCTATCACCATGCAATTTCGCATTTTCGTACTGATAAGCAGCTCCAATGCAGCTGTGTCTAGTTTTACTCGTAGAATTTGTTACACTTTCACGTCCTTAAAACTTTGGCCTTGGCATCAACGTAATGACATGATTTATTCGGCGTTAAATGGCACCTTCACTCACACTAGATGAGAAAGGAAACATCGTGAGCAAATCCGCGGATTTGATGATTGGCCCCACACATCGATATCAAGCCTTGTATGTCCCCACTGCTAGGGCACGGGTCTCTTCCTGCATCGCAGGAAGGTTAGGCCATACTCCACCACGGGGGCCAAGGGTTGGTGGAAGATTGTAAGGCAGTGGCGGGCCTTACTGTCAGAAGTTATCAAGCCGCCTATAAGGCTTCGGACATGGCTTAACGACTGCCATTACATGACAGCCGGCGCCAACAGCTTAACGTGGCATGCGAAGCACGGAAGCGCTCGGAAAAATGCCACTAGCGTTAGGCATAGACGGTCCGTGCACTTATGCATGCACCCATCCATGCACTTAACGCGCCCTATGCTCCACACATATTAACGGCCTTGTACCGACGTATCATAATTACCCCCTTGCCTCTGTTCCTGACTGAGGATTTCCTATAACGAAGCCAGAAGCTTAATCGGCTGACCTCTCGGTCGATCACGCGCTAGCTCATCAGAACGAGGTGCGTCTGATTTGTTTGGACGGCGCGATCACAGAGCGCCGCCCGCGTGCAACGCTTCCTCTTTACGACCGGACCAACTGTCCGGGGCAACACTTCGCTCTTCATTTTCAACACTGCTGGATGTCAGAGCGCTTTTTGGACGCCGAAAGTCCATCGCTGGATTTGGCGGTTCAAAAGTAGCTTAACGGATGCAGCCAGCGTTGAAGACCTGTTTCGCTTGGCCAGAAATGTAAAGGAATGTGGAGAGCTGATGGGCAACCTCTTAGTGGAGAGGCACATTGAAAAGAAAAAGTTTAAGTTGCCCTCGTTGGTGTTGATAGTCAAGCGTGTTACCCCACTTGGCTATCAAGCCGGTGGTCGTGAGTTCGATGTCCGCTAGAGGCCGCCGTATTTCATTTGTAAAAATGGTCTCAGTATGGGTGTTTGTTTTTCCATGTTTGTGATGTCCTTGTCTGATCATAGCACAGGGTATACCCAGGGTAGTTTGGGATATATGAAGAAAACATTTTTTTTACATTGGCCCAAAAGCATACACAAAAAATTACATTAAGAATGAGAAAGAAAAAAAGACAACAACAAGTTTGTTCAAATGCTTGTGTCTCCATGGCAAGAAAAAAAGGTCGCCAACTCATTTCAAAAAAAGCATTGCTGGTATGTGCTGTGAATAACACATTACCAGCAAAACTGATTGTCGGTTGGGACCGTTAACCGTTTTCTTTTGTTATCTGATACCCAATTCTTCCCGTGGGTGTCGTAAAAGGCGACTAAGGGACACAAACCGAGGGGTGGGCAGCAGCACCCCCTGCGGTACAATTCCACCGAACTGCGATCCCAACCCGCATGCCCAGCGTGGGGATTATGGGCATTATCCCTTATGACAACACAATGTGGCGCACTTTAGGGGAGTGCTATGCCCAGCAGAGGACTAGGATAGCCTGACGACGACGACGACGACCCGGAAGAATACATAATAATTACAGTGCAATACATATTACGCACAAGGCAATAATAATATGTGATTTTCTTGTGTGTATGTGTAAGTTATTATTATTGAAGTTGTGATCGCACATGGTGTTACCCCCAGGCTCTATTGTTAGTTGTTGTTACTAGGTTTGAAGGTACCCTAGGGCTAGATAGAGGTCAAGAGTAAGCAAATATTTAAAAAAAAAACAAAGCCTATATAAGATAAGAATATTCTTTATTGTACACTTGAAAAACAACAAATACAAAAAAAAATACAAATGTACTTAGTACAATTGGTGGCCTTCTTCTTCCAGCTTAAAAGCAATTTCTTCCAGACAACCTTACGCGGGAAAGTTGCTTAAGGAAATTGGAAAGACGGGTAGCCAGTGCAAATTAGAATACTGATACATACTTATACTTAATGATAAGGGTTTACATACCATTTGCTAAGCTAGCCTTTAACTATAGGCTTAGCAAATGGGTACCCGCTTTAATGTCGTACCGGGAGGCTAAAACATGTTTTTTTTTGGGTTATTTGTTTCGCTTTAATGTAAAAAAGATATACAGTGTAAAGCAAATAATAAAGATTTCCAACCCTCACAATCTTTTTTAAAGACAAATTCGACGATACCAGACACTATTGTGTAGGCGATATAAAAAATGCACCCTTAAATTAGGTGTAGGAAGGTGACCGTAAAAAAAATTGGTGGTTTATTCCACCGTTTTGTCGGCGTGATTAATATTGTATATCTATGCCAAATTCCATTGTTCTAGTACTAGCCGTCTCCGTGCTGACAGACAATTAGATGGACGGACATGACGAGACCACCTATGGAAGGAACCATGGGCGGTCATTGCTACTGGCAATTATGCAAATTAAGTATGGGTTTAATCACCACGCGTGCCCAAGGAAGATGGGACAGTGATCTAATTCTCACTTCATTAGCAAATAAGTCATATACGACTCTAAGGCTTATACGAGTAACTTAGAATTCTACGTAAAAAGTCGAGCGACGGCCAAATCTGTAGGTATTCTGAACATTCCTTTCTCATTTCTAGTCACTACATCCTCTTTCATTCAGTCCACAACGTTCTCTAACCAGACTATTGCGTATCCTGTCATTCAAAGTAAACACTACACATACTTCTCAAGGACCTCATTTCTACTGCATTAATTTTTATAATAAACTAGCTGACCCAGCGAACTTCGTACCGCCCATCAGTCGATTCTTTAATTTTTTTTTCTCTCCGTAAGAACCATCCACGTACTTCAAGGAATATTCTAAAAAAAGAATTAGCGAAATTGAGCTGCCTCGGGATTTGCGCTTACCAACACATTCAGCGATTCATTTTCATATTATAGCTTCCTAAGCCCTGGAGGTAACAGTTACTTCAAGTCTTCTAAAACTACGTAGATTTTGAAGAACTTTTTGTTCTTGTTGTCAAAAAAATGATGAGGAAAACAATGGACCTGGAACAGTAAGTTTTCCGGACTTTCTACTAAATCATTGGGTGTAAATTAAGAAAGTTATTCGTGACGTCCTCTTTTCAAGACGCCAGGGCTTAGGAGGATAGAAGATAATTATAATTAAAAGAATTTTCTGTCCATCGATCACCGCTGTTCAAAGCACTGAACAGCGTGTGGTGCTGAAAAAAGCGAGCTTTGTATCACGCAATGCATTGTTTTATCAATTTCAATAATTTATATCTTCGCGGCGCGAACGGAACGCGTCTCTCGGCACATAAATCGCGTGATTTCTCTGATGTTGATGATAGATTGTAAATATCACTTTTGGGTTCCCAGAAGCGTGGGAGATCGAATGTGAGTCTTGTAAGATTTGTTGGGTTATTCCACAAATTTAAGTAGTTTGTTGCTCGCTGCTTCTACAAGAGAAATGTAACTATTCGAAGTCAATGGCTAATCGAGCTTTAATGCTGTTAGATAGCGAAACGACATGTGCCTTAAATTGCATGTATGTCTTATATGTTTCTTAGTGCTAACATTTGTAAGTTGTTTTTATTTTACACACTTTGCCTATTGACAGCAGCTGTTAACAGTAGATTTACAGCTTGTTAGTTTACGAGAAACCAGAGGTACAACATTCAAATAAGAAGAGGTGCGAGTCCGCCTTAGTGGCAGTTTCAACGCTACATCGAATTAGAAAAGGTTTTAAATTTAATGTTCGAGCCTACTCCATCTAAAAACTATGTCCCAGGCCCAGCAGCGTCCGAGTGGTCCATTCACCCATCTAGTGTGAGTGAAGGTGCCCATGGACGCTGTAACACCTCATTACGTAGTTGCAAAGCAAGTTTTTTTTGACAGCTAAAAATTGTATTCTGAACGCCATGCTATATTGGATTCGAATGAGAAAATAAATGTCTAATGACTTTGTCGAGTTATTTCATTGACAAAAACATAGATATTTCACTATGTAGACAATTAATAAAAAAAAACGAAACTAAACCTAAAACTTATTTTGTAATATAAATAAAATTTTTGAGCCAGATCGCTGTCGGGCGGCAGAGTACCAAGAATGCTGGCGGCATTGTTTCGCTAGGCTTTACCTTTGGCCAAAGTAAGCACCTGTCCTCGGGTCTCCTGAAGCGTCGACCAGGCGCGACGAGATCTCCTTAAATAGGAGTCGCGCCTCCATGACCGCCTCGACTCTCGAGTCTCGACCCCGAAAGGCACAAATATATAGTCCTGTCCTATGGCTGCATACTTGTGCCTCTTATTGGACTCTGCGTTGGATGCCGCCGCCCCCGCATGGCAGTTTTTACTTTTATGTTAATTTGTTGGTGGATCGCTGACCTAAGATTGACCGAACTCTCGGTGTATTTACCCCGGACATCTGCACAACACAATCACTTGCCACGCACCAAGTGATCAATGAGCTACTTAAGTAACTTAGTTCTACTTACCATAATTTACTGGTTATACTATTTTGTTTTAATGCACTAACCTGTGCTAAGGACAGTTTTAAAAACCTATTTAGAGGCTAAAAACGTAATACAGAGAATATTGTAAAGAGGTTCGAAATTTCACTGATGCCGGTGAGTCGCCCATTAGCTCAGTTGGAAAGAGCGCTGGCACGGATAGCCAAAGGTCGCGGGTTCGAATCCCGGCATGGGGGGAATTTTTAGCCTCTAAATAGGTTTTTATAATTTACTGGTGTTAAAGAAATACTTTCATTTTCATTTCACTTGACTTGGTCCCAAACTAGGATAACTTGTGCCATGGTAACCAGGCAAGGTCCTCACAAACATAAAAATAAACCCACACTGAAGCCACTCGTATGTACGGCGGCACCCAGTGGGAATCGAAGCGACGACCTCTGTCTTGGTATCCAGGCGCTTTAACGGCTAGACCAACGATTCAGTCAAATTTCACAGTTTCAATACCCAGATGATGATGTAACTTAGTAAAAATGTTTTGAGGAATCCTCAGTGTCTGGGATAGGGTAATGCGTATTCTACCACAGTAGGCGCTCGGAATCATGTAAGATAAAACGTGGGTATTCTACCGCAGTAAGTTTTGGAATCACTTTTCCTCTCTCTCTGAGAGAAGGTCGAGGTTGGACTTCATTGCGATGATGAATGTGGTCTGTTTTATTAAAAGTCCGTCCCACAGCCGACATCGAAATTTTTACACGTGCACTCAACACCGACCTTTACGTTACAGGCGCGTATGCAATAAACATGATCTGACGTCAAAACGACAGCCGATCAACCTTTCGATTTTGTCACTGAGACAGCTCTTATTTAGAACTGCACAGGGTTGATTTCAGACTGTCATTCCGAAGATCGCTGCGCTGCAGTGCAACGCATCATAGGCGTGGCATCCTTAATGGAGGCAGTCCATTTGGCGAATGTAGCGGTTTATAGGTGTTTAACCGACGCCGGCAGCGGCCCGGTTTAATTATTGTAAAACGCACATTATAAACACTCCCCGAGTGAATGCATTAGTGTTTTACCGGACCAGGGCCTAGAGTCTACTAAATGCCTGATAAATAGTGTGCCAGTTGCTAGTTTACGAACAAGCATAGGTAATTAGCACAAACGTAGACTCAGCATTAGACCATTATGTCCCCACCGAGGGGCACGGGTTTCTTCCCTGAGGAAGGTATAGGCCATACATCACCAAAGGGGCCAAGTCCGGATTGGTGGAAGCTTGCTAAGACTAGTGGCTGGTCTTACTGTCAGATGTTTTCAAGCCGCCCTGAGGCCTCTGGCTTGGCTTAACGGCTGCCATCTATCGACGGCAGCCGGCACCAGTTGCTTAACGTGCCTTGCGAAGCACGGAACCGCTCGGAAAAATGCCACTAGCGTTAGTCACAGACGGTCACCCATCCGTGCACTGAACGCGCGTTATGTTGCTTAACCTCCGTGATGGTTTGAAAGATCACTCAGGCAGCCGGGGCTACGAACAATTTGTCAAACATGGACTAATATCAACGTTCTGCCTGGGCAGTAAACGCATTTAAGCGTCGAGTCATGGGGCAATAAATTGTCAGAATTTGACTATTAAGGTGCTGGACAGTTTTGGCAATTAAAACGCCCGACTAGCTTCATTGTACTACCCAGACAGGCAATGAACAGTGGTTTGTTTTTTTTGCTCTAAGCTCCTCGGAAAGTAATGGAGTTCAAGAAGAATAGAAATGGTTGTTATTTTGACATATCTTTGTGTTTTACTGAAAATAGATGGAATGTTCTATGTCCAGGAATTACATAAGTGTCTTGAACAATAACTTTGTCCATTGGCCCTATAACTAAATAATTGCATTAACAAAAACCTAATACAAAAAAAAATTGTACTTGTTACTTTCTAACGTAAAAAAGAAACTTTATTCGAAAGAGGATGCATGTTGTGAACTTTTTGAAAGCTGGATGAGGGTATGGTTCAAAGAGTATATTACCAATTGCCAACCTTCAACACAAAGGTCGGATCCTAGACTCTTTTTTTTTTTAATGTCAGTGCGACTTACGCACGTAGTTTAGAGTTCTAAGGTGCAGTAGTAGAATTAAAACATTTTATCAGCAAGAAGTTAGCCTTTTATCGCCGAAATATTTATCGACACTAAAAACGCGAACTATCGCAACGCTAATGACACGACTGGGAAAAATTCGATGTACATTAAATTCCAATGTGCTTCAATTAAGGTAACTTAATCTAAAATTATTCTTGAAGTGGGCTCGAGGGTTGTTTCCGGACGCTCGGATAAACTGTGTTATATAAAAATTTAAATGAAATAATATAAAATATAAAAAATAAAATATAAAAATTGCATTATATAAAAATACTTAGAAGTAAGATAAATAATAGGCGTTCTTCATTGTCCTGTAAATGTGGGCACTGTAGCAAAATAACAAAACTCAAAAATATTTAATATAATTATTTCCGAGTCTAGCGGAGGGCAGAATGTCTTAATTACGGTAAAATTGCAACTGCGTTTCGAGTGTCAATAGTTATTGATGTTCTAAATCCACAGCGTGTTTCTTTTCACACGGGGAGAGGAGATTTATCGCTCGACGATTTAATTATCTATCCAACACTATGGTAAATTGGTTTTGAGGTCTCACTCAATAGTTGGGTAATTATACGATGTTGATGAGTCACCACATACACATCGCACACCCCTTAACGCGAGGTGTGATGATATACGTACCTATTTTTATTTGTTGGGGTAGATCACAAACAAGATTAGTTCAAATCGTATTGGATGAATTTGATGAAAATACGTTTCAAAGGAAAATTTAAAGGGACTGGAGAATAAAATATGTGCATTGTTCCGTTAAGCCGTTGGTGCCGGCTGTCGTGTAATGGCAGTCGTTAAGCCATGTCAGAAGCCTTATAGGCAGCTTGATAACTTCTGACAGTAAGGCCTGCCACTGTCTTACAATCCTCCACCAACCCGGACTTGGCCGCCGTGGTGGAGTAAGGCCTAACCTTCCTGCGATGCAGGAAGATACCCGTGCCCCTGCAGTGGGGCATACAAGGGTTGATATCGATGTGCATTTTTTAAGTTACAATTATAGAAGAAATAAAAAAATTATAAATAAATTCCTTTATTGACCACTAGCCCAATGTCATACATTATTTTTATAAATTAATTAATTATACTATTTTTATTTTTAATGCAAACATCCGTACCAGATAGCCAGAGGTTGCGGGTTCGAATCCCGGCATGGGTGAAATTTTTAGCCTCTAAATAGGTTTTTATTAATTAATTTATTTATTATGTGTTAGTAATAAAAATAATTTGTGTCTCAATAAAATAACGTTTTATTTAGCATTATGTAGAATAAAGCGTGGGAAAAAGCAGATTATGGTGCCAGAATCATTTAACAATTTTTACAATTTAACCGAAGTTTTTACCTGTTTTGCTTACGTAAGTGGAACGGAAATTGACCAATAATATCTATGATAATTGATAACAGCCGAAGTTCTGCGAACCTAAATTATATACCTACCCTGTGAAGATTGATTGTTGGTATGGCATAGGGTGATAAGGACGTATTTATTTAGTGGTAGGTATGGACATTGTCTACGTATCGATTTTTTTTTTTTTTTTTTTTTTTTTTTTTTTTTTTTTTTTTTTTTTTTTTTTTTTTTTTTTCACAAAAAATCGATACGTAGTTATAAGAAACACTATAATGTTTAATGATCTCGAGATAATTTTGTGAATAAAAGGCTATTTTATTTTTATTTTATTTTATTATGGACATTGTCTCTGTGGGTTATGGAAGCTTTTACTTCATTATTTTCCTCGAGTCCTTATTACTCCATCGGTTATAAGAATGTTAATTACAAAAGTCATTACTTTCATAGACGTTGTAAGATAAACGTTTCCTGTTGCAGTGTTTAGTTTCATATTTGTATTTAATAGTTAATGTACGTAATGTGTGTATTGTTTTCTTTTGTCCGTTTGTTTTTTTTGGCCTTACAGTCGACAGTCTAAATAAGCCTTCACACGGATGCACTCTACTCAGTTACATTACGGGCGACTTTGGAACAAAAATATGTTAACGTTGACATGGACTGTACCACCACGGCGTTCCCTTGCGCTTGCACTTTCTAACATTTTTAATAATTGTAAGTTTTGCGGACGAATGTAGCAAAAACAAGCTTAGTAAATAATGCGGATATTGTGCAGAACCTTATTTTTTTTTAAATTTTGTTCGGACAAATGGCTTTGAAAGCTCTGAACTTCGTAAACCCTTTATTCTCTTAAAAACTGAATACGTGTGTGATAATAAAAAAATAATAAAAATTTCTAGTGCCTATATTACAATTCTAAACTTCTATCTAAACTTTTAAAGTTCATCCTCTTAATTTAACTGTAATCGCACCAAACTAACGACCATGAGCTACGAAACTAGTTCGTACCTACTTATATTGAAACCGTAACCTACTGATGTTAAATAAATGCTTTTTTAATTTTCATATACTCAGGTATTTATTAAACCATAGAGAGGGAACGTTGAGTTAACTTTAACGCTGTTAAACACCACGCTAACCTTAGAGACTTTCATCGCTGGTGATATTTTTTATATGGCCTATAAACGTCCCACTGTAGGGCACAGGCCTTCTCTCAAAGAGAGAGAGAGAGAGAAAGAGAGAGAGAGAGAGAGCTTGGGCTTAATTACCTCGCGTGCCCATCTCGATCTGGCAATTTCAAGCGCTGAGGTATTTGCAAGCTGTGTGTTATGTGGTCATAAATATCCGCAATTTTTTTAATTTGCTTGGACGTCGAGAATTCGGGATTGTTACCTGACTATAGTGACTTTGAATATCGGAACGTTTCCATTACTTTATTACCGTTATTGTGCACATGGGCCGACTCAGAAAGGTCTATTGTTCCTTTGTTTCAAAATAATTTCACAGGCTCAAAATTCCTGGAACATGGTACAATATCTATTGACTTCCTTTCCGATGGTAAAAATAAAGATGCTACACCCGAGCTCTATTGTTTGGAATATTTCGAAGTTGTAATCGTCTAGTAGATATGGCTTAGGCGAAAAGAAAATTACTTTCGGATTGTAGTCTTTCTTGCCATTGTAGTCTTTATCGTGAGTTTATTCTATTCCTACCCAAGGCCACCGTTCTTAATTTCTACAAATGTACTCGGTAAAAGGTAATGTCTGGGGGTATTTACAGGTTTGTGATGTCTTTGTCTGGTTACCACAACACTCTGGGTGTTTTAGTTTGGAGCCAGATAAAGTCATTGTATTTTGTAGAAGTTGTTTAATACTTTTGTAGAAGTTGTTTAATACTTTTCAATAGATAGACAGAGAACACTTTATTGTACATAAAAATGGAAATTACACAGATATTTCTTAACCTAAGAGTACAGACGGCGGCCTTAAAAGTGATTTCAACCAATATTTCAGTGAAAAGCGCTCTTCGCAAAGTGATAACTTTTAGACTTTCTGTGGCTTAAATATCTACCAATAGTTTTGCAGTTTTTTGCTCTAACAAAAACTGTATGATATTAATATGATAATACTAGACTAATGGCGCTACAAATACCGTTAGGCATAAGTCTAGTCTTATATCTATCTTTCAAATTCATACCTTACAAAAGGGCGATGATGACGTCATATTTTGTAACTTCGATCTATTCTTGGTAAACGTTTGGGTGTTCAACGTGTTTCCCCGAAGACAGTCTTTTGTATGTCAGTTCAGACGTTAGTTGCTTGGTATTCAACATTACAATGAAATATACTTTGTATTCAATCATGAGTGTTCTCACAAAATTCAACCCTTGCAATGAGTTCAGGGAGACCTGTCACAACAGCTAAACAGATTCGTAATCCGCCCGTATCAATTCACATCGCGCCCGTATGGCGGATTTTACCCACTTTACCCAGAATTATAAAGATATCAATAACTAGATAGGCTCACCCCAATAGTTTCGGCTCCATTCTCAATAGGCAATTTTAATTGATTATTTGTGAAAAGAAACAATTTTCTGCCAATGGCACCCTTCATTTGGCACCGTTTGGGAAATTTTGAGTTACCGCAGTTTGTGTTTGATGTCCTCTAAAACGATAATGACAACAGTTTATAAAAAATACTGTGACCTACTGGATGCAATGTTCGCAATTTTTTTGCTCCGCAACTATGAATAGTTAGGGAAGGAAACTTTTTATGATAGCTGTATTTTAATTTTTTTCCTGATATTAGACGTAATTTTATGAAACTAATTTCGTTTTTTTCCCGATTAATTAAGTTTATCACTATGAAATAATTTTTTGAAATATTTAAATTTGTGACGTCATACGGCGGCCCAGCCGTAGCCGTGTAGAGTGTCACGCGATTGCGTTAGCATATGAGTGAGTCAAAGTCAGGAGTCTGTGAATACTGTCAAAAAAGCTACAGACTGTAAAAAGTCGAGAGACGGCGGTATGTTTGTTGCACAGACTATAATTGAGTCGCTAGATATCAAAATCAACCAAGTCCAAACAGAATGTTTAGCTGCAAATCGTTTTTTCTTGTTGTTTATAGTCAAAGCTATTTTGCCACATAGTTACTTCGATATGAATCTTTATTATTAATACTATATCCTTGTCTTAAATTATTTACTTATGTAAATAAAGCAGATTGTCTGAAATTAATATTTTTGTCAGGATTAGTTCCCTTTGTAACATTACAAGCCAAGTCCAATGGATTTGGCTCGGTCTGAAAAAAACTCATAGTGGATTTGGTTTAGTTTGATAAAAAGACTTGCAAAGGGCCGGAATTGGGGTGACTTGCACCGATCTCATTTGACAGTACCTACTACTATAAATAAATTTATATAGTTATGTATTTTATACATACACAAACTCACACCTATATCCCAGAGGGGTAGGCAGAGACCAGGGACTGCCAATTGTCATGATCCTGACAGATACATTAGTCGTTGCATGCACGCACGCCGGTTTCGAGTAATAAATAAATCAAATTACATTTTTCCCTAGTAGTACTCAATTGTAGTCAAATAAGATTGGTGTAATATGCAAAAAAGGGATATACCTATTTTTAACATTACTGGAAGGTTGAACATAAATATTAAATAAGTATAAAAGATTGCGGAAGTAATTTAAATTTTAATAAAGTTATATTATTATACTCTTATAAGTTATTACAAAATTTCAGATAACCGAGATCCTATGACTAATGACGAATGCTGTGAACTTCAAATTGAAGAAGTGCATTTAATATTTTAGTGTTAGTCTTTAACATGAATATATTAAAAACTAAAATCATATTAAACAAAATTGAATACTTCTTCAATTTCAAGTTCACAACATTCGTCATTATCTTCAGTGCGCAGGTAACGATGATCAGATGCAAGAACATTTTTATAAAACTGCAACTCTTCCAAATCAGCCCACTCAGAACCAAAATGTTTGGTTAGTAAATTTTTAACATCTTGCAGTTTCAACTCGTTAACTGCTACACCTAGCTGAAGTTTTTCTGGGATCATTTCACGGAAACTTTTTCTAGGACGTAGCACGGATTTGGCCACTCCTGTGTCAGACTGGTACGAAATTTCCTCTCGCCAAAACATTTCGTGTTTTTTTTCCTCTCCTCAAAATAACTCTTTTAATCTTACTTATTTGAAAATGCCAGTTGCCAGCATTCTTAACTGTTTCTCCCACAGCGGAACGGAAATCATACACAGGTACTTCTGTTCCTAATTTATGAATGGTTGCATGTTCTTCTATTATATCTATGTATTCTTTGGGGTCGATTATGTTTTCAATTTTTCGTATTTTTACTTCAGTCAAAGCAAAAATTCGGTCAGCTGGTAAAAATGAGTGGCTTGTTACTGGAAATATAATTTCTATTGTTTTTAACGTCTGCGGTGCCTCTGAGAGCCATTTACTCGCCATGCTTATCAGAAATGTATTTTTGTTTTGGCCTCCGCATCCATCAGCCATTAACCGAATGGTACTTATGCCAGCAGTGTCTATAGTATTGAGACAGTGAAGCAGTGCACTGCAAATTTCATTTGCAGATTTTGCAGCGACATCTTCGGTCCATACGTACGATTTTACGTTATCTTTTGTAAGTTTGGAATGAGACGATCCGATTACTGTCGTGAAGTTGTACAAATAAAGTTGCCTCGAATAATACGTGGATTGATCTGGCACTTTAGGCAAGGGTAAATTTTTCTGGCAATCAAAGCTGATTGTTACCATGTCATCTCTTTGTTCTCGAAGTTTTTGAAAAAACGCTTTTGATCTTAATTTGTGAATTCGCAATTCGACCATCAGCTTTTGTTTTCCCACCATTGATCTTTCATGTTTTATTTGTTCCTTTAATTGCAGACATGTTGAACAAACAACTTTCCGTGGTGTACCGAATCCAATATTGAAAGTAGTGCAAAAAACTTTTCGGAAAAACGACTGTGTTCCTGTCATTCCAGGCCCAGCTTGATCGTTGTACATTTTGTACATTTTTGTAATATTCAGAGAAGGATCTAAGTAGTTTCGCTGCCTTATCTTTTCTCGAGTGTAATGCCGTTCAAGGGGTTTAAATTTTTGCACGAATTTTGTTACTGCTTCTTTTCTCGACCTGAACTCAAATTCTTTTCCATTACCACCTCGTCTTTCATTGGCTATACAGCCAGACTCCCAGTGTCGTTTTAGCACGCCTTTAAGACGACTTGGTTTTATTCTTAGTATGCCAAGAAAAGCTTGCCGGCAAACTTGTACGGTTTCTTTCGATCTGTGCTTTCGCACATAGTACTGCACAGACATATTTTTATTTTTGTTTGTTGGTTCTGCCTTGTTGATTGGGCGCTTCCTCTTTATGTTCGCTGTTTTGCAGTATTGTATAATGAAGTTGTCTTGATCAACTTTGTTTTTTGTTTTGTAGAAGTTGGCGTGAAAATGAAAAACGTCATTCGACGTGAGGTTCTGACACTGGTATACCTGCTTTTTATTGTGTCTACACGTTGGTTTTGTCGGTAGACCAGTCGCCGAGTATCTGAAAACAAGCAGAAGCTAAGTACGAAAAATATGTGATAAACTTCAACGTATAGGTACCCTCTCCCATCAGCTTATTAGTGTATGACAAAATAATAATAATATTTTTTATAATTTGGACGTTCCCAGCATACACTACGCGTCTACCTTAGTTTGACCCTGGATGCAACGCGTCTATGACGAAGCATGGCTACAGAAACTTACCGTTTTTGTTTCAATTTGTCACGTTTTGTAGATTCTTTTGATATTACACGTTTCCTTGTTTTATCCGGAGCGAGAATCGGTGCTTTCTCCATCGTTTTTTCACAAATTCTTCAACTATTTGATAAAATCAAAGACACAATGTAGTTCACGAAACAACAAGTATGACGCGACTGGCAGCCATCTTAAAATAAAGAAACGCTCTGATTGGCCCAAGGTGACATGGCACGGTTTGATATGAAGTTAGCTGTGGATTTGGCTTGATTTGAAATGAAAAGCTGTTTTAAAGGCCTTTTTGTATGAAATCTACTGGGATTTGGCCGTTTTTGATAGGATTCAGTGGAGTATATTTTGTTTGTCTATCTAGAGAAACAAAAAAGTCGTTAATTTAAAAAATTGGACTTGGTCGGTTTTGAAATCTAGCTACTCAATTGGACGATTTTGCTTTTGCTACCCTGGACACCGATAGATTAAGATCTTGCATTTGACCTGGCTATTCAATTCACGTACTTCACCACTGCGTTCTGGACTTCCCGTTTCGTGAACATAACAAGCACCGGTAATATGAATCGTGGGTTCTCCTCTAGACGCTTTGTGCCGTTTTGCCCCAACACCACAACTAACAGGCGTGATAAAATATTCAGTGTCCAGGGCGTATGCGAAATCGTCGGTGTTAGCTATACAAATAAAAATTGCCAAGAAAAATTGAAAACTACTAAAGCAAATCCACAACACCCAAACGAGATCAGTCAAGCAAGCAAGTCAGTCTGTTACACAGACTACATAGAGATACTACGTGTCTGTCAGCAAATTTTGACAGCTCGATCTGGATATTGTGTTCACATTATACCTGTATATTTTGGTCTGCTGCCTACAGAGTACTGTAACCGTCGTATGACATATCGCAGCAGTTTGATAACAAATTTAAATTTTAGAAAATAAAGCCCATCTTTTGATTTCATTAGCTCTAACATTGAAAATACTGCTATTTGGATAAAAACCTCGAAATAGTTTTCGATTTAGCCTATGTAACAAAATCTTTCTTTCGCGAGTTCGCATATATTTTTCCGAAGCTCATTTGAAACGGTGTCTTTCAATCATCAAAGTGTATTTAAAAACTAGCCGATTTCTTAGAATAGTATGCTCATTGTATCCACGTATTGGCTATTTATAATTATAACTTGAAAATAACGCTTTTACAAAAGCTTCATGTCGTTTTAACAAACTATCAACATTGTGATTTAACAAGTTAACAATAAGGCTTAAAGTTCTGTGGAAGTCTCTTTGTGATATAATCCCTTTAGAGGAGCAGGTAGGAATTTTAAATTTCGAAGTGATCTCGTCTGGCGACAACCCCTGCGCGCCACTGCCGATGGGGTGGGGCTGTCTAGCGTTCGCCCTGTCTTGTTTTCTCATGCGGATGTTGCATATCTCTGTCTCGGGCGTTATTGTCATATCAAGAATCAAACCGAACATCGCATTTTGTTTCCAATTTTCAATTTAGTTTATATCGGATGTTAGCAGGAGCAAGACGTCTGGCGCCTCGCCATCTCTCTCTGTGCACGTGATCGCTTCGGTCACCGCGCGAACTTACGAACCGTTACTGATTATTAGTGTCTTTTTTCGTAAATGTGATTGTAGATTGCTTCAATGGATTTCATGAGGTATCTGGATTGCCTTATAGACGAGCGTAAGGAGGAGTCCCTGACGGAGAGTGAACAGCCCCCGATGCCGAGTGAACAGCAGAAGAAGCCAAACTTTTTCGAGGTGGACAAGAGAAGGGTACCTAATTTTTTTACATATTTGTTTTGCTAATGTAGTGTATCAGAACACAATTGACTTTTTTAAAGCAATACGAGACTGGTGTTGTGGTTAGTGAGTGACCTTTGTCAATACCTACCTTTCGGTTTGTGATTAAATAACGTCCTGTCATACGGGTTCTGTTGCGGATTTCATGTAATCTACCCTTTGAATTAATTTAGAACGCGGTGTCCTTTGGTAAGGACAGTGACCGTGCAATTTGTAATTGATTCGCCGTAAATCGACTGACCCTTGATTGATGAGAGGTCAAAAGCTGTGTGATATATTTATTTAACGCAAGCGACCTTGTTTGAGAACTCTGCTTGGTTATTGAACTCTATTCATCTTCCATTATCACTTACATATTTACGGTTTTTTTTTTTGTATGAAGGTAGTTTTTGATATTTCTCACTTTGATTTAGTTTAGGTCTATGTTTATCAACAACATACGAGTAACAATGTTGTTAATAATTGGTAATTATCTAATTAGCTAATGATTTAGCTGATCATAGTTTGTTTTTCGAAATCGATTTACCGTTTATCACATGATACTACTAGGTGCTTAATGCGAGTGTCAACACATTAACTATTCAATTGAATCGATGGCTGATAAAAAAAAAGTTATTTGGAAGTGGCTCATTGAATTTATTGTTTGTTAGCAATAGGCAAAGTACATAAGTTAATTAAATCATATTCTATCATTCTTCTTCTTCAGGCTATATTAGTCCACTGCTCGACATAGCCCTTCCCTTATGAGCGCCATAGCGCAAGGTTGTGCCATCATTGGGGCGGTAATGCCCGTAAACCCCACGCTGGGCGTGCGGGTTGGAGATCGCAGTTTGGTGCTGCTGCCCAACCCCCGGTTTGTGTCCCTTAGTCGCCATTTACGACACCCGCGGGAAGAATTTGGGTTGGTGCTATTCTCCAGGCCGACACCACACAGGAATCATTAGCATGATTAAAAATAATTGCAGACTTACCTAATTTAAAATCTTAAGACGCTTAAGATGCCAATCCGCGGTGGGTATTGTGGTAATTAAGACAATAATCACTCTCCCTGAGAGAAGGCCTGTGCCCTGAGACTATAAATGTCCCACATTTATAGGCTACATAAAAAAAATATTACTCAATATTAGGTAAGGTCATTAATCCGTTGACATTTGGAGAAAGATCTTATAAGTTATGTATTTTTTTTAATCTTACCTACAATAATTTTTTTTTATCAGAACTAAAGCGCGGGAGGTAATTTCTTTGGCAACTTGTTTCGGCTGATCCCAAAGTTAATCATAAATAAAATATAAAAACGAAATAAAGTAGACGAATGATCCGTAAAGGATTTATGATGAATATTAAATCGTTCAATAAAAGGTTCCGCTGTTTTTGAGGTTTTTTTTCGACGGGAAATATAATTATAAGCTAAACGATATTAAATTAATATCGTAAAGGGTACGGATTGAAATTTATTCATTATAAATTCGTGTGATTTATGACGCATCCCAATAGCTTACGTGCCATAGTTTATATTTGGGGCTGCAGGCGATTTGAGCATGGCAATTTGAGTTACCACTGTGAATTATCATTGCTATGATTTGATTAATAAAGGCTATTAAAAAAAAAACATAATATGACAATCTCACGCCTGTATCCCAGAGGGATTGGCAGGGAGCAGTGACTGCCACTTGCCAAGATCCTGACAGATTTGACAGAACATTAGCCGTTGCATTTACATAGTAATTTGAATTACCTTTAAATATTTTTCTTCTTCTTCTTCAGGCTATATTAGTCCACTGCTGGACATAGCCCTCCCCTAATGAGCGCCATAGCGCAAGGTTGTGCCATCATTGGGGGGTAGTGCCCATAATCCCCACGCTGGGCATGCGGGTTGGGGAACGCAGTTTGGTGGAATTATGCTGCAGTGGGCGCTGCTGCCCACCCCCCTAAGGGTTTGTGTCCCTTAGTCGCCTTTTACGACACCCGCGGAAAGAATTTGGGTTGGTGCTATTCTCTAGGCCGACACCACACAGCACATAGCTTTACAAATATTTTTCTACCTTTGTAAAAATTGTTCAAGGGCCGATTTCTGAATTGAGAATTTTACCAAGTACATACTTAAGTAGCGTTCTGTCACGCTCTTTAAGAAATTGGGAGAAACAGCACTACAGTTACAGTCTGTTAGCTTTTAGAATGCACCTCGGCTAATATCGGATAGAATCGGATATATTCGTGTTATAGAAATATCGGAACTAATATGACACATAACTTTTCAAAATAGTGAAAAAAAGTTTTAAACACGAGTGTTATAGAAGTAGTATAACACTCGTGTGCTTTCGGCGAAAACCGAAGCCTACTCTAGAGCCCGAGGTATATTCTAAAAGCTAACATACTGTAACTAAAGTCAGAAACTGGCCCTAAATATATTGTAAAGAAGGTTTGTGCGACTAAGCCTGTGACTGCACAACAATGTATTTAATATGTACATACACATAATTAATTAATTGCGTGCATGCAACGACTTATGAACGTTGATGAAGCGAAGCGTAGGTGATTTGTCAGGATCGTGGCAAGTGGCAGTCCCTGGTCTCTGCCTACCCCTCTGGGATACAGGCGTGAGGTTATGTATGTATGTATGTATGTATGTATGTATGTATGTATGTATGTATGTATGTATGTATGTATGTATGTATGTATGTATGTATGTATGTATGTATGTATGTATGTATGTAGATAGAGATAGAGAACACTTTATTGCACAACCAGAAAAATATTACAACCATGATTCTTAAATTTAAGTAATGTTATACAATTGGCGGTCTCATCGCTAAGAGCGATCTCTTCCAGACAACCTTTGGATAGAGTGGATTGTATGTACATAATTTAAAAAACTATCGACCTTTTGTGGGTTAGCTAGGTAGTAGGTGTTATTGAGAATTTTGGGTTTTTCATAAGCCGCTTTTAATTACGTCCATAAAAGTTTGATCGCTTCACTTTATGTTTCGATCTCAAGTAAGTGGTACATTTTTACTGACCACCTATTTATAGGCGGATAATGCGTGAAAAGGATCATTTTATAGCGACACTTATGACGTAAATGATCGGATTTTAATCCTTTCAACCGTTTTGATTTATAATGTAGGTCATGTGTGTCAGTAGCTTAAGTTTTATGCGTTTAAAGCACAGTTTTTACTGTGGACGTGATGGATGGGGGATATGTACAGACAGCATAATTATATTATTTTAATGCACTAACCCGTGCTAAGGACAATTTTAAAAACCTATTTAGAGCCTAAAAATTCCAACCATGCCGGGATTCGAACCCGCGACCTCTGGCTATCCGTACCAGCGCTCTTCCAACTGAGCTAATGGGTGACTCACCAGCATCAGTGAAATTTCGAACCTCTTTACAATACTCTCTGTATTACGTACAGGCAGCGACATCTGGCTGAAGTAATTTGCATCACTTTCAGCCCCGAGTACCTACTTTGCAGTTAGGTTTTACATCGGAATGATATCGCTGTACCCACATAATTATATTATTTTTAATGCACTAACCCTTGCTAAGGACAAATTTAAAAACCTATTTAGAGGCTAAAAATTCCACCCATGCCGGGATTCGAACCCGCGACCTCTGGCTCTCCGTACCAGCGCTCTTCCAACTGAGCTAATGGGCGAAATTTTACTGATGCCGGTGAGTCGCCCATTAAGCTCAGTTGGAAGAGCGCTGGTACTGATAGCCAGAGGTCGCGGATTCAAGTCCCGGCATCGGCATGGGCGGAAATATTAGCCCCTAAATAGGTTTATAAAATTTATTCATAAAGTCATAGGTTTATTGTGCTTATAATTTGAATTGAATTTTTAACATAAGAGTAAAAGCTTAGCCCAAACTAGGTATAAACCTGTATTTTAGAGTCATAGACATCAATCACGACATTGTCGCCAGCCAGAGTTGACAGTCGCCTCGAGGCTTCGTGCGAACGAATTAGCGTGCGCCTGCGACTATGGTGGTGCGTGTTGGTCTGTTCGTGAAGGGTTGTTGTAGTGTTCTGGAGGTGCAGAGGTAACTGCCGAAGATAAATGGAAAACTAATACTTAGTACCAAAGATAATATACACATAGAGTGACAATCTCCATACTTTCTAACGTAATTCGCAATTTAATTCATAAATATGCGATAGGTGACGCTACTAGTTTTACGACTAGGAAAAACACTACCTATTCTCTTTGCTATTGCTTTAGCAAACCGATCTTACCCTCTTAGTTAGCTTCTTCTTCAAAATCCCAAGTAGTTAAATCAAAATATGGTAGATGGCGCCTTCATTTATTACACGGTCTTGCGTTCCTATTCATTGAAATTGCTAGAGTATGTTTGAATTCTGCTTATTTAAATAAATCGGCAATGTATGCGTATAAATACAATTCTCAACAAACTATTGGCTCACTTGCCGTTTAAATGTTTTGTCAAAGTACCGATAGATAGCGCTACATATTTTTAGCTAAATCGAATCTCGCTGACGAGATTGTGGCGACATCTATCCGTCAACGGGCATTTCAGTTTTCTAGCGGAGTACGATTTTTTGTATGGGATTGTCACTCTACTTCGTTTATATGCTCTTTGCTTAGTACCTACCTTAGGTCTGTAAATTACTGGTGTGCGATGAAGAGTTAAAGTGCTTTAGTAGTATGTGAATACCTCAGACACTCAGGCGATGGGCACGCGTGGCGTTTAAGCCCGTACTCTCTCTCTTTTTCTCTTTCTCTCTCTGAGAGAAGGCCTGTGCTCTACGTATCTAGGCTGCTTATTATTAAGAGTTATCTATATGCAGGTAGTTGAGTCAAGATAATGAAGTTAGACAAACAAAGGTTGTCTTAGTTCGATTTTAAGTCAAAATTAACACTTAATATTATCAGTAAAGATATCGATAAATATTCTTATAAATTTTTTCAAAATCTCCCCTCCCTCCCATTTTCAGTTATATGACCAAGTATAACTTGCCATTTCGAACATCCAATATATCACATTGAACCAACTAGTAGCAGAAAACATTAAGTTTCCGACTGAAGTGGTTTTCCCTCTCCGTCATCGCGTCACTTACGTTCAAGTGTCACAATACTGTACCTCCGTTATACTGCAGTGTACTGAAGAGAACGATCGTGCGGGTGCGTTGACCGCGCATTCGTTACACCTGCAAATAAGCGCGCAAAATGCTCGGCCCGTATGTTACGCGCGTTTACATTACGTTCGCTGCAGTTGAAGTTGTGACGTGTACAGATAAACCCAAATTGGGTTACCGTGGACTCGATTTGCCTGGGAGTCGCATCACTTAATAATATTAATAATAAATAAATAAAATGTTTATTACATCAACTTAAGGTACATTAGTCTACACTTGAATTGTACAAATAGCTCCAGTCTGAGTATTTCTATGTATGTGGTATCCTTGGTTACCATAACAATGGGTATCCTATTTTGGGACCAGGACTATCGGTTGGGTTGAGAGAAAGTCTTATTTATAAATTGACTGAGAGATTTTTGTGTGTTTTGCAATAATTTAGTAAGTAATAGGAAAAGTAAAGTCGGTCGCAAGAAAAAACTGAGAAGCCCTTGGCTCTGTTTAATTAGGAATTAAACTCAATATTCCTAAAGATATTTTAAATGGACTAATTTCCTTAGTAAGATTCTGAATTCAAAACGGTTTGTATATTTTATTTCTATAATTTAAATTATAAATTCTAATATTTATATAATCTTACAGTATTATGAACCTCAATGTAGTTATAATACCTACAACGATTAGCCATTAAAATTATTTATGTACTCGTATCTGAATCAAGTACAAATCCTTGCTCACCGCTTGGCATTTCCCTCTTACCGGCTTTAGAAAGCAACTGATGTAAATGGGGATTCCCAAGTAGTTCAACTAAATGACTATCTAGTTCTCATTGTAAGCCTTACAATACTCACGGTCTTCCTTAAAACACTCTAAATTCACTGATTAAAAAAATTGTCTGTGGTGGAGCAACACTACACAGTAGTTTCGAGGAATCGTGTTTTTATATTATTATAAATATAACCGTATAGATATACTCTATGTGAAAGCCTAAATAATTATATCTGAAATTAGCTACATCGACATTCTTGTATGAAATCATATTGCTCGTATATTAAGACTTTCAAGCTTTATTATATTAGGTACATTAACTTCTGACGTGTTACTGAAAGTAGAGAAAATCTTATTTGTAACTCAGTCGTACTGTGCTAATTTATCCATAAACTTTAGTGTTAATTTCACTAAGAACACATTCCAATGTCTTGGCCTTTTTCTTCATTTATTCATCGACATTAGTGTGAGTGAAACAATAAGGCCTGCGCATACGCATACCCGCACGCGTGTGAGTGTCACGAGAGCGCTAATGTTTCAACCACGCGTCGGGCGGTCAAACTTACTCCTGACAACACCCTGGAGATGAAACTTCTGGAACGTTTTTGACGTCTAGCAGTAGAAAATTTTCTAGCGACAGGGTCGTAGCGCTGCAGTCAGTCGATGGTGTTGTGTCAGTATTGTTAAATAGCAATATGAATATTCCTTCTTATATGGCTGTCTCTGTCGGACGTTAATTTGTACCTACCATAGAATAGGAAATGTACAGAAGGTTTTTACAAATATTTTTTCTGCTTCAATAAAATCATGCCATTTTAATTATACTTTATTGCACACGAAACATTTAACTGGACATTACATAAGAAATAACATGTAAAACGGCGAGCTTATCTCTGAAAGAGATTTCTTCCAGCAAACCTTAGAGAGTCGGAGAAGCAGTAAAAAGCGGGTCTATATACGTGTACAAAATATACTACATAAATATTGAATAACCTACCTAACTATGAAAGAAAGAAATAAACTACGTAAACTAAAAATAAATACATAAATATATAGCTCAATGTTATGACAGAGATAGATAATGCTCTTTCAACCGCTTCTTAAATGTACCAGCAGTGGAACTAGCGCATATCTTTTGTGGCAGCGCGTTCCACAGCCTGACCGAATGGACCGTGAAGGAGTCACCGTAAGCGCCACTATTTTGAGCAGGGATTTTAAGAAGGTGAGAGTTTGCAGATCTAATTGGCCTTTCGCCAGAGTGTAGGTACTGAAACCTTTCTCTGAGGTAGGCGGGGGATGAGGGATTGTTTAGTATTTTATATAATAATGATAGTATATGTGCATTCCGGCGAAGACGAATTGGGAGCCATTTTAACTCATGACGGAAACGAGACACATGATCAAATTTACGTAATCCGTATATGAAACGGATACCCAAATTTTGTAATCGTTCGAGTTTGTCTAGCAGCTCCTCATTGGCATCCAAGTAGCAGACATCCGCATAGTCAAGGATAGGAAGAAGAAGAGATTGGGCAAGGGTTATTTTAGTTTTAAATGGGAGAAAACTTTGAAGGCGCCGCAGTGAATGGAAAGCTGCAAAGACGCGCCGACTGACTTCACTAACATGTGTGGACCAAGCAAGATGGCAGTCAAAGAGCACTACTAGGTTCCTGGCTACCTGGGGCTAATTACCTTATTTTCAGGCGAGCCACGTTCTCCTGACAAACCTTTTTTTGCTTCATCAAAATTCATTCATTGCTCCACCGGTTTCGTGTACTTTTATCTTGCCCTTCGCTAATACATCTATTGGTAGTGTATGGGAGGTCCCTTATTGACACTTCACCCTTATTCGCTCAATATATTTCTTTCGCCCATCTTCCTTCCACCAACCTCGCCATGAGACCAATTCAAGATTTAAGAAACTGAAATCCGTTTACTTTGATTAACCCATAAAATAAATAGAATTATTTTCTATTTATTTTATGGTGGCCTGGAAGAGTTGTAGTAAGACCGCCAAACGTACTATTTTTTGAAATATATAATTTCTGTTACTGTGATTTCTGTGAATAAAGAATATTCTTTCTGTCTATTTACCGGAGGCTAGGACTTGGTTTCAAGTGAAGCGTGAAAATGAAACGTATCAATCTGAGATAAAAGCCAGTATAAATTTGTGGAGTCACAATCTCTAATTGACAAACTTTAGATCGAAGCATTTTAGAGGCAATCGTGTGTTCATTATTACGATTTCACTTATTGCCATAGGCCAATGCTAGTACTTCTCCCATTAAGCCATATCAGAGGCTTTATAGTCGGCTTGATACTTCTGACAGTGAGGCCCGCCACTGTCTTACAATCCTCCACCATCCCGGACTTGGCCCCCGTGGTGGAGTAAGGCCTAACATACCTGCGACGCAGGAAAAGGCCCGTGCCGCAGCAGTGGGGACGTGCAAGGGTTTATCGATTCAGGAATACTTCTGTGGCTTGCTATTCATCTCTGTGATTAGCAGCCATCTTTGATTTTAATACTAATCGCCATGCCCATGGAGTTTGCATGAGCGATCTGGGCGGGCGCACTTTTTTACGTCGTTTTAAACGATTTCTCAGGAAAGGGAAAGTTCAGGATGATTTATAGTTCCAATTCATAATCATTTATTCCTCGTGATTGGCGGATCATCTAGATCGTCTACAAAAGAGTTGTTGGCCATTTAGAATATACCCCTGTAGGGGTATTTTTAGATGGCATCCAAATGTTTCTTAACTGGTTACACTTATTTTTTAACTAAAACTTTTGTAAGCATTTTTTATGTACCTATAAACGTACTGCAGGGCACAGGCCTTCTCTCAGAGAGAGGGTATAGCCACGCGTGCCCACCGCGGATTGGCAATTCAAGCGCTGAAGTATTTGAACACCTTAGACACTTTTTCCTCACGTGAAACCTCCTATAGTGAAAAGTTATTTAATTATTACCTAACTTAATTCCGGATCCACTTGCTTGATATTTTGTCGGAAGAGTCCGACCAGGTTTTGCTCCAATTCTCAGAACTCACCATGATTAAGCGAATCATGCGAAGCAAAAAATTGTGCGAATCCGGAACTAAGTTAATAATCACAAAATTTTTCACCAAATACTGAGAAAAGTTTATTGTGCTTTAAAAAAAAAAAATAGTAGTTATGGTAAGATTAACGCAAAAGATTTATTTGGCTTTGTTAATTCTTTTTTACTTTCATATTGACTTAGAGACTTAGAGACTAAACTACCTAAGAGTTTTTTTAATGAATCTTTTTCAGGCGTTTATTTGTGTTCTTACTTTATCTGAAACTGTATTGAGGAAAATCTACTATCCTCGAAAACAGATAGTGGTAAATTTGAGGATTTTCTCTTGAAAGCCATTTCGATTTATCGCTTCAAAAGATTGAGTAAATTGGATTTTCACAACAAGCTTCTAAAGTTCCTCATAAGTACCTCTCTAAATAAGACTGGGTTGAAATTCAGCAATGATGATAAATTAAAAAATAAAATTATTGCCACCTTGGTCTAGCGGGATAACGTCTGACTACCTTGCCGGAGATCGTGGGTTCGATCCCCACTGGGCCCGCCGTACGTTTGTACAATTAGCCTCACTATGAGTGTATTTTCATGGCTGTGTAATATTACCATAGCTCAGGATATCCTAGATTGTAAGTTATCTAACATTAGAATAAGAATATTCCTCAATAAAATTTATAGAACATCGGAGTTGTTAGTAATTTGTAACAGAAGACATATGGGAAAAATTCGTCGTCGACATCAACCCTTGTATGTCCCCACTGCTGGCGCACGGGTTTCTTCCTGCATCGCGGGAAGGTTAGGCCATACTCCGCCACGGGGGCTAAGTTCGGGTTGGTGGAGTATTGTAAGACAGTGGCGGGCCTTACTGTCAGAAGTTATCAAGCCGCCCAAAAGCCCTCTGACATGGCTTAACGACTGCCATTATAAGACAGCTGGCACCAAAGGCTAAACGTGCCTTGCGAAGCACGTCAGCGCTCGGAAAAATGCCGCTAGCGGCAGTCACGCCGAGAAGGTTGATCCCTCCAAAGTCTGCAAAAATAAATTAAATACATAAATAATCTGTCCTACAGAAAGGCACTCAACACCATTCAAAGCTTTAGATTCAAGCGCTTAGGCGGGCGGGCTGCCCGCCGCCCGCCCTCGTCTGCGTTAGGGTCAGTATGACAATTACGGCCGAAATTAAGCCGTGCCACTCCGCCGCACACGTGACCGGGAAAACCCGATAAATAGCGGAAATGGTCAGTTTTATGCCGGGATTTCCGAAAGTTGGTGAAAAATGAGACTCGTTGAGAATTGTTATAATGTATTACTACCCTGATTACGTATACGGGGTGTAACCAAATCCATATTCAACATAAAAAAATGGGGCGTTCCGCTGGTACTTTTACTACTTTTACTTTGTAGACACTACGAAGATTTTATTAACGATATATTTCATAATCTAGACAATATACGCCTTAACTTTCTGAACTAAAACATTTACTGACTTTTTCAGACATATTTAACTCTATTGTAGCGCAATCTGAAGCACAATCGTGTCGGGAATCAAATAGGAGGGCAATAATTAAGCCAATGACGTACTTCTTCACTAGATTCAAAGAAAAACATTCACGAAGCTCTCCACATATCTAAACAGTAGCCGACACAAGTCCAATTATGTACCGGCCAACCGCAGCACATAACACAGGTCCCGATAATCGCCGCTTCCCCTCCAATGCGATCCATCCGAGTACGTCCTCATAGATAATTGCTTGCCCCAAAATGTCCATCTAATTGGACATCAAAGGCCCCTCCCCGACCCCGGATGGTTATTGTTTTTGCCGATTACGCGAGTATCTGGCCGGAATAATTCCTCGAGTGGGGGCCGTTTTGGCGTTGATCATGTGGCTGTAGTGATAATGAAGACGAGGACCTGAAACTATTTGCTCAACTTAAGCCTTAATCTGTGGTAGTATTATTAAAAAAAAACCTTAATCTGTGGTAGTATTATTTAAAAAAAAGCCTTAAGTTTTTTTCTATATTTAAATTGACACTGAAAGTGCGACTTACCTATTGAACGTTACTAGCGCCTCCAATGGAAAAAAATCGTAACTTGTTTTATAATAGGTTTTCATTTAAAAGCGAACATGAGAAATCTTAACAACTGTGACAACAATTTTTAGAACTAACAGTTTAGATTTTTTTCTGTTATTGATATTTTAACACCTAGGTGTTAATCCAGGTACGTTTTACTGCGGGAAAATATCTCCCATGGGAAAATCGATAAACCGCAGGTGACACTGCGGGGCGCAGCTAGTTTTCAATATATTCAAGGAAAGAATTGTCTGTGCCGCCTCAAACGCTGTCAACAAATCCAATCCAAATTATACACATTGAATTGAATTGGCCCGAGCAATAGGCAGCCTTGCGCAATGCGCAATGGGCGTGTGCTATTACTCGATGTAGTTGGCAATAAAATTCACAATAGTGTCAAACGGTGTACCGTTCTGTGTACCGTTGAACCGCAGTCGCTTTCTATCAATATAACTTGGGTGTCCATCAAGCAACAATGTGCGTATGAATATTTTATGCGGACGTTAAATTAAAATTAAATAAACTGCTGCAATGACGTCGTGGACGTAGCAGGACTGGCATTAAGTGGATGGAAAACTGTCAGACAACTATCCTGCTTTGCCTTATTAGAATGAGTGAGACTGCGCATTATGCATGTCTATCATACGTCAGATACTTGCGCTTATGACGTATGATAATAATATTGAATACATAGACCAAACGCAGCAGAAAGCCTAAATTTCAATTCAATTTCATTGACTATAATCCGTCAAAATGTAGATCGAGAAAAGAAGTTTTAGAAGTATCCTATTTCGGAGTAGTCGTCACGTGGTCACGTAACCGAGTGCGAAGTAAAGAAATTGAATGAAAAGTCAACGCCTTTTCATGAAAAACGGTTCAACTGTATTTTAATGTGTAGTTTAGAGTAAAGAATGTGTGAATCACACGGCGCATTGACCCGATTGCCGCTATCAAGAAGAAAATGGGCGATTCTGACGTCCTTACGCGAGATGTGACCAGTGAAAAATAACGCCTGATCAAATATTACGTAATATTTGAAATACAACGGGTACCTACATAAAGAGGTGATTTCGAGCTAAATCCCTGGTTGTAATAAGTCCCTCAGTATGTTTCTAACTAAAAGGGTTTCCTGCCCGCATATTCGCAAACAAAAGAGACCATTGTTGTATACGGCTAACTAATATTCCATTCGCTTGCACCCAAACCCAAAAAGGGTTAATGGGGGGCACTATTACGCCCAAAGGCGTAAGCGCGCGACATTTCAATTACTCATTATTTTTTTATTTATTCAAAAGATGACATATAACCACACTTACACAATTTGACAAACTGCTAATGAAGTTTATCGGCAAGCTCTTGGTAACTTAGTCTAGGTTTTTTATATATATAAACTTACAAAGTCACTACACAATACTACAGTAGATCTCTTTAGAGAAAAGGAGCACTGGTCAATCTGCAAAACTCCAAAATGACCCAATCCCACTAAACTTCAATGGCGCGTAGCGAACTCACGTTTTACTAGGTGTAAACTGAAAATAGACGACGCTATACTAGAGTAGTTCCCTACGGTTTAAAACCGTCCACCATTAGCCGCAATATCGACTAGTTAGCACTTAGATTTCGACATTGTAGACTACAAGAACTATGATTACGTCTTTGTAGTTCTTAGCTCGGTTGGCATAAGGGCTAGAATGGAAATGAAATTAGTACGTTGTACAGTACGTTGACGTCGAATCAATTGTGGCATTGTTTTAAGGAAGTCAAGCACTTTACAGCATTTCACATCTTGTTTGTTCATTGATTTACGGCACGGCATAAAATTGTGTTGTCTTCGTCTCTATTCGACGGTTTAGCTGAGTGGATTATTCTTTCTGTAGCGATGAAGTGTCATTCCAGTGATATTGCATGGAATTAAATAGAATATGTGTATTTATGGCAAATTTACTTGAAATCGCGTTTCCCCTAGTTCCATGTTTCATTTTTATTTACGAATTTCTGTTTATAATTGTTTAGAAAATCCTATTGGCATCACACTCGATATCAACCCTTGCATATCCCAAATGCTCTGATATCACAGTGGCTGGAAAATAACTTACTCACGTTAAATACGTCTAAAACAAACTATATCTGCTTTAGCCTGAATAATCGTGCACAGCCAAGTAATGACTTTGAAATTAAGCTTCATAGTTGTAACAAAATCACCAGAGGATCCTGTAGCTGCCCTCATCTTGAAAAAGTCACGCATACAAAGTACCTCGGTGTTATTGTTGACTATAGATTATCATGGCACCTACACCTTGAACACGTCGCCACCAGACTACGGAAACTAATTTGGATGTTTAGGGCACTGAGACATGTTGTTCCGCGAAATATATCTAATATTAAAGACCATGACTCACATAGAAATCTCCTCAATGAGATATATATCGCTTTAGTACAATCAGTTTTAACGTATTGTCTACCGATCTGGGGAGGAGCATCAAAGATGAAATTTCTTGAATTGGAACGAGTTCAACGTAAGTTAATTAAGGTGATGTATTTTAAAAAGAGACGATATTCCACAGACAGATTATATCAAGAAAGTAATTTACTTTCCATTAGAAAATTATACATATTACAAATCCTATTAAAAAAGCACAATAGCTTACCGTTTGACCCTAAAATACAAAATAAAAGAAGAAAGGATATGGTAGCAAAAACTCCGACAACACGGACTAAATTTGCTAGGATGCAGTACAGCGCGCAGTCATCTTTTATATACAATAAGATAAATAAGAATATTAATATTTACGATAAAACATATTATGAATGTAAAAAAAATATTATACAATGGTTAAATAGCTTAAATTATAACGAGACAGAAAAACTAATAGAGCAAGTAAAATAATATTTACACATGCATTGTATACAAACACGCACATAAATAAACACACACACGCACACCCACTTACACACACACACACACACTCACTGACACACATAGTTGGCTAAATTAATTTTCTATTTATTATTTTCGTTCGTAATATCATCTCAAACTAAACGAGATTAATGCTATGGAAGAGCGGAGTCACCTAGTACAGGCATTGTATGCTTAAAAGGTGACTCCAATTACTATGTACCGAAAAATAATGAAGATAAAGAATAAAGATTTTTGTATTTTGTATTTTTTGTATTTTGTATTTGTATGCTGGGGCACCGGTCGCTTCCGCATCCCATGAAGGTTTGGTTATTCTCCACCACACATTAATTGGCAATATGATAACGGTAATTTTGAATTTCGAATCATGCTGTAAAAATAGTATCGTAATATAACCCAATACTTTCCTCAGTCCTTTTCTCAATATGCAGTCTTGTACAGATCTATTCCAAGCCAATTGCCTACTTATCACGTAGGCCTGTACATACCTGTATGTTATTCCTGCGGTCGATTGCGGTTTGGCGTCTCTCATATCGGTTGCGCATCGATCCATTGTTGTGATGAAACAGCATTGTGGAGGAGATGGTGGCTGACACACTTGGGGCGCGTTTTGATTTGCAAATTGGTTGGGTCTGGCTGCTGTGGTTCGTGACTTCTATTCAAGACTACTGAAATAGCAGTGCGCTTTCTAGCTGATCAGAAAAATCTGGATAATTTCGGTGTCTTTGACATGTCTTGTCAGTGTGTCAGGGAAGAGCGGGTGATCTTACTCTTCCACTATAAAGGCAAGTTTCCCGCCAAGCAGATCGTATGTCTTTTTTGCCCAAAATGGCACCCTTCCGAGGAGGCAGGGGAGGGAGGTGATGAATGCTCATGCATAACATCTCAATGTGGGACTCACAAGAAGTCCTACCCACTAAACACCACCTTGGGGCTGGTTTTGGTCCTAAGGACCCCTAATACCCGTTGTTTTTTGTACTTTTTTGCGATAATTAAACCATTTTTCAATTTCAATTTCAATACCTGACATCGGAAGCGACCCCTCCTCGAGGCCGAGGACTGTTGTTAGTCGAACGTTATATTTATGGTATGTCATGTGAAATCTTTGCGCGATGCAGGAATGTTGGAGTTTGTAGTGCGCGCGCAGAGTTGATATGTGCTCGCCACAAGTCTTTTCACACTGTCATCATCGGCTCACCGCTGCCCATTGCTGGTTATATATGTAGACCTTTTCCCTTGAATTCTGTGTCTCACAGACTCTTACTTGGACCGCATCCAAACGACCATTGCACTGACTGTTCCTAAACTTTAATCTGTTTAAAGCAATTTTAAAAACCTATTTAGAGGCTAAAAATTCCACACGTGCCGGGACTCGAACCCGTGACCTTTGGCTAACCGTGCCAGCGCTCTCCCAACTGACCTAATGGGCGGCTTACCGGCCTCAGTGAAATTTCGAACCTCTTTACAATACTCTCTGTATTACGTAGCAACAAAATACAGAGAGTATTGTAAAGAGGTTCGAAATTACTTTGAATACAAGATAGAACGTTATCCACGTCACGTTTTCTTACATACTCGTATATTCCACGGCCCTAGTTGATTATCTCGATCAACAAAAAACATAATTCAAACCTTACGAAGGCAGCCGCGAAGCGCTCCAAATTACAGCAAAAATAAGAATTATTTTGGTGAACACGGTACAATAAGATTTTAAAACTAGTTCTTGCATGCTGCACCAGACTCTTTCATCAAATGTCGCTATATGGCCTACAGAAAGAGGAATTAATTCAAGTCTATATTTACGTTAGTTATATACATGTCAAAGGTATATACATGTCAATTGAAATAAAAGTAATTAATCCGCAGAGTGTCCGCGTGGTGATTAAGATCATACTCTCTCTCCGAGAGAAGGCCTGTGCCATGCAGAGAGTCGTTTATGGCTACAAAAAAAAACCATCAAGAAAAGTACAAGAAAAGAATGCTATATCGAATAAAAGAACCTTAAAATGAAGTGAAGTCGGTGCCTTAGACGAGTGTTCTTAACACTGAAAAACTTGAATAGTCCAGTGTTAAATGCTAACATAATACGTGCGGGCTCCAGGCGCCGCGAGACAAACTCAAATTGCCAACTATAACTCTTGCCGCCAATATAGGAGATGTACGGGGATAATGTACTGAGTGGATCTGGCTGGGACCTGATTCAGTGACAACAAAGGGGCTTACTTTAAAACCTATTTAGAGGCTAAAAATTTCACCCATGCCGGGATTCGAACCCGCAACCTCTGGCTATCCGTACCAGCGCTCTACCAATTGAGCCAATGGGCGACTCACGGCATCAGTGAATTTTCGAACCTCTTTACAATATTCTCTGTATTACGTACTTACTTTACCAGTCAGTCGGTAAGACCAAAGATTTCTTTGTTGAGACGATAGAAAATATGAACAATAAATCTCCTAATATGTTCGGAGAGGCCATGTCAAGGCGCTTCATGGTGCTAACTAGTGCCTCCAAAAGAAAAAGAAAACCATAACTTGTTTTATAATACGTTTTTATCTAAAAGTGAACATCAGGAATCTTACACTATTTTTATTTTTAATGCACTAACCCGTGCTAAGGAACAAATTTAAAAACCTATTTAGAGGCAAAAAATTTCACCCATGCCGGGATTCGAACCCGCAACCTCTGGCTATCCGTACCAGCGCAACTCAATTGGTAGAGCGCTGGTACGGATAGCCAGAGGTTGCGGGTTCGAATCCCGGCATGGGTGAAATTTTTAGCCTCTAAATAGGTTTTTAAATCAGGAATCTTAACAACTGTGACATCTAGTTTTAGAACTAACAGTCTAGATTTTATTCTGTTATTGTAATATGTTGTTAGTGTTAATCCAGGTACGTTTTACGGCGGGAAATTTTCTTATTCCCATGGAAAAATCTATTTTTAGAACATACAGGCTAGGACCTAGGATCAACAGCTTAGAACTTTAATCGATTACCGCCAAAAACGGTCGTTGATCAAAGATTACGAGTAAAACTCTGAAGTGTCTTAAAGGTTGTAAATTTTTCACTACGATCAATACTTTTGAAACTAATCTAAAACTAATTGTGAAGACTTTTAATTCACTGAGTGTATCCTAATTATCTATTTATTGTAACCTTGTAATAGCTGTTAGTCTTCCTAGAGTCTAAAATGTCTAAAAATAATATACCTAACTTATCGAAAAGTCAACAAAGTCACGTGGTACAAAAATACTCCATACAAGGCGAGCTTATACTATGACGTTACAACATGTATGAAGCGTGTCTATCCATCCTTGAGTTAATTCCTAAAATAATGTTTTATGCAAACATTATTTTATGAGATAGCTCAAAGATGCATAAACACGCTACACCCTTAGAAGAAACAAATGAAAAAAAAAGTACATAATATTAATACCTACTTTACTACAATTACGATTGAGCCCGTTGAGTGATGTGATGGCGTTGTAATTAAACAAAGTTCTTTTGTCCGATCGGAACGCGAAATGCCTACACGAGATATTTTAAAACACTAAGCGAGGGGAACACACGTTTCCAGAAGTCCTTCTACGGTCCTCAAATCGAATCGAAGTTTCAAAGGTACTTGAATCAGGGATGAAAGGTCCGAGAAGATCTAGTAAATTGAAGTTGTTAGGAACACCTCGAAATAATACGCGCATACGTTATATTCAATGTCCAATTGCATTTATGTTTGCATACAATTTATCTCTTGCCCTGTGATGGGTTTACTCGATCGACTCCGCTAGAGTATTAATAATAATTGTAATAACTTCCACACAACAGAATCACTTGACCTGACCCCAGAGTCTAATACTTACATAGTTTTTCAATAGAATGAAGTAAACACGGCATTGGTTGATATTTGCCTTAATTTGGTAGTCTACAAAGCAATAGCAGTACAATGTCATTCCAGGGGCATAACCCACGCAAATTAAATAGGCTTCTCTCGCGAAGCAGATCGTATCTCGAGAGGCGCTCGGTTAGGTTAAGTATCACGGGTTATACCATTGCAATGCGGTTGGTTACTAGACTATCGATAGTGTGAATGAAACGACCATTACCGGACTAATATGACTCTATTGATCAACTGTGCATTTTACGTATCTTCCCTGGTCCCAAACTGGGATGCTCAATAAACATTTTATTGAGCAACAAATATCACGTGTAAAGTTATGCTAATTCATAGTAACATAACATAACTTAGATATTAAGTATACGTAATTTTTTATCACGTTAGAAACAAAACAAGGTAGATCTTGTACTATGGTTTGTAACGCCCCTCAAACAAATTTAAGAAATATTGCAAATCTAGATAACTATATTTTTTATGACAATAATCTGCTCCTATATTACGAGCACCAAATTCTGAGCTATTTCAATCGTGTATTTGTCGAATCCATAACTACCTTTAACTACCACTATTGGAGCAGCCATTATGGCGTTAATATTGCAGTAGGTATGCACCAGATATGAAACTAATGAAAAGCAATTAAAGGCATTTTTATGGCGTTCAGTCGTGTCGATTCGCGAGCACGACAAAGCCATAGATAGCTTGACCTATTTACATGGCCACTATCAACATACATGCTGGCATTAATAGCAATATGCACCGTTAAACAATGAAAGTAAATGAGTACAAGGCATTCGATAGGAAGGCTATCAAAAAATAGTGCTTACCTTTGTAACAATCGCGATTCGACCCGCGAGCATCGCGAGTGTTTAAAAATACTGTTGCTGTTGCAGTATTATAAAAAGTTCACGAATCGAGTCTCGCAAAGCTTTTCCAGAATTTCAAAGACTTTGGCATGATTGAATTACAAACGTATAGTTTTCAGATTTTTCCCTGTATGCGAAGTACAAGACAATGTTACTGGCCATCTTTCCTAGTTCTAGGTCAACTGAAAGTACCCTTTACATCTTGATGCCCTTTAGTGTCGGAGTAAATATTTTTTGGAGCATAAAAAGCCGTATTTTGTATGGTCACAGAATACATACCTAATAGTACAGGTGTATGTTTGGTTTTAATTTCAACTCGATACCTCCTTAAATTCCCGAGATAAAGGGTCTTGAGAGACAGCCGGGCAGACGGACATATAAGGGTTCCGTTTTTTCTCTTTGTGGTACAGAACCCTGAAAACCTGCATTCACATATATTTGAGTAGTAAACAAGATCATACTTAGTAAAGTATTACTTTTAAGTAGAAAACTACCATATTCCCATAACCTGGGATACTATTTTAGATACCACGCCGCCGCACGCTTTATTTTAGATAGATAGATAAAACATTTATTTAACGACTCAATACTAAAAAACACAATATCAAAACAAACAACATAAAACATAACATATTCACAGACATACATATTCTCAAATATTTGGCGATAACAAGAAACAAAAGAAAAAAGTTACACTTTATATCCTGATTTAATTTTCAAGACAGGGTTTAAAAAAGTACTGAGCCCCTAAAATGACTCAGCATGTGTTTCAGGAGCACCGAGATGCTACCAGCAATGCTGATATTCTGTCGCGACCATGTTTTGTAAACCATGTTCATGAACTTGCGAAAAAATATCTAGTTCTGGCATCAAATGTAAATTTTAAGGTTACAATCTTGTTTACTAAATTGAACAAGTGAGGATAAATAGACTAGACTGTAATATCGTTGCATCATGCTTCATCAACAAAAGCAATAAATGCCCATATGATTTGCTACGAAATCAAGGCCTGAAATGTAATAAAATGCGAATACGCATGTAAAACGCAAATGAAACTAAATCATGTAACAAATAACAATACAATGGTCTATCGTGGTCGGTTCGCCCACATTGAGGCTGGTATGGCAAAATGATGACACTTTGGACTGACCAAACTCGCCAAAATGATTCGAAGAAACGGAAGGCCACCAGAACATTTTCGGTGTATGTTTGTGGACCTTGCCCTAAAAATACGTGAAAGATTATAGAGTTGTTCATTTACAAAAAGTTATTAGGATAACATCGATATCAATCGTGAATCGGAAGAGACGTGCCCCAGCAGTAGGGACATACAAGGGTGTATGTCCCTACTGCTGGGGCACGTCTCTTCCCGCATCGCAGGAAGGTTAAGTTACTCCACCACGGGGGCCAAGTCCGGGTTGGTGGAGGATTGTAAGACAGTGGCGGGCCTTACTGTCAAAAGTTATCAAGCCGCACACAAGGCCTCTGACATGGCTTAGCGACTCTCATTACATGACAGCCTTCACCAACGGTTTCATGTGCCTTGTGAAGCATGGAAGCGCTCGGAAAAATTGCCACTGGCGGTAGTCATGGGACGGACACCCATCCGGACCGCACCTGCTGTCGCTTAACTCAAATTATTGATTCCAAACACTCGGTTCGACTAGGCCACACGTGCTTTATGTTCAGCCTGTATTCATTCTACACCTATATACCAATGACATTTTTACTAAGTAATTAATGTACGTAATTTTGTGAAGTTATCTCTTTTCATGTCTTCCCTTGTTTGTTCAGTTAGGATGTTTTTTGTATGCTAAAATTATTTTCGTTTATTTATTCTGTGTTATTGACGAAAATTTATTGGATATTGTTCGGTGTTCGTTTGTTTCGTTTTTTTATTTGACTAGAATTATTGTTGCACGACAACTCACTGTTTATGCCAATGAAGTGTGATTTTGTTTTGCTTACTAATCGAAATTAATCAAGTTCTGAATGTTCTCTTCCCTTTCGCCCTCGGTACCATACAAATTTATTTATTTAAATAATAAATAAATATTCATGGACATATTACACAGATCTCGTTAGCCCTATACTAAGTACAACTAAATGACTTGTGTTATAGGTACTAACTCGACGATAGATTTAATACAATAAATAAGTACATAGATAACATCCAAGACCCGAGACAAACTAGGAAGGTTCGTTTTCTAGTTTGACCTGGCCGGGGATCGAACCCGAGACCTTTGGTCAGCGTCCCAAGCCGCTGCGCCACCGAGGCCGTCGAGATTTAGATCTGTAATCACGAGCGAATAAATTTCCAGCGAGCTTATGAACTCGATGAAAGCATTTACGATAATGGTTATCAAATTGGAATTCCTAATAAAAAATATAGCCAGGTCCACGAGCGGAATTCGATAAAGCCTGCATGCATGCATCGTCATTCTAATGATTCATACGCGAATTAGCGTTTATAAGTCGTAAAATAAGTGATGCGACTATAAACTTGTGTATGAATTAAGGGCGAGACTATTGAGAAGCTCTTCGTAGGCTTCTAACCTCGTAGGTTAGAAAGAGATGGTGCTGAAGGGTAACAGACATTATTCGAAATATCGTGACTTCGTTTCCAGTATTATGTTTCGGTCTACATTGGCCTATGTTTTCTCTAGTGAGCATATAATTATGCTCTTGCATTGCCCTTCATCATCATCATCAGGCATTTGACGTCCACTGCAGGACATTAGCCTCCCTAAAGTTTTTCCGGTCTTGTGCCGCCCGCAGCCATTGCATTGCCCTTAGCATATCTTAATTTTCATGCTCTATAGGTAATGTTGGAGCAGATCTTCAATATTTTCATCATTCTTTAGCTTGCTCTCTGATAACAGATAATGGGATATAGGCCCGGGATGGCCAGAGCGTCAACAAGGACTCTCTTGGCCTCTCATGCCTGGATGTTCAAAGTTTTACAGGCTTATTAATATTTATAAAACACGATTCATCTAAAACACCTCTCAGAGGCATTTTAAATGATATAACATTATGGCTACAACACACTATGTTAAGCGGCTTTTATGGTGTCATTCGTGAATCGTCTTCTAATAAGACCAATAATATTTACTTAAATTTAAATTATTACGTATATTTTTGCTATTTCCATCTCCTTCTAAATATATAGGTAGACATCCCCTTAACAAAATAACAATGTCCGTCGCGATAACCTTGGGATTGGGACCATCTTCAGCGATTCTCGTTATTTGTATAAAATGTAATCGTAATTTTATGTCACTTTGTCAGCATAACAATTTACGACTGTGTCACACTCAAGGGTATAGGTAACTACAATGTTGCTTATAAATAAAGTGTTCTACGGTGTGTCTTAAAGTACCTAGTATTCAGCTGAATATACAGGTTTCAGTGAGTAGAATAATTGGGATAAAAGGCTGAGGGACTTAACTTAAGTGCTATTACTTCGAATTTTTATTAACACAAAACGTACATTGATTTGTATACCTTTTATGTAAAGTTGCTTACCGACGTACAGGCACTGCCCACTTCGGGAGGCAGAGGCTGCCGGTTAACTGTAAATATGTGTGACAAATATATTTCATTTCCAATCATTTCCTCGTTGACCATCTCAGGAAGACGCTGTATGCAAGCCGCATCTAACCGGTTTTTTTCGGAAATCTTTGGAGGAGGCCTATGTCCAGCAGTGGACTTCTTGTGGGTGAATGATGATGATGAGAACTTCTCGAACGTTAAAATGTGTTTAAACGTATAGGAAGACGAAATATGCATGCGTTAATTGTGACTAATCCTCTTAAGATGAAAACATCGCATCCTTTGAAACGAAACTCTAAGACATGTCTCGGGTCTTAACTTTTGCCCGGACAAGTACTCTGTTTTATTATGCATTCCCATTGCAACAAAACAGTGGTTTTAAATCACTGAAGGAGAACCCAACGGCCACTCGATGTGAACTGTCCCTGGGCGAATTATTTGTATGAAATGACGAGAATATTATCATAACAGGCCTACGTATTGTCGCCCACCGCTCGGAGGCATTTGAATCACAAAACGCGGCGGTAAGCCTCATAATCTCCATTGTGGCGCGCCAATTACTGTCTCTCCCCTTCCGCTTGAATAAATAAATAAATATTGACGAAATATGCCGGGAATCAACAGCTAATGTGTCATAATAAACCGCGGTTGCGTTTCCCAGTGTGGAGTTCGGTGGTCTGTGAAAAATTCGGGTTTTGTGTCGCCTCCGTGTGTGGAGAAGTTTTGTTTGTGTATTCGAGCATTGTTGAAGACTTTATTATTGTTATTTGCTTAATCATATTATTATAAAAATAGAGATAAAGGAAACATGAGTATGAATAGGCACAGCACAACAGGGCACTGGCCTTCTTTCAGAGTGTATGGGCTTAATTACCACGCGTCCCACCACGGATTGGCAATTTCAAGCGCTAAGGTATTTAAACACCTTAGACACTCAGGTTTCCTCGCGATGTTTCTCTTCAGGTTAGCGAGTGGTATTGCTACTATAACTTTACAAATGTACATATCTTAGAAAACAGTCATTGGCAGCCAGCACTGGGAATCGAACCCGGGTCTCTCGCTTCCGAGTCCATTGGCGAGCGGCGGTAGCCCAGTGCGTAGCCACTGGGCTACCGCCGCTCTAGACATACAAAATTTTGATACGAGAGAGCATCGTTAATTATTATCAATTGTCTATAATCACAATAATTATCCTTACCTCAACTTATTATCCCCTATTTTTAAAAACCTATTTAGAGGCTTAAATTCCATCCATGCCGGGATTCGAGCCCGCGACCTCTGGCTATCCGTGCCAGCGCTCTTTCCAACTGAGCTAATGGGCGACTCACCGGCATCAGTGAAATTTCGAACCTCTTTACAATATTCATTATTACGTATAGGCAGCGAGGCCTGACAGACAGGCAGTTCGCGGGTTCGAATCCCTGCATGGGTGGATTTTTTTACCTCTAAATAGGTTTTTTAAAAATTGTCCTTAGCACGGGTTAGTGTATTAAAAAGAATATAATTATTATCCCCTAGATTATTTCTCTAAAATTCTTAATATTTCAAGGTTAAATTGTTCCAGCCAGGCGATGATAGCAATTTCAAATCAAACCATGCAATTATTATTATTATTTCATGCAATGGTAAAGATAGTAATTTAATATTTTACTGAACGAACCATCGCCATCTATACAGCCTTCCGTACGTAAAAGTATCGTTTTCGATATACCTAGTTATGGTAAAAATTGAACGATCCAGTTCATACCGCGGTCATCAACACATTTTCCAGGTGTCGTCACATTAGCTGAGCGGTGTCAATAGCCGGATCATAACCGAAGCTTGACTTCACAACGCGACCAAATTTTGCTGACCTCTCATTTATAAACATCTCTACCATTATGACAGTTCTTGAGCTTTTGGTAATATGTGACTTGTCTTTGCGCGCTGTCCAAACTACACAGACGCATGCGTCGTAGCTGCTTAGTCTTTACGATGGGTCTTTTAACTCTGGTTGCTTCTAAGGTCGGTCCACATCAATCTTCGCGATCGTCACTGTCTGCTGGGACTCGCCCACTGCGATTAATCACACGAGCCAACGTTTCGATTAGCGCGGGAAAAAAGCGTTCCAATTACGAACGATCGAACGGGCGTTCTTCATTTGTTTTCCGTTGAGTGGAACAGCTTAGTCTGTGATAGGGCTCCTTCAGCCCCCCTTGGTCATTAAAGGGTTAATGCGTTTTCTGCGGCGTTCAGGTCTCTTTGCTCGGCCGATGTGAGGACAAAGGAAAGAGTTGAGTTCTTGAGCTGTTTAATTTAACAATATATGGTTGGTTCTGGGTGTTTGAAATAATTTGCATAAGATCTAAAGGAGTGTCGTCTAAACAAAGCTTTTTACGCAGTTTCCTTGTCATTTCCTGCAAACAAGAGACTCATGACATGATTCAAAATAAATACTTACACATTCGACGACAAAATGCCGTTAAACAAACACAAGCATTACGGATTTGGGATGTCCCAATCCCAATGTTGAAATTCACGAAGCTAAAAGCAAGTTCCATTGAGCCAAATATGGGCCGTGCCAAGTACAATGTCAACTGCGCTTGCGCCGGTCAGGCGATCAAACAGACGAGTTCAAGGTATAGTCGACTACGAAAGTTGTTGGTACAGTCGACAGCACATCAAACTTTACATATTACTTGCAAAGTCGCCATACGGGTAGTCGAGTCTCAGTTAAGTCGACTGTACAAATTTTAAGGTTGATATGGTGTCTGCTGAACAAATGCAAGAGTTACCATGATTTGATATCTGCATATTGTTAGCTCCTCCGTGTTAATATAATCTATTAGTACCTACATCTAGGTACTATTCTAAGTAGGATGCCACTTTTTCTAGATAGATAACTATACAACAGCTGTACAATTTTTCCATACAGTTTTATAAAATCTAAATAGAAAACGTAAGGTTGTAGTAGGTTTGTTACTTATCCCGTCTATATCATTCCGCGTTCCAATATAACACCTACAAATGACCTGGGGGGCGAGTCTCTAAAATGCATAGTTGTTCAATAGAGTCCGGTAATGGTCGTTTATTTCATTCACACTATCGGTAGTCTAGTAACCAATTGCATTCCAATGGTATAACCCGTGCTCCTTAACTCGGCGCCTCGTGCGCTTCGATCTTCTTCGCGAGAGATGCCTATTTAATTTACGCGGGTTATACCCCTGGAATGGCATTGTAGACTACCCAATTGACGTAAATAACAACCATGGTCGTGCTTATATCAATCTACTTAAAACTATCTAAGTATTAAACTCTAGGGCCTGGAAGCATGTGGACCTCCCTCGTAAGAATTATTTTTCATGTTGACGGTACATTAAGAGACGTGCTTTACCGGGGACCTCTATGCTAAAAGCAGCTGCTTCGAGCGAAAGCTGACCATCGACCTATGTGCATTGTAACAGCGGTTTATTTGCATAGGCTGGACAATTACATCTAACCACTTAGCCCTGAGGTAACTAGGCCGAGACCGGACAACGAAAAGCTATTTGACACTTCCGGTTTCCGTTGTCGCTCTTTCTAATTTATTTAGGCATCACGCCAACTCGATCACCATAAGTATAAAAAGGGCATTCAAGAAAACTTATTTTTAAAATTTAGTTGCTTATTTTTCTGTAGACAGTGATATCACAATTAGAATCAGTGATCGAGAAGTACTTAACCTTACACATTCTTTCCTCATTTACGTAGCAGGTGATATCAACCCTTTGTACGCCCCTACAGCTAGGACACGGGTCTCTTCCTGCATCGCAAGAAGGTTAGGCCATACTCCACCACTGGAACCAAGTCCAGGTTGGTGGAGGATTGTAACAGAGTGGCGGGCCTTACTGTCAGAAGTTATCAAGCGCTCGTTAGGCCTCTGACATGGCTTAATGACTGCCATTACATGACAGCAGGCAACACGTAGTGGATGTTTTGTCAAAAACTCTTAAATTTGACCTTTCTATAATAAACTGATGTTTTACAATAAAAAGTTTTCTCTTTGCACAAAGGCAACGTTTCTAGACTTAACTAATGAGGATCAATCACCTTTTGTCAGTATCTATACATGTTGATTCCTGGAATCAAAAGGAAACTCTTGCACAGGACAAAGAAGTTGTCATATTGTCAATAAGTCATACCATATGACAGTTGATACGAGACGCGCTGGAGCGTGCCACCACGTGCGCCCGCATCGCCAACCGAAGCATACATGTATCTGCCAGCTATTAACGTGCAGCGATGATATAAGGTGCTTCCCGTGTTTGTGAAGACGGTTAACGCATGTTTAATTAGATTGACGCAGCGTGGGAATAACAGTTGTCAGTAGAAGTTGCAGCTTGAACGACTGTAAAAATTAAAAACATGAATACGGACAATAAAGACAGTGTTAGAGTGACCCTTGCTGAAGTAATATTAGGAATGCAAATTTCATTTACATATTCTTCATGTACTTTGGGACCAACTAAACCGCGGGTTTCCTCACGAGGTTTTCCTTAGGCCGACTAAGCTGTCAAGATGGGGTAGGTGCTGGGCAAACCTACACCATCTAGAAATCATGTCCCAGGCTCTGCATCAACCGAGTGGTCTCTTAACCCATCTAGAGCGAGTCAAGATTCCACTGGACGCTGTAGAGGCCAATGTTTTATGTTTGGGACCACCTGCTGTCAATTGTCATATTATTTGTTGTTGTTTTATGCTTATGTTGTGTTTTTTTGGTGTGTGCCGTTAAATAAATGTTTTATCTATCCATCTATTAAAGTATTGAATAAAATTAACGTCAAGACCACGCTAGAGACTACACTAAACTCCCAGCTCAATCTGACCAATCAGTGAACCGTTCTAACTCACACAATTCGTTCTAGAAGCGAAACCTTAGGTTGAAGATGCAAATAATTCGAGCTAGCCCGATTGACGCTCAACAGGCTGGTGATACACAAAGACCAGGCAATTACCCCCAACTGAAACGAAACAATGATAAGTGTATACCGATGTAAGTTGCAAATGTGACCCCAAGTGGGGGCCGCGTTGTTGTAGGTAATTATGTCGGCATCCGTCTGCACGCACCCCGCTATTCAAATTGTGAACGATAAAGTTTACACCTTGAACGGTGCAATGTAATGTGACGCTTTGTTTTTATACTTACCTATCGAAGTCTTATGAGGAACAAAGGTATATGAAATTTCTAGCTTCAAATAAATTTGTCTATTTTGCAATTTAACTTGTGGAACATAAAATTAACCTCTTCAACGGTGAAATGTGTCGCTTTGTTATGTGCAGAGTTTAATTATCGACGGTAATCGAAATTGAAGGAACTGAAGTTGGTTCATGGTATTGAAAATGTTTTACATCAAATTTTGTAAACACTGCTATTTCAATTGTAGACTGCAGTTTGTTTACAGATTCGTTAGATTTTGTTACGAGCCTAAACTTTGTTGGAGTTTGACGATTTTGTGATTCGATTGTGATGTACCTTTACAATGTGGCTTAGAAATGCCGGCGTTGATGTCAGAGATGCCCAGTCGTTCCCCTGTCATTACATTCGTTTAGTTTATTTATTATGATTTATAATACTTTTATTGCACTCAAACAAATGTAGAACACGGTGGAATTATTGCCGATTTACTTACAATATTTGAGAATGAGCCTCGGTTTCTCATACATTAACAGTCCATTAATCTACTGTTAACAGGTTGTCAGTTGTTCCTTTTGTACGCACTTTGGCAAACAGTAGATCAACTGCTTGTTAGAGTACGAGAAACTAGGGGTGAGCATATTAAAAATAATGGCATGTACCATCGCTCGTTGAATACTGAGGCATTCCATGTAGTGGCGCGACTCTACTATATTCATCCCCTTCAATAATGGTTTGTTTTGTTTCAGCTGTACGAAATCAGCGATGAACCGCAGAGGAAGGAGTTCCTCGACGACCTGTTTTCGTTCATGCAAAAGAGAGGTAAGTTTAGTGTTAAGACGTAGGTTTAATTTGGTCATCCCATTTTGAATTTGCCCGTTTGGCCCGGGCTGAAGTTATTTCCTACAATCGGTTTCCGGTAACTTTACGGAGGGAATTTTAATTTGATGCATAAATTCTTTGTTCCGATTCATATCCGTTACGCTGCGGCACATGAGGAGGACGTTAACCATTGATGCAAAAGATTTTGGAGAAATTACAATGCAGTATTTTATGTGCATTTTATGGTCAAAGTATATAGAATTTCCAGCCTGCCTAGCGCTGTTGGAGTCTCGGAGATTAGCAGATATGATTTAGCCCTTTCCCTCTTCCAATAGGTGCGGTATCTGATTCCGACTGTACTTTTGATCGATACCAGTCGTAATAGATGATATTTCTTACAATTTATCATTGGGCTTAAATGTTCTATTCACGATTGAAAATATTGCTTCGCCTACCAGCGCACTCTGATCTCTTACCTGTAGCAACGTACAAGGTGTCCTAGGTCATTTTGATTGGTTTTAAGATACACGTTAGATATGGGTTTGGTAGATCGCCCGGTATAAATAAGCGGTTTTATATTGTGTAGATCGGTGGATCAGTGATAAGATCACGGGTGATTGACGACTCGCGATCGGGATGTGAATGTATCAGGGGCCTATTAGCGGGAAGTATAACTGAGGAGAGCAAACTGCCAAGCACAATAGCAGATCTATAATTTGCTGTTTTAAGCTGGGTACTGACCAACGTTATGAGGTGTAACATACACAGCGAGCAATCGTCCTGTCAGTACGTAGTGTTACGGGGAAACCGGTGAGTGTGCAGCAGTTTGAGTGCTCCACCCAGCTGTCGGCGAATAATAAATAAATATTCATGGACAATTGGACATATTACCTACACAGATCTCGTAAGCCCTATACTAAGTACAACTAAACGACAGGTGCTAACTCGACGATAGATTTAATACAATAAATACATAGATAACATCCAAGACCTGAGACAAACTAGAAAAGTTCGTTTCCTAGTTGACCCACCGGGGATCGAATCCGAGACCTTCGGTTTTACAGTCAGCGTGCCAAACAGCTGCGCCACCGAGGCCGTCAACATCATGCTACATTACACCTCGTAACGTTGGTCAGTACCCAGCTTTAGAAGACTGAGCTGTGTTTCGATTGTAAGACCAACAATTGGGTATAAAACGTTCTTGACAAACAAACATACACATTCTTCTGTTCTTTAAATTCTTCTAATCAGAATTCTTCTGATCTTTTGACAAGAGCATTCTTAATATTCTGAATTCCCGTGTGGGTGCTGACCATTTGTTAGTTTACCAAAACATAACAAGGTAATTACGGTAGGCAGTTGAGCATCACAACTCACACACAATGAACCATTTGATTCGACTAAAGAACATCGGACGACAATGATGGCGCCATTCACTACTCAGATCAATTAATGCCAGAGGGAGATAATGTATACCAAACTGATGGAGAGAGAAAGAGACGTCAGTAGTTATCAATCATACTACCCGATGTGAGGCTTGAGGCGATCGGGCGATCTCTCGCTTAATTATTTCTATTATGATATTTAAAGTATAATGATTATCTCCGCTGTTAAGGCCCATATGGCGAATTCCCACACTCGTTTTGTTTGTAACACTTCTATAGCGTAACCTTAATTAATACGGACTGAAAGTAATAAATGATCCGGCCGTGCAATATGATCGTAATAAATTCGAGTCGTTAAGTGCATTATAACGATTCCTGGGCGCGGATTCCACTCGTGTTGTTTCTGTTTTGGAGCGAGCGAGCGAAGGGTTAAAGGGTATGTCTGGATTACTTATGTGTTTATATTACTCTTGTATATTTTGATTGCCTATACATCCCTGATGATTTGGCGTTCAATCAATTGGTTAACCAAACATAACCTCACGTCTGTATCCCAGAGGGATAGGCAGAGACCATGGACTGCCACTTGCCACGATTCTGACAGTTCACCTTCGCTTCATCAACGTTCATAAGTCGTTGCATGCACGGCACACACGCCGGTTCCGCGTATTATTTATCTTACCCTTTGGTAATACATCCCCTATTTGGTCGATGTATGTCCGTCTGGGACGTCCCTTACCAGCCCTTCCACAAACATTCGCAGTATAATTATATTTGTTTCGTCAATCTTTCATCCTTCATCCTCTCAACATGTCCAAACCAAAAGATTACCACGAGGATATAAAAACATCGATGAAGCCTTGTCGATGTGGGCCATCTTTGAACCCTGTGCCTTGCGTTGGTACCGTAGTGGGCTGCGGGTAACAACCAGAAGTTTATCACCTCTCTTCGGGAAGTGATAAATTGAATGTGAAATTTATTCAGGGCGCGATAAGGGGCGATGGCGGGCGTCGATACACTCAGCGGTGCCGGCGCAGGCGGGACGCAATCCGTTTCAATTACTGGCCACAGTAAATGGCATTGTATATGGGTGGTTCCGGATAAATTCAAGCATATCACCACTGGTTAAACATACGTACGTAGGATTACATGTGTTAAAAATGTAATCCTACGTACAGCTCAGAGACGCGCCTGCAAGGCGAAGGAAAGGCACTGCTGTTAAGTTCCTGCAGGCAAAGAAATATGGAGATTTCGACTTTTTAAGTTGTCGTAAGTTCATCACATTTTTGCTCTTAGATGTCGGAATTAAAACAAAGTTTGATAATACATAGACGATTATTAACAACTCAGACGAGGTCCGTCTCTACATGAGAAACGATGACTGCCCAGTCATCGTCAATTTTTCTTTCTTTATCTACCCTTGCGTGTCCCCACTGCTGGGGCACGGGTCTCGTCTCTTCCTGCATCGTAGGAAGGTTAGGCCATACTCCACCACGGGGGCCAAGTCCGGGTTGGTGGAGGATTGTAAGACAGTGGCGGGCCTTACTGTCAGAAGGCCCGCCACTTAACGACTGCCATTATATGACAGCCGGCACCAACGGCTTAACGTGCCTTGCGAAGCACGGAAGCGCTCGGAAAAATGCCACTAGCGGTAGTCACGGGACGCTCACCCATCCTGTACCTGACCGCGCCTGTTGTTGCTTAACCAAGATTGATTCCAATCACTCGGTTCGCCTAGGCCACGAGCGCTTCTTAAGCTAAATACAAAGGTTGTTCCTACACAGTGTCATTGTACAATTCGAACTTCTGACCCCTAAACTAGGTGTCAGAAGTTCGAATTGTACCTAAACCTGTGTCTCAGGGATCGTTGGTTCTCCTACTGGTATTAGTAAACGACTATATTTTATGAGATACGTAACAGCGGAAAGGGCAGAATCAAACAAAACCAATAAATCACATGCATAAATTAGAATTTGAAAAATTAAGTTAGTAAATTTAAATTAAATTCATGTTATTAAATCAAAATGAAATTTAAGTTCATGAATTCATATTCTTCTTCTTCTTCAGGCTATATTATGTAGTCCACCGCTGGACATAGCCCTCATGAATTTATGAATGCTATTAATGCGGTAACGGTAGAGTTAATAAAAAACGGGCGGAAGGGGCACAGCCCGCAGTAAACCTCGTCCCGCAGACGCACGCGCCGCCCCCGTAATTGGTCCAGCGTTATCACCCCTGCCCTGCCCTGATTAAGCTATTTGCTCGCTTTTTCTTTGTGGATTCGGCTACCGAAGAAGCCTACCGAAGACTGTTATAGAGCCATATTTAATAGAGAAAATGTAGAGGCGCTCTTACGAGTATTTGCATTTACCTAAAACGGGAATAGCGTGCGATTGCAGCGCGAAATCAAATTGTGTTATTTATACTGGGATTTCTCGTATACTCGTATCTGTATTTGTATTTATGCTTTATTGCACACGAAAAATACAAAAAAGAAATAAAACTTGTAAAAAGGCGAGGTTATCAGTGTAAGAGATTTCTTCCAGCAAACATTGAGGAATCTGAGTGGAGATGCGAAACGGGTCTATTCACGTGCTCAACATACACTACATACTTAATACTCGTACCTACATAGATGTTTACCTACATAGATGGTAACGAAGACAAAAGTAAAACAGATCAGCATAACAGATTTGTGGCGAGCACATGTCAACTCTGCGCGCGCACTACAAACTCCAACATTCCTGCATCGCGCAATCAAAATGTTTCAATGACATAACTTAAATACAATGTCCAACTAACAATCGTCGGACCGGCCGTCCCCAGGCCTACGATCTGCCTGGCGGGAAATTTCCCTATATAGTGGAAGAGCACGATCACCCGCTCATCCCTATAGATTATTAACTTAAATCTAAATTCATTTGCTTTTTTTTGTGGGAAGACACTGATCAGGTGAATTAATAATAACTTCAGTTAATAATACAAGACAAGTAAATAGGTGTAATTTATTCCTCACTTGTTTAAGGATATTATTTCCTTGCCGCATAATGTATTTATTGTATGGCCTTCATGACCTTTGTTTGCCAACAATCACCAAATATTTTCTTCATACATCGCGCATTTGTTTTTATGGCATCAATAAACGACTCATTTCTTAAAGTACATTCGGTACATTCATTTGTCAGTCGTCATTAATTCGTTCACCTAATATCCAGCTCCATTCTTTGGGCCGTAACCCAGAGCAAACACGAAACTTTTAATTAGTAGAATTAATTACTATCTCGGAGTGCAGGCCATCACATCACCGTGGCCGATAGCTCCGTATTAATAATGTTTTATCATTTATTATGCGCCGTGAGTAATGAAACTTTTATGCCTGACACGCCCCGCCGTAGCAGTCTGTCTTCGTCTCTCATTGCTGATACGATTACCTTTTTGGCTTATTTTCCTCGTGTTCTTGCAGTGGGATCTCGCGTTTTGGTCCTATTGTTGTGTCCATTGCGTTGGTTTGGACATGTGGAGAGGATGAAGGATGAAAGATTGGCGAAACAAATATATACTTCGAATGTTTGTGGAAGGGCTGGTAAGGGACGTCCCAGACGGACATACATCGACCAAATAGGGGGTGTATTACCAAAAGGGAAGATAATTAATACTCGGAACCGGCGTGCGTGCCGTGCATGCAACGACTTATGAACGTTGATGAAGCGAAGGTGATCTGGCAAGATCGTGGCAAGTGGCAGTCCCTGGTCTCTGCCTACCCCTCTGGGATACAGGCGTGAGGTTATGTATGTATGTATGTATGTATGTATGTATGTATGTATGTATGTATGTATGTATGTATGTATGTATGTATGTATGTATGTATGTATGTATGTATGTATGTATGTATGTATGTATGTATGTATGTATGTATGTATGTATGTATGTATGTATGTATGTATGTATGTGTGTATGTGTGTTTGTGTGTGTGTGTGTGTGTATGTACGTATGTACATTTCGCACAGATGTTAGCTATGGTGTTGTATTTTAAAACCCGATGAAACAGCGGGAACTACCAGACACAGGTTTAATACTTACTTAGTGAGTTTCTGCACCTCATGCTGTAACATTACTCGACGCAATATTTTTTTTGTATTTGTATGGACTATGAAGTGTCATATAGTATTCCTTTCTGAGAAATAATAGTATGGTAGAAAAATAGCTGATGGTCTAACGCAATAGCAACCTGCGTATCTATTTATTGAATCAAATAGGTATTTTACAATATGCACCAGATATTTAAATTTGGGAAATGAGAACAACGTTATCAAATTACTTAAACCGTGTTTTGATCTGTTTGAGCCGCTCTAATCAATTGTTGTGGTTTTTTGCCTTAGATTACCAATTTATTTATGGGAATAATAGTCTTTTTCTAATTGGAAAAAGATTAGAAAAAGACTATTATTCCCATAGATAATTTTGGTAATCTAAGGCAAAAAACCACAGGAATTGATTACAGCAGCTCAAACAGATCAAAACACGGGATTAAACTGTCACAGCTCACAACACGTCTACATTTTTTTTGGGTGTCGATTCCGGTCGTGTTTACGCGCGCGTCGCCCGCTCGATTATGCTAATTCTAATCAAGTCGAATGAGCCGTGGTGGGTGTTCCTCGATAATCGGCCGTTTTGTCGTTGCCATTTGTTGGGCTATTCATTTGATATCATGCTTTGTCAATGTTGAAATTATGATGCCCGCTAAAGTAAGCTTCCGCGGGTTGTTCCTATTTTAATGAGAACTTAACATTTGTAGTAGCAATACCACACGCTAACCGTGAAGGAAAAACTTGTGAGGAAACCCGCGGATTGGTTGGCTCCGCATTTATTGACTTTTCTTTCCTCTGGGCTAGGCCGACTAAACTGTAGGTAGGTATAGGTGCTGGGTAAGCCTACTCCATCTAAAACAATGTCCCAAGCACTGCAGCGTCCGAGTGATCCCTTTATCCTTCTAGTGTGAGTGAAGGTGCCTCTAGACCCTGTATACTTTATACGTACTACGTTGATGCAAAGGCCAATTTTCGTTCAACTTTGTATTATATACCTAAACACTTTTCATTAGTATTTTTTAATGATTCGCGATACTCACCCGAGACCAAGGCAACTGTAACGCTGCCGAAGCGTCGAGAAATACTAATAATTAAGTTTTAACTAATAAATAATCGCGATTTGACAAATATATATTACGGACGGGTCAAATTAGGTGCACGATACCTACGACTTCATACTATGTTTAAATTAGAGTGTGTGCAAAGCTTAATCTGCAGATGATGCCATAGAAACGATGGAGAGAGAGCATTGATTTCCCCTTTAGCCACCAGCTCCAATTGACTCTCCTGAGCTCTCCGTTTTTATAATATCATAATAGAGGATTGTATCACGGGCAATCGGTACCAGAGATCCTGTTCTGTGGACTCAAGCTGTCACTTTTTAGCCTTGTACTGTCCAATGTCCTATTTTTTTTTCCGAACGGCTCGATCACATCAATGCCCTAATTAATTAATGACGATCCCTCATTGAACCATGATCGTTTGGAGGAGCAACACGTCTTTAGTGCGTTGCTCATGCGCACCTCGTTAGCCGCTGATTGATCGGCCGTGCTGCAGGCATGCGGATACAGGGTGGTGCGTTAGCTTGTTCAGACCCCATTCGCATATCAGATAACCCCGGCTGGGGACAAAAAAAAACTCCAGGTCTTGGATGTCTCCATGTTTGTGATGTCGTTGTTTCTGGTTTCCACGACACAGTGTATTCTAGTGTAGGGCCAGAAGCAAATGTATGTGCCTGTATGTAAATGTTATGTTATACGTATACCACGTATGTCTTTACCTCGAAAGTGACCAACATCAAAAGTGTCGGATTTTCACACAGCCCTTGAAATCCACAGTGTGCTCGCGTCTCATACGCGTCTCTCGCGTCGTACTGTGTCTGAAGTATAGGCAATCGCGCCATACTCTGAAGGAAGGCATGTGTCCTGAAATGGGTCGGCTGTAAGACTGATGTCATTGGTCTATTTATTTGATGATGATGTCCTCCTCGTCGCGATCCGACAACGGCCACCTCATAATTTGTGGGACCTCAGACGTCAATGAAAACTAAGACAGGATTACGTGGATAGTACTCATGATTCTAATAGAATCCTATTATAACTTGTATAGAACTAAGGATTCCAATTGAATCCTTAAGGATCCGCCTGTATAGGAACACCTATTGTTTCACTTGTTAATAGCGAGTGTGGTATAACTAATAACAACTCATTCGGATTCATTTCCCGTGATTAATTATCTGTTTAATCGATATAAAATGTTGTGCCAACAGCCTGCTCATGTTACTATGGCCTTAAACCCCTCTTAATTCGCTCAACTTTCGACTTTATCGCCGCGCTGCTAAGTTTATTTTTGGGTAAGGATAACCTGATCATAGATTACGTTAAAGAGTTGATCTATCAAATGGGGGTTTTTGCCTCGGTTCATTGAAGATAGCTTTTGTTCGTAGTTTAATTGGTGTCTTAAACGGAGCTGTGTTTAATTTGATTCCTCTAAGCTTCGGCCATTTATTCCGAGCTCTTTTTCTGAGTGTTAATCATGCGTTGATTGATTAGGAGTGACCCCGATACTAGTGGGCGTGGATCTCAAATTACGCTTTTGAAAGTGGATTGTAGATTTAGCCACAAAATGGAAACAATAGAAAGAAGCCTTCGTCTTAATAGATCTTCTTCGATCGATTCGGTATCAACCCTTGTATGTCTCCACTGCTGAGGTACGGGTCTTTTCCTGCATCGTAGGGCGCTCGTCTTGCAAGCCTCCACCAATCCGAACTTGGCCCCCGTGGTAGAGTATGGCCTACACCTTCAGCCACTCGTCTTGCAAGCCTCCACCAATCCGGACTTGGCCCCCGTGGTAGAGTATGGCCTACACCTTCAGCCACTCGTCTTGCAAGCCTCCACCAATCCGGACTTGGCCCCCGTGGTAGAGTATGGCCTACACCTTCAGCCACTCGTCTTGCAAGCCTCCACCAATCCGGACTTGGCCCCTGTGGTAGAGTATGGCCTACACCTTCAGCCACTCGTCTTGCAAGCCTCCACCAATCCGGACTTGGCCCCCGTGGTAGAGTATGACCTACACCTTCAGCCACTCGTCTTGCAAGCCTCCACCAATCCGGACTTGGCCCCCGTGGTAGAGTATGGCCTACACCTTCAGCTACTCGTCTTGCAAGCCTCCACCAATCCGGACTTGGCCCCCGTGGTAGAGTATGGCCTACACCTTAAGCCACTCGTCTTGCAAGCCTCCACCAATCCGGACTTGGCCCCCGTGGTAGAGTATGGCCTACACCTTCAGCCACTCGTCTTGCAAGCCTCCACCAATCCGGACTTGGTCCCCTTGGTAGAGTATGAATTACACCTTCAGCCACTCGTCTTGCAAGCCTCCACCAATCCGGACTTGGGCCCCGTGGTAAAGTATGGCCTACACCTTCAGCCACTCGTCTTGCAAGCCTCCACCAATCCGGACTTGGCCCCCGTGGTAGAGTATGGCCTACACCTTCCTCAGACAAGAGACCATTGCCCCTCAGTGGGGACATAATGGGTTGATGATGATGAAAGTACTCCTCTGCGATATTATTTATATTTAATTAATTTAGCTGTTAATTGCTTTTTGACAATTTTCATTCATTACAAAATTTGGTTCACAGAATGTTAATTCCTTTTTGTCTTTGTTTCTTTGTTATAAAGTATTAAGATTGTCATTAGTCAAATCTGTATAGAGCGGTACTTCTGTGGTGTATTAAATTACTTCTGTGACTTAACTAGGAGACAGATTGTGTAGAAACAAAATTGGTAATATCCGCTTTGGGTCTGCAAGCTGGTTTAGATTAGATTGTAATTATAAATCATTTGTTAACTTGTCAATATTTCTTTGCTTAGGCGAAGAAGCACTTCCAGAAAAGCTATTTTTAGTAATACGTTTTTAACTATACTAGTCATATAATCATATATACCGTCTTCATTGTGTCTCTTTTTTTCTTGGCGTGGATCTGTCAAAAGTATCTTATTACTGTTGACGACATATCAACCTATTGACGTGCACTGTTACATAAGTTACGATGGTCTTGTAAATAAACTCTATAGTACTGTTATTATACTAAATGAAAGGAATCAAAAACGATTTAGATACACATTTAAGGGGTCTAATCGCAATTATGAGGTATTTTTTATGTAGCCTATAAACGTCCTACTGCAGGGCACAGGCCTTTCCTCAGACAGAGGCTTAATTACCACGAGTTTGCAATTTCAAGCGCCGAGTGATTTGAACACCTCGGACTCTAAGGTATCCTCACGATGTTTTCTTTCACCGTTAGCGAGTGGTATTGCTACTATAACTTCACAAAAGTATATAACTTAGAAAATAAAGTTATCGGCACATGCCCGCTCTGGGAATCGAACCTGGGCTCTCTCGCTTCCAAGTCTACCGTTCGACGCACTGGGCTACCGCCGCGCTTTCGTAATTTCGTAATAATTTACCAATAATTATTAGTAAACTATTTAAGAATATTGTTATTATTTAATAAGGATTTGCTTCTCTCATACAATATTTTGCAGGCGAAGAGCAAATAGTTGTCCAGTTTCTATCTTTAATTGACAGTGTTTTATCCTCCTAAGCCCTGGAGGTAACACTTAATTCAAGTCTTCTAAAACTTCACAGATTTTGAAGAACTTTTTCTTCTTGTTGTCCAAAAAATTATGAGGAAAGTATTGGACCTGGAACAGTAAATTTTCCGGACTTCCTACTAAATCATTGGGTGTAAATTAAGAAAGTTATTCGTGATGTCCTATTTCTACGACGCCAGGGCTCAGGAGGATAAAGGTTATGCTATCGACTATGTTTACTTAGCATTGAACAAATCGTCGAGTGTTATTGCCGAGTTCCGATATTATGATTATTTAATGTCCATTTAACCAACGGTTGACAATATTTGCATCGAGTGTTTAGTGCAAGTATCACACTATAGCGACATTGACGCACATGAATCTTATTAATTTTACGTCAATAATCCTCTTTAGAGGAAATCGTCTGGATCACGAGATCTGATTTTTTTGTCTATCTAACTAGGTATTCTAAACGGCCAGTATCAAACTGCGAATAAAGTAGTAAGAGAAAAATAAATTGCAATACCTATATTTAATCGATTCGAATGAATGTACGATTACTAAATATTTTTTTGGACTAAAATAGTAGATTTTATTGCGTGTCCAAATCCGGTGGCTAAGCTGGCGCACGCCCTTTGCATACGTCACGGGGTTGACACACGCACATTCGGAAATAGTCCCAAGATTGATGGTGTGAACATTCCGCAGTGCCGATTAAAACAAGGGAGAAGATTAATGGTTGACGGTAGTGGCAGCCCTAGATGCCTGTCATTCGTGTTGTCTGCCCTCGCCTGTTGTAAGTGATTACAAGGAAGATTTTATTTGTGGATTTTTTATTGACGTTTGTTTTTAAAGTACAGCCTATGGCACAATAATCTACAGGCGTTCAAATAATACATCACGTGACTTTGAAACACAACTTTTAATTTAGGATGCATCATATTATTTGTCTCAGAAAAAACGTAGAAAGTGTTTCTGAAATTCTAAGGTACATTTATCGAAACATAAATAGGTGGTTCTATTGTTGCCGAACTCGAACTAGACGTCAACCTGTACTTTAGCAATTTGATCAGTAGGTAGTCTGGATAGATAAAGACAGAACCGACCTTCTTCTCTTTTCTTCTAATCTATCGTCTCAGTAGGCATCGTTACTATTGCCTGGTGTTACCGCTGGCCGCGATAAAAGATTTTATTTTTCATATTACTTTGGGCCGATTTCTGAATTGAGAAATTCACTAAATAAATACTAAGTCCGTCACGCTCTTTTCTGGGAAATTCGATGAGGGCTGTCTCATCTCATATACAGTTAACTATTTACTTAGCTAAATTCTCAATTCAGAAACTGGCTCTTTACGTAGTATATACAATGCAGCGATTATCGTATATCCAAACTTAAGTTTATTAACTACCTACCTGTCTCCTTACCGTTCTCTGCAGCAAGTTCTATCGTAAATAGTGGAATTATTCGAAATGCTTAAAGGCGTATGAAGTCAAGCACCACCTAGCACCTTTCAGCGCATTCCTAGGCGCGTGTCAAGGCTTAAATTCAATGGCCTGACTTGCTAAAAGAGCTGTTATATTGGCAGAGGGTGACCGACAAATCCGACACCCCTTTTGTTTAAGTAGGCTGTATTTGCAGAACATTGAATACATCGACAATAAACAAAAAAAGTTTGTTCAAATGATTGTGAAGTGTTTGTTTTTATTTACTGGCATCTTTTCTATTCAGCATTTATTCTTAAAAAGCTGCAATATCCGATTTAAATATTAACAATATGACAGAGAAACAAAACATCTATTTCTGTGCTTGTAGGCTGCGCTTTCTTGAGATACTTACACCAATTATGCAGTTTACACAAGATCGAAGTAGTTAGCTGCCGGCTACTGGTCTGTTTACTTATTCGTTTGTTTGTCGCATCGACCACATTCCCACGGAGTCATTGAGTAATCGAGTGTATCGTTCCTTATTTAAGTTAAATCGAATCTGTAAAGATACCTACTGGCACATGTAGCCAGATATGAGAAATAAATAAACACTTTTTCATGATCGCGAGGTCTGGCAAACTGGTTATTTGTACGCTAAATGCGATTAAACTAGTTTAAATTGATATACGTCAAATAGTTATTCAGAGTGTATAACTTATTATTAGGAAGGCCGTAAGAATTTCGGAATGATGATAGATTGAGTGATTCCATGTTATTTTTCAGCGTGAAATGAAAATGTTTTGAATGCGTGTGGGATTTTGTCGTCTTCTAATCGGCGTATCGGGATCAAACGGTTTTACAGCTGCGCGATTCTTGAGCAAATAAAAGAGGGATTAATCAACTAACAAACCCTCCTAGTGTTGGGATAAGAGGTACAGATTCCACTATTAGAAAAAAATATTATGGGACAGAGAAATAGATGATAGTAATATTAAATAAATAGAATAGAATCCTAGGATTATGAAAAAATCTTTATTTAGCCTAGTATAGCAGTAGTTGGCAAATACTAATTTAAACATTAGCATTCATGACAATCGTACCTATCTCAATATGTTTGTATTATTCACTATCCCAACACTACATCTCCGGATAAACAAATGTCGCGTGAATTTCCTGTAGACACCCGCCGCAGATTCGATGCTAATCTCTCGTCGAAATGTAGATTATTAATATATCAAAGTCGCAGACGGCGTAACGCGATTTTTTATTTAATTTTATCATAATAAAAACGTCTAGCTTTACAGCCTCTATTAATATTCTTAACGCGCTCTTAAGCTTCTTTTGTTTCTGTCCTCAATAAAATTATTAACCTCTATGTGCAAAGAGGCTCTTTGATCTCGAAAGATGCAATATATTTTGCTCTCTGTTTCATTACAAGCGAGATTCATCATGAATCTCACTTTAGCGCGGAGAAATTCGTAAAAATTACTTCTTTGTTTTTTCGCACAAATAAATCTAATTTGTACGGAGTTATCGACCCCATATTGTGTTGAGCTCCATAAACTTTTATTTAGTGTTCTGCAACAATACAAATTCCATCCGAATGAGAGTTCTTTGCATAATTTTTAATGTTCATTAATTAAAGTCAAGATTTTCAAGGGCTGGTTACATCAACTTTAGAAATAATAACAAATCTGCAGTTTAATGCAGTTTAAATTACAAAGCTTTATTTTCATCATTGTGGCTTAATGCAGTCTTGAAAAACGTCTAACTGAGTTCGCAGACAATGATGCAACCGGCCCTGCTTGTTGTCTCGAGGTTCGTGGGCGGTATTATAACGCTTTGGCAAATTAATTTCGTGAATAAATAACGCTTGCAGTGGAGGTTTTAATTCTTGACGTTCCGGAGTTAATAGTTTTTATTAAACGTAGAAAAAATAAAATGGTTATGCAAAAACTTTTATTCTTCGATCATAAATATTTGAACTGGCGTTCGTTATAAAAGTCACACGCGTGTTCAATCGATTCCGGTGAGGTATCGAATTCAGTATGACGAATACAATTCTTAACCATGTTTGATTTTAATCGATGTTTTGCAACGCGATCTCTAAATGTTTTTGTTTAGTGTGTTTTATTTTTCACGTGACTAAATATTCTGATTGGAGATGTTTTGGCAACATGAAAATGGACCACGGTAATTGTAAAATATATACATTATAGTAACAAAAAGATTCTTACCACGAATGATTAATTTGAGTACCCGAAGCGTGCCGTTGGAGTTTTTAAAAGTATGCTGATGACAATAATATGTTTATACCGTTCAGGGTCATGGCTGCTCACAGGACATAATGTTTTGGACATTATGTCATATCAGTTCGATTCCTATGTGCTAAATTACCACTCTATGTCTCGCTTCTCGCTATAGGTAGCAGAACTGGTGACAAAAAGAAAAGAATCGAGACAATCGTAATTAATCATTAAAAAGTCTCAATATTTAAAAGCTGGCTGGATAGAAAGATCGGCACTGGCCGAGCCTAAACTAAAAAAAAAAGGTATGGTGATTTTGACACTACAACCAAGTGAGTTCGTCATTGTATAAAGCTATTGTTACAAGTCTTGTCCATCCGCATCAAATGTGGGCATAAATCATATTCGTCGTAAATTCGATACGAGGGCCCACAATGAGCACTCTGTCCCGATTTGAATAACCGAAAGTTTTCGGAGACGCGTTCTTTTTTGCCCCCAATGTCTCGTGATTGTTCGTATAAAAAGCGTTGACGCGAGATTTTTATGGTGATTAATAAAAAGTGTGACACATTCTACAGGATGTTAAAGAGAGTCTATGTAGCACTCATGGGGATCTTTTTAATTAATATGGAAAAAGAAATGGGTCGGGGTTCGCATTCGAATCTGCTAACTCCGCCTTGTGTTAGCAGATTCAAGCATGCCGAGTTATGGTCGTTTTACTAAAAAATATTAACTATTTTTGATAAGCCATGTTTAAGATGTGATGTAGCTGAAAATTTTTATTAAACAACCCTGTAGTATATTATGCTGATTATTACAATTTGTAACAATAACTCCACAATTGTATGATTCTAATCTATATTTATGTCTCTACAATTTCAGAATCATTATTCAATAATAATTGATGAATAATTGAAAAAATCGGACCTTGTACATTAAATAATATATTAAATTAGATCCTTTAAATTTAATGTAAAAGTAGGATAAATTAAAATTTACAGAATAGGCAATTTTGTTTTAAACACCATGTAGTTTTCGGGGTTCAATATGTCCAATTCGTTTTAGTCTATCGTAAAAAGGCAACTCTTTATAAGATAAGCTTTTACACGCTCGCTCGCTATCGCCTTTGTCACATATTTGTAGCTAGATAAGACAGCTTATAAATAGCAACTCCAAAGCCGCAACAGGAGCTTTCCGCCGCGGGCTATAGGTCTTTTGCCGAGACGTTTGCGTAAGACGTCGGCGGAGGTAGAAAGAGATAAAGTCAAATAGGTACAACTTCACTGCTCAAGACAGGGAGCAGTCTAAGTTCATGTGGGAGGCTTTTGCCGAGTAGTGGGACAAAAACAAGGCTGACTAAAATTAAAAAAGGTATAGCTTAGGTATCCGTCGATTAGGCTGTGTCCAGCGTCCACACAGAACTGGTGGCCGAAGGGGCCGAACAGTTCTTGAATGGAGGCCATATATTGGCAAGCGCAGCGTTGGACGATCAGCCACAAGATGGACAGAAGATCCCATCTAAGTGCCAGGAAGACAACGGATGCAAGCTGCTTCCAACCGGTCTTTTTTGGAAATCCATGGAGGAGGCCAACATCTAGCAGTGAACTTCTTGTGGCTGAATGATGATGATTTGAAGTCCAGGGAAAATCAAGCGTTTTTTAGACGTGTCCGTGTCTTACTATATTGAGCAGACGCTGTCGACTATACGACAGCAGATCATGTTTTACATTTTTGTTGCACACTCGCCTTTAAAATTAAGTAAGTAGAGATTTCTGATCTAGTGCTCGATATGCTGTCCATAGCACGTCAACCTTATCATGCAATCACTCTACTCGGTTACGTTGCAGGTGATTTAACAATACAAATGTAAAGCCTGATCTACTGTCGACTGTACCAGTCTTGGGCCTCATAACACAATTTCTCCTATTAAGCGCTATTTTCCCATCAACATCGGCCCTTACCAGTTACGGTCTTATTGTTACATTACAACGTGTGGAGGCCCCCACACGCAAAATGTTTACAAATGTTTACGCTGCGCGGCACGTCCAGGCAACTTTGTCGCGCGACAGTTGCGCCGGAGTCGCGGAATTAAATATAACATCGCATCTTTGGTTCGCGGGATTTTATTGGATCACACCCATTCTAGCGGCCTACATTGTAGGATTGATGTTAAGGGCAAGTGAGTTGGAATGTCACTTGCCGACACAATATGTTGGGCTACAGATTTGTTTGCGAATTCGCGACACAAAAAATATACTTAACAATTTACTAGATAAAACATACGTCTAGAGTAATTTACAAAACGTTAGTAAGTAGATATTTCTGTCTATATCATCCAGACAACATCTGAACTACTTTTAATTAGCAAAAGATTTTAATTTGTTTTTTTTTTTTAAGATTGCGGTTGTACGAAGGAAAAATAGAAACATTTAAAGTTTTGCTTAACAAAAATTATATAATTTATTGATACTGAAGAAACGGTTTCCAGTCTTTGTGCTATTTGGATACACGTTACCTGACAAATGTGCAATTCCGGAAACACATCAATCAGTTTTTCAAATAAACATTAGGTTTTGTTCTAGAATTTTACAAAATTACTACTTTTTAATAGCGCAGTAGTTTTTTGATGAATAATTATTAAAAACCTGTGGTTTTAAAACAAATAAACATTTTTCTGTGAGTAGAATAGACAAAATCTACAGAGGACGCTCTAACAAGTCCAGATAACAACGATAATCATCTGGTAACGCACTAAACAATCGTACAAAGTCAACCGATGTACCGATGTAGTAACAAAACAGCGACACCGTAGAGTTTTATCTAGATTACCGAGTCGAATAAATAGCTTAGCCTTAATGGGTGGCGCTCGTAACTTAGAAAAGGGGCGATTCTAAAAATACCAATAATCTCCTAGTAAACCACTCGTGTCCCTCTCTCTATGGAAGAAACAGGCAATAATATCCTAGTGTCAAAGCGTGTCGGCGACGGCTTCATTGGGGGTGGCTAGAACTGACCAATTTGTTATCTAACAGAAACAAATACTGGCCACCTACCCACGGAAGGCTTTGACTGTGTGATTCGTACCCCAAAATAGCCGTTAATGGCTCCTGTATAAGGTTTGGATTGCGATAGGGTGAGTCATTGTGTCGGGGCAAAAAAGTGATAAGTCGTGTTTAGGGTTCGCTCTCTGAATGTATGAGAGCCTTTTTTACATTTGGTGACTGTCATTTCAACTTTGAAGTTTACGAAACTTTTAATGGATCTATTTTCCTTTGTCAATCTTTATATAACTATGCAAATGTATCATTTTAAATTACACTGTTGAATTAGAATAGAAACAACGAGATCAACTTTTAACCTTCATAGGTACATAGTATGACGATGCGAATAGCACGCTTAAGTTCTGATATTTTTGAGCCACAACATAGGTCAGGTAGGTACATATCTCGCGCCGTCATGCTACCTATGTTGCAGGCATAATACAGCAGGTTTTCTTTTAGCATTCTATTTTATTAAACACACAGATAAAAAAAAAGTTTTTTTAAAAAGAGATAATTTTTTATTGTAAGTTTTATGTGATGGATGATGCTGCCGTGGAACCCTTCATCATTGGAACGTATATACGTTCCACTGTAGGGCACAAGCCTTTTCATAAAGATCGTATGGGCTTAATACCTAACAGCGCGGTTAGCGATATCACTTTATGATGTATGTAACGATCTCAATCTCTTAGCTTTCCTCGCGATGTCTTGGTCCGCTTTTCTCACATTTAGGACGAATCCGCATGAATGTGTAGTAAAAGTATCACTCGCTAACGGCGAAAGAAAATAATAAATGTAACGATAAAAATCTGCCGAATCGGTAAGAATTTAATTTCTTTTGTATGTCTCTAATAAGTTTAATATTTTACGGAACCACATCTCCCAAAACGCTGGGTAGCACCACCCATGGTCCGATTCTCTAATCTCGCTGACGCCAGTACGGTTTACTCCGAGTTAATTGCTTTCAAAGTGTTTTTTTTTCACGTCCGCGCTGGGCTAAATGTTGTATTATAATGTTATTGTACTGTCTACCTGAAGCAGACAGAAGGACAATTTCTGATCTGTTTTATGGTTAATGTTTTTTGTAACGAGTTTAACAAAGGACTTGTACGCATGGGAAAATGGGTGTTTCTTAGTAGTAAATTTAATTCTATTTGTCATTAAGGTTGCTATTACACCTGACAAGTTGTCTCGCTCGCACATCTGTATTTTTTACTGATTGCAATAAAATTAGTAGTCTTTAGTAAATGTGTTCTGAGGGATTGATAGTGACACAATTACAGACATTCAAGTCATAGTTTTTTTCTTATCCTGTCGATTAAGAAAATGGTATAAATCTATCAAACCTACAGACAACATTTTTCAAAACTATACTCTATTTTAACGTCGAGGTAAAATGGCAATAAATTACTTCGCGATTAAGCCCCGAAAATATTCTAACAAAACTATACTTATTTTATTACAATACCTTAAAATGTTGTGCGAGCGAAACTGCTTGTTTGTCGTGACTCTGTTAAAACCTAACTTACATTAAAGCCATAGCACATAATTATAACACATAGAAATAGTGTTGATCCCGGTTTAAGACAATATGAAACTGTTAACAACTCGTGTTTTGAATACCTTTATTTTACATAATTATGCTAACACTGGTTAGCAGTCAGGCCTAATTATTATGAGTATTATTAGATAATCTTAAGTTCTGAGGCCAAATTACACGCACCAAATCCAGTAGGAATCCTGACGTTTGCGCTAGCAATTATCTTCATCCTTTAGGATACGGATCGCGTAACGTAGGAGCTGATCTTCTGTTGTTTTACTCATTTCACGTGGTCTACCTGCATTGAGACTGACAATGAGGGTGTAAGCTGCAATAGATACGAGCCCCAGAAAAGGTACGATAAAATAGTGAGTCACGATTCGACAATGTTCCTCGATAAAACTATCGATTCCGAATGTTTTATCGACGTGTCAACATTGCGATTGTTTGCTTTGAAGTTGAAAGTTATTATGTGGGTTATGTTAACAGTTTTATATTAAGCTATCTACGCCGGTACTCTACCTACGCCTTTTTTATTGACTGTAACACCAATGTTTGTATTAGCAAAATTATGAGGCATGTTTTGTATAGCTGATTCGTATTCAGTAGCCCCGCTTCGATTTAAGCCCATAGGTACTCTCCATGAGAAAAAGCCCGTGGCCTGTAGGTTACTATGGTTACTGATGTATATTGTACTTATGTCACGATTACGCTACTAAACAATCAGTTTTCAATGTGCAAAACATTATTTTTATTTTGCTTTCCATTCCAACGAAAATGTTTTTTGTTTGTTAATAATATACCTACAATGTGATAAACATTACGTGCACTTCACCAGAAATTGCTTCCAGCCAGTTTAAACATTATGCATACGTTCTACCCTTGTAAAACTCTATTGAGGTCGTTTGAACACAAAATCTGATGCTTTTGACATAACAAAATTTTGAGCGGTTATTACCTAACTGTCGTCACCACAATAAGCCATCATCTTAATGTTCTCTACTTGCTTGTATTAGCACCAAAAAACGCCATTGGGCTAAAGTCAATAGACCTCAAAGACGGACTCTTCTATTGTCTGCCCGAGATGTTTTGTTGGACAGTGGCGCGGGCCATATGTCCAGCCTCTCTGGGGATATTGCACGTTAAAGGCTTTCTTTCCACTTTTATACACCGCCTCCTTTGTCTTCGTCACGTTTACAACAAATATTCCAAAATGTAGTCTCTCGTTGGGGTGTAAGTACTTACCCTCACAAAATGGGGTCTTACGCTGGATTGACAGAAGTGAAGGGCGGAAAGTTTGCTCGTTGCATTGTTTACCACAACACAACTTAACTACTTTGCCAAGACATTATTATGATTATGATCCGTTGGAGTTACGTTTTCACTGGATGAAAACCCATGTTTGATGAAAATCTTTAAAATTTGATATCTATTAGAGTGTATCCAGAGTTTCTAGCTTCTTTATTGATTGAAGAAATTATCAAATATGAATAAAATTTTCTTTGTTCGTATTTCTAAGAATGGTTTGTTCAGTGAAAGAGTGTTTGGATAGAAACGTATGCCTGCGATTCTGTTTAACGAGAAAAAAACATTGTTTCGCGAGGTCGTGGGTTCTTGGACTTTGTATTTTAAGTTATGTACATCTGTGAACTTGTAGTAGCATTATCATTAGCTAGCCGTGAACGAAAACATCCTGAGGAGACCTAGGTGTCTAGAATTAGAACATACAGCGGCGCTTGAAAGTAATTAAGCACATACTCCGTCATTGAGAAAAGGCTTGCGCCCTGCAGTGGGATGTATTGACAACAAAACAAACTGTTTGGAGTTGGGTCTTGAGGTTCGACCACTTAAACAAAGTTGGTAGTTTCCTTCAGAGTAGTTCCCTGCCAACAAATGGGGGACACGGCCTGATAATTTGGTTAATTGTTTTTTTTTTTATTACAATAAGGCAGGATAGGCGGCAAGGCAATAACGGTTTATTTCATTGTTACAAGGACCAAATGTTTTGTGATGGAATATTTTGTCGAATAACTCCACTATTCGTTTTCTTAGTAAGTAGTAACAAAACATCAACTCACGCCTGTATCCCAGAGGTAATAATGAAATAGTGATGAAAATATTCAAGCCCATTAAAAGCTCATTTAGACGAAAAAAGATTATCGTCTGTCCATAGAATAAAATTTACTTTCTATGTACATAGATACTATATTTGAATAATGCGTGGTAAGTTCGTTAGTAAATACCTAAAGAGTTTTTTCCTTAATTTTTTTTTAAGAAACCTACCGCTAAGTCACCTTTACAATACTACGTGCTCTGTTGCTACTTTACGGCCAGTTTCTGATAAATAGTTCAGCAAGCCGGTGGGTGTCATACGCTGCGTTTCTCCAGTTCGTGATATCCACTCCTTTTACAATTTTGTACCCCATCGAATATCGGTTTCAGCAGTTTATGAACTTTCTTTTGCTAGAAAAACAAAGATTGATCAGCTGCCGATTGTACTACCGAGCCTGGTAGTCTTATTTAACCTTCAAAATTATAATTAAAAATTATAATTGTAAGTTACAGTTGTAAGATATAATTGTTATAATAATTGTATATAATATAATGTTACAATAATTGTAAGATACAGTAATACAGAGAGAATTGTAAAAAGGTTCGAAATTTCACTGATGCCGGTAGTTGCCCATTAGCTCAGTTGGGAGAGCGCTGGCACGGTTAGCCATAGGTCGCGGGTTAGTCCCGGCATGGGTGGATTTTTTTGCCTCTAAATAGGTTTTTTTATAATTTTATCATCAAAACTTGAACCAAAATAGCTTCCGACTTTCGTAAATCATCCCGAGACTCGTATAAACTCGCCTCGTCTATAATACCTTTCCAGGACGAACAAAGCCCTATTCTGGAGAGCGAACACGCGCCGTTGAAAAGTCAACGACATCTGTAAGGAATTTCTGGTCAATAAGGAACTGATGAAATTAGATTGTTACTTTGTCACGGCCCTAGTTTATAAAGTTACGATTCAGCCACAATTTAACGTTGAATTTGTTGCAGTAGATGACATTAATTGTTCCTTTGACATATTTATCCATTTGTTGTTTGACTTGGCTCCGGGCGAGTTGAACATGATATTATTATACTTTCAGTGATACTATTGCCAAAGATCAATTTGCTGAATATTATAACATGACTTTGAAAAGAGTAATAGGTACGTACATAATTGTTATTAGACACTTTTATACATCATGCAACGTCCTTTGTTTCTACCTTTTAAATTATCTGTATTTTTTGTACTTATTTCGATATTTTATTTTCTTTATTAGGAACATAAACAGTGCACATACTACGTATGCATTCAGAGTATTCTTAAAATAGTATTAGAATCAGTATGTGCACCATCATAGCTTTTGTTTTTATATTTTATTAAGTCAATTTATATACAGTATATTTTATTAAGTCAATCTATCCAATTTACATTGAGATTCTGAATCATCAACATCTTTATTGCATTATATTAGAAATCACCTACTATTAGGTATGAACATACTACGTTTGTCTGCTTCTTGCTTTTCGGTTACGGCTTTATAATATCGAGTAAGGAGTAGGTACAGAGTAGTTGGTACGATCTTACCTCAAAGATCACTTGGAAAGGATGGAGGATGATTGGGTAACGAAAAGGGGATTATTACTGATTGTAGCTTTATGTTTGTTGTATTAAATCTATCGTCGAGTTAGCACCTATAACACAAGTCATTTAGTTGTACTTAGTATAGGGCTAACGAGATCTGTGTAATATTGTCATGAATATTTATGTAAAAGCGCCCAGGCTTATATATATACAGGTGTAGAATATCTAATTCAAATCTGAGGAAACAAATCATGTGCATATGGTGAGAGCGGTGATTAGGCTAAAATCTAAGGCGATGCCAAATATTGTCAAGCATATTTCACTGTTAAAAAATTTGATTCCAACTTTCACAATTTTATTTTACAATTTTTCCGAAATTCTAAGCCTATTTTCAAAGAGTTAACAAAGTCGCTCTCGGCTCATTCCAAACGCGTATAACAAAGCCGTGGGCTCAGCTGGCTCCACATACTCGTACGTACCCAGTTGACCCGCTAAGCAGTTCCAATTTGAGTAAACGGCGGCGACCCGCTGCCGTGCCGATATCGCTCGTGATCCTGCTGCCAATTGCCGCGATCGGTGGATGCCGGTTCGCGGAAGCAGCGGTCGGCATCACGCTCCGCCTAGACTCTAGACTGGCTAACCCCTCGGTGCCTTCAGCGCTTCATATCAATTCTGTGGTCGACTGAGGGAATAAATTATAAATTATCAGCTACTTTCACTAGTTTTAGCGCTTCACGATTCAAAGTTCCAATTAACAAGTAATTAACATCTTCGGCGTTTCAGTAGTACCTACATATCAATTTTATTGTCCACTAAAGACAGAAATAGTATAATATCAGCTACTTTCAATACTTAAATTTTTCGTTCAAATTTAAATATATAATAAACTTAAAGGGTTAACAGCGCTACATAATACTTAGTGTTGTCCACATACGAAATTAATATTAGGTACCTATCTCGTCTACATTCACTCATTACTTTCAGAGGAATATGATTCAAAGTACAATAAAATTACAAAGTCACTGTTAGACTTTAGGAAGTTATGAAATTCTTAGGCATTTCGGGGCCATGTTAAGTTAGGGTGATGATCTCATAGACTTCTCGGGATTGCTAATGAACGTACTTATAGGATAGGTAGGTATGTTGGCTCAGTCTCTTTGAAAGGATGGGGCTGGATCGGGAAGTAAAGAGGGCATCGTGGGCAAGCAGCCAAAGACCAGTTGGCAGTCCCAGGTACCGCTGCAAGGACTAACACCAAGAACTTGCAAGTCCAGGCAGGCAACTGCAAGGAGACTGCGCAGATCAGACATTCTTCTTGTATCGGATATCGAATTTTTGTATCGGAGGCTAAAGACCCACTCCGGGTCGCTGAGCCAGGGAAGTAAGCGAGTCCCTTTGACATATAAATGCGTTGTCAGTTGCTGTTTTGTTTCGGACAACGTCTTGAAATAGACATTCAAGAAGAGCGATGTCAGAAGCAGTAATAAGGTCCTAGAGTAGTTCACTTCCGACTAGACTTAATATCACTACTCAATAGCCTTAGATTAATAAGATTTAATAATAAGATACTACACTTATTCACTTCCAACTAGATTTCTCGAAATATTGTCACTTGTGTCATTTGTGTTTAATAAAACTTATTAGAAGCGCTGGTGGCCTAGCGGAACCGAGTGATTGGAATCAATCACCTGGGTTAAGCAACAACAGGCGCGGTCAGGTACTGGATGGGTGACCATATCGTGACTACCGCTAGTGGCATTTTTTCCGAGCGCTTCCGTGCTTCGCAAGGCACGTTCAGCCGTTGGTGCCGGCTGTCATGTCATGGCAGTCAGAGGCCTTATGGGCAACTTGATAACTTCTGACAGTAAGGCTCGCCACTGTCTTACAATCCTCCACCAACCCGGACTTGGCCCCCGTGGTGGAGTATGGCCTAACCTTCCTACCATACAGGAAGAGACCCGTGCCCCAACAGTGGGGACATATAAACGGTTGATATCGAAAACTTATTAATCTTAAAAGTGTTCGTCACCGTCTATTCTGTTTTTTTAAACGGCTGTCTTCTAGTTGGTTTCTCACACTCGGGGTGCTTAAAAACTAGCGCTTTGCAACTGAAGTGCTACGTACGAGCTCGGCCTCTCTCCCCATATAATTTATTGCTTATTTCATAGTAATTGTACCCTCTACGCCCTCTCTATTTCCACGGCCGAGCCGTGCAACACTGTTGGATTTGAATTGCGTTTACTCGGAAAGGCATTAATTCTGTGCTTTTTCTGCCGCCTTGCCGGGGCTCTGTTCCATTCATGGTGGTTCCCTACTTGGTTCTAATACACCCTACGGACTGGTCTCCAAAAGGAAGTGACCTCTTACGCAAATAGCACAGATTTCTAAGTACCTACCATCAAAATATAAAGATGGTTAAGGAAATTAACGCCTGTTTTTTTTTAAGAAAAATAAAGTTTGTTTTTGTTTTCTTCTCACCTAAAACAAAAACAAACTATTTTTTTTTAAATTTTACTTTATTTTCAATTCGCGGCTCAAGATTTTGACTAATTCTAAAATAACTAAAACCTTTTCTGATAAAGAATGTTCTTACCTTATTTTTTTCTTATTGAAACTGGTTTTATTAATTGATTAAGTAGTGTATACCGGTTTTTTTGTCTATTCGACGTTATTCCAATACCACATTGTGGGTAACTATATTCACGTGCAAACAATAGTACCTATCTACCCTCTATTACATAAGGACAAAACACCGTAATTATTTGATTCAAGAGAGAATGCTGACCATCAATTTTCTCATAAGAATGCCTTTACATATCAACACATGAGAGACTCTTCTGCTCTGGGCACCCCTGATTCCATACAACTCCATTGCTCTCAAGGGTCAACAAAAATTTTCTCCATGGGCAATCATCATACTTGATGGCTAAGTAGCGTGACGGTGGCTCTACACTGAGTCAACGTGTGTAATTCGAAGCTTCGTTTACTTAATTCATTCCTCTGGAACGGGAACACCTTATAGTCAAACAGAGGAAAAGTTGTTTGGTTAATTAGAGGTTCGAACAACTTTCAAATGATCAATAAACAGTGACCAATCGATGATAAAAAGATGTAAGAATAGATGTAGAAAAAGAGCTTTGTTGATATTGTCAGTTGCGCCCTTAATCATGATAGGCGGTATTGTGTGTTGCGCCCTTTGTTAGGACCGAAACATAGGACAGCAGCCTTTCGCGGCAGTTTTAGGTACGCAGCAAGCAAATGCTGGAACAACATACCACCGCCATTACGAAACAGTAAAAATGAATCCAGCTTCAAGTTCCATTACAAGGAATACCTCATAAAAATCAAAAATAAAAATCATGCGTACCTTTAAGGTGGTCCTTTTATAACTACTTGTTCGCGGTGGGTAGATATCCGTGTTGATGTATAAGCGCTTACCGACTTATGTCGGAAAATCGCAGGTCACCTTTCACTTTGTTTTATATCACAAAACTCTTTACTAAGTAATTTATCTGCACAGTATTCCCACACACAGACTGACACATTACATCACACTACACTTTTACATGCCATGTTTTTAGGCACACAATTTTCAAACCGTTCAATATTTTTTATCATTTTATTATTCACAAACACGCGACTAACCCGCATTATGGTCTCGACAGAATATCAGCATTGTAGGCAGATACCTCGGTGGCTCCTACAACAACACATGCTGAGTCGGGAACCTTTTAGGGGCTCAATACTTTAAACAAAACATAGGTTATTATTATTATTCTGTTGCAAATCCGTATTTATTTAATCCATGTTTATATTTGTATGCCTTCTTTTATTTAATTTTAAAATGTCTTTTCGCCCACTATTTGAACTGTTTGTTTATAATTTAGTGTAAACTTTGTGTACCTATATATATATATATATATATATATATATCTTGTTGTGTTTTGTAAATTTGTTACTGTTTTGCTATGTTTTTAGTATTGTGCCGTTAAATAAATTATTTCTCTCTCTCTCTCTCTTTTACCCCCGCTCCAGAGAGTAAATTTTTCCATTCAGAGATATACACATAGAACTTTTCTGCAGAAAAAAGTAAAATGCGATCATAATAAGTACTTAATGACAGTGTCGATTGTCGCATCAAACACGCCACGAGTATGTGGAATAAAGAATGGCCGACTTCCTCATGATATTGCAATTTGCCACATTACGGCAGCTTAATTGTAATAATTAGTACCACAATTGTGCCGGCGAGATTGCCCGTAGCTGCCTTGATAACTGCGACGAATCACACCTTGACATCAAGATTATGGGAGAGGGAGGGTGGCGCGAGTTAATAACTTTTTTAATATAACAAACGTCAAAGTATTTAAAATAAAAACCGCCAAAACAGGCATGAGTTTACGAAGCAGCCAGTATTACAGAGAAAGAAGTAAACTAAATCGAGTTTGATTTTTTTTATTACATCAAACTTCAAAAAAATAAAACAGCCAGTAAGTGGCAAAGTTTTCGTGCCAGTATTGAAGAATGGAGAGAGAATGACGTAAACAGAGTTATTACGCTGAATGGAATCGAGGTTTTGGTAAATACGTACTTACATAGGTTGCTCCCACATTAAGGCGCAAAATATTTTCAAAGAAAACGTTCTTATTAAAAACGAAGCCAAAGGAGAAAACGAATAAACAATAATTATTTTCACAGTTTCTATATTAAGCACAACACATTTAAACTCTTGTTAACGCTATACACGAACTATTTAGCATTCCGAGTCGTGTTATAAACTAAAATAGGTCCGTCAAATCGAAACAACCGACTAGTGTTGTAATCGTCTAAATCCAGAGAAATAGAATAATACCCGCGGAGGTCGGTTGGCGTCAAAACATTTTATAATGTTGGGTTAGGAAACCCGATATCGTGGAAAGATTGTTCATTTAACCAGTGACGTCCATAGATATGATTTAATCAGCCTGGGTATAAACAAATCTCTCGCAAATCACGAAGTTTGTCAGATTACTACATATCACTGTCGTTATTCATCGTCATGAATACATAATTAGTTATCAAAATAATTCATTGCTAAAATTGAAGCTGGATTAGAGCTGGGGTATATAAATTTCTTTATTCATACATACATACATAACCTCACGCCTGTATCCCAGAGGGGTAGGCAGAGACCAGGGACTGCCACTTGCCACGATCCTGACAGATCACCTTCGCTTCATTAACGTTCATAATTCGTTGCATGCACGCACGCCGGTTCCGGGTACTTTTTATCTTTCCCTTTCTTTATTCTTATTCTATATATCTTTTTCACTCGTAGCCCTGGCTGCCTGAGTGATATTAATCGATCACGAAGGTTAAGCAAGATAGGGCCCGTTCAGTGCATTGATGGGTGACCTTCTATGACTAACGCTAGTGACATTTTTCCGAGCGGTTCCGTGCTTCGCAAGGCACGTTAAGCAGTAGGTGCGCGCAGTCGTCGATAGATGGCAGTCGTTAAGGCCTTATGGGCGGCTTGAAAACTTCTGACAGTAAGACCAGTCCGTACTTGACCCCGTGGTTGAGTGTGGCCTATACCTTCCTGAGGGAAGAGACCCGTGCCCCTCTTTATCTTTATCAATGCATATCTTTTTAGACAGCGGCCACATAGACAAGACGTGGGACGCTACATGAAAAGACGCGACGTCTGTGTGGAATTTGCGCCTTCGAGCTTCGCCCTGTCTCTTCTGTGTGAGCTTCGTCCCGTCTCGTCATGACCACTGTCATAGCAATACCGCTGCACCAATGAGGCAGTCATGCACTTACCATTTTGAAGAAATTCTCGATAAACAATTCCCGATAACAAGATGCAATACTGAAGCGTCGAAGTAAGATAGGAGAATAAATATATAAATACATAACTTTCACACCACACAATCACTTGACTCGGCTCTAGAGTCTAGCCACAATTTGGTAGTCTACAAAGCTATAGCAGTACAATGTCATTCCAGGGGTATAGAAAAGAAGAGAAGAGTGAGAGATCTATCAAATTGAGGCAAAACCTGGCCCTAGAGTCTAACACTTACATAGTTTTCCAATAAAATGATATAAGCACGACAATGGTTGTTATTTGCCTCAATTTGATAGTTTACAAAGCAATAGCAATATAATCTCATTCCATGGGTATAACCCGCGTAAATTAAATAGGCATCTCTCGCGAAGAAGATCGAATCCCGCGAGGCGCCGCGGCGCCGAATTAAGTAGCACGGGTTATAACATTGCAATGTGATTGGTTACTAGACTACCAATAGTGTGAATGAAACTACCAGTACCGGACTAATATGACTCTATTGAACAACTGTGCATTTTACAGACTCGCCCCAAAACTGTTGCGGTCCCAAAATTTCATATGGTAACCAGACAAGGACGTCACAAACATGCAAATCTACAATCTACAGAACAATCTACCTACGTGAAGTGACTAATAATAGCAAGTCTCGTCTGACAATGAAACACATTCATCAAACCCCCCCGGATTGAGAGATTCAGTTAACCAACTGGCCTATATTATTAGTGTCATCTTCCCAAGCCCAGATAAAAGTGTAGAACTCTACTCGATTAGTGTTCGTGATCATAAATCACTCAGTCTGTAGCCTCCAAAGTCGGTGTGTCCACACTGTCAATGAAGTGGAAAAACAGAAGAGCGTCTAATAGAATTCTGTCTGATTAGAATTAGACCTAAAATGCTCTAGCGATTGCTAAGCTTGTGGTCAAATGCATTTAAACCATGTATGAAAATATACTGAAGAGCACGCACTTAATTGCTTTTGTATTGTATTATTTGCATGAAGTGAAGACTAAATAAAGTAGGAAAAATATTAAATAGCAACTAAAGAATTTGTTTTACTGCTTACGAGGTCTAAAATTCAGCTTGTACCTAAATTAAGCAATTCAACCTAATGTGTACCAGGAATTCCTCTCACAAACCGGGTTAAACTCCACCACCATAAGAATGTTTTAGTGGGTTTGACGTTTTATAAAAAAAAATACTGTTATTTTACTAGTACACGGTACAACTCTGAACCAAACCAAAGATGACTTTTGGACTACGTAGATTAAAATTTTTAAAAGACAATTTCGAAAAGTATTGTAAACAATTGTAAATTTTTTGTTGTAGTTTGCGCGAAGAGAGGTTGTCAATATTTTTTTATTACGTATAGGTTATACCTATCTCTTATCATTCTTATTGCATGACTCTTCTGTAACTTTTCGGTCATTGTCAGGATTACTTTTAGGCCTACTCAGTTTCATACTTTCTCACAAAGAGACAAAAATAAATATTTCCGCTTTGTTTTCTTACTAATTGTTTTTAAATTGTATTTCCTTTACCTTTATAAGGTTGATTTCATCAGCTGTAGTGTCGAGTTGGTGACATTTGCGTGTTACTGTGTGTGATATTATTGACTTGACAAACAGTTTCTTTTGAAGATCTGGTTCATTGGCTATAATAATCTTGATCCACTTTCCTCGCCCATTTCGTCCCGGATACATCTCGCTCGCTTCTCGCGTTACCAATCAGACGACCGTCTCTAGGAATACTAAACTCGATCGAATGTAATTGCAAACGCATTGGCCGATACCCAGACAGTAATCGGAATACGACAGATGATTTCCGGCCTACCCTGTTTCCTCGGTGGAAACTTACTTGGGGCACTTCTCGGTTGCGACAAGACTTGTATGTTCGTCCTTGTCTTTGGTGGGCAAGAAGATGAGATGAGAGACTTGGTGAGCAGGGGGTGTCGACAAGGTAATCAGGTAGCGTCGGGTGGTAGCCGGCACCTCGCTCCGCTTCCCACCATCGCATAAGCGTATAAAATCTTTGATACGCAGCACCGATGGAATCGAAATCCGATATCCAACTCCCGCCGTTATTTATCGCGAAATACGATTTATTTTCGTCCGTCCATCACTCGGACAGTTCACAGAAGCGGCAAGATTAATTGTATTTCAGTTGAGTCATCAAAATAATTAGAATGACGTTATTTTCGTTGGCGAATGCTAATTTGACACGTCGCGGGAGATTTCGTCTTCGCTGTCGTTTTGCGGCTGAATTCTTTGATTGTTCGCTTCGTTTTTATTGTTTATTTTTAATTATCCGTTTCGTGAGTTATTCTTGTAGATCTGGCTTGGAGCCTAATGATTTCAGCGCCCCTTTTCGTTGCGACGGGGTTGAAATACATCAACTCGGTTCTAAAGATGAGAGTTATTTTAAACACGGGTTATACTGTCAAAATCACACTATTCATGAGTTAGGACTCTTTTTGATGCAGTATTCGCATACTACTATAGACAACATTAATTCTATGCATCATATAACATGACTTTAATAAACATTGGCCGTATTCCAGGACGAAATATGCGCAGTTATAATTGTGTTCCTCGTCCCCAGATGGTGCGGAGTCGAGGAAGCGTATAAATGCCCAAGTGCCTGTTGTGGCGGGATATTTGATTTGATCGTTCCTAAGTTCTCAGAAGCCCGTTTAATCTACGGCTGTTAATTTCGAATGTGCTCGCCGATAAAATGCATTTTGTTCGTCTGAAACTAGTTAACGGATCCGTCGTAAATCTCGGCTTGTGATGCAGGGTCCATAATTTATGATAATAAACAACATTTTACAGCCGCACTGATAGAGCTTCAGTTTCCTGTTGTACGTTGTGTTTGGATGTAGGTTCTTGCATTATGTAATGTTATGCACCATTTAGCTAAGGCGCCATGCTCTTTCTGCTACGTTCTGATCCAATAGATATTTCGATTCAACGGTTTCTACAGATCTTCTCACAACTAAGACTAATAAACACCAACAACTACTATCCAAGCGTCCTAGCTTCCTATAACTAATAACATTGTAGGAATGTCACAAATTAAACATTGTACCAGTGTCCAGTGTTATCTTACTGTCATAATTTTACGTAGATGTTAGGTTTGTAACGTTGGAAACATCTTTATACAATTTTTGATACTTATTTTATTCTGACTTATCATATTTAAATCTAAATTCAAAACTACCTCACCCATTCTAGATTTCTTTTGGATTTTCACTTGCTACTTCATCTTTCGACAAAACACTATTGCTGGCAATTTGGCACATTTGTTAAGTTGTAGAGCAATACCACTCGCTAACTGCACAGAAAAACATCGTGGGGCTTGAAATGGCCAATCCCAAATAATCCCATACTTGCTCGATGAGAGCAATCTATATAAATAGGCTACATAAAAAAAATCAACGATGACATAATTTTTAGCTCTATCTAAACTAAAAAACTGCCGGTCTGTCAATTAGGAATCCTTCTAAAATTGACTTGGAAAGTGTTCCAAGCCAGTCTTGCATTATCACACTGTCAATAAGGTAATCTAAATGATAACTTCCACACAACACAATCATCTCTCTCTGGAAGACGAGGATATTATAGTGATGAATACTACAACGAAGACGTAATGGCCAGTCAACGCGGCCGTTGATAAAGACGCGACATATTTTCGGTGGCCGCGGCCACGCTCCGTCTCGCCATCGTCTAGCAAACCCGACGCTCATAAATTACCGCCACAGTCCGAGAAATTGGAAACTCGCCGCTTAGCCACAATAAAAGCCTGCTCAAATATAAATTCAGGATCTAATTCGTGAAAAAAGTGCTCCAGAAGGTTTTTCTTAAGATACATATTAGGAAATCATTCAGGTTTTATTCCGCATGTCCTCGTTTCCACATGTTGACGTATCATAATTTAGTATGGTGAAAAATATTTTTTTTATTTTAGATTCTTTGGGTGAATATTGATAGTCGATTCAAAAACAAACAGTTTTTGCGCATCGAACTTCGTGTAGGAAGAATTTCATTGATAATAACATTCTGTATCATAAATCAAAACAGAGAAAATTCATCCAGGTTTCAGAATACCTGGTGAAATTTAAGAAGGTTCTTTTGTAATCAATACAAATAACTTAGTATGACAGCAACTCCGATGCTTCCGGTGTTTGCTGTGCAAACAGCGACACTGTTTCTGCGAATCCGCGATTCCACGTCGCACCTCTCGCTCATTCATGGGAAGCTCCTTACAAATTGTGTAAGTGAGTGGAGTGGCGAAATTAGGGTTGATATCTCTTGGATATGACAACACACATTTAAGGTGTGTATTATATTATATATTATATCTCGCTTAGGGGCCGTAGGGCATACAATGAGGAGATTCTGATGAGTGGATGGTTATTCACTCATCCAGAATAGTGCTTCATAGGAATGAGAAAAAGAAGACGTCCTAAAACCACATGGATACGCTCAGCCCAGGAGGAAGCTCCCAGTATCGGGACAAATATGGATGAACTTGAATTTACGGCGCAAGATAGGCCGCTATGGAAGACTGCTTTGAGAGCACAAGTAAATATAATCGATTCCAATCGTTTACCGGTCGAATTCCATACTAATTGCTATCGCAAACATCAGGATTCCCACAGGATTTGGTGGTCTTCTGTGCGCTCCAAGCATCGCAACTTCTGTGCTAACCATTCTGCGCCTAAACCCTATAAAAATATGATTCGTTTTTAATCCAGCCGCGGTTTTACGAGACGATAAAAGTTGATTAATAACTTGGTGCGGCGGCGTGGATTTATATTGCTTATGTGGGCACCGAAATTGTGCTTACATTGTTGCTCTTTTGACCCATATGCGTGTTCAGATCGTGTTCTGTGCCGTATTTTGACGGCGCCAGACAAAACATCGTCTTTTGCGGTTTGATTGACTGTTTTTTGTTAAATGACTCGATTTAAACGTACCTGTAAACTATATTGGTATTTGTGGTAAAGGGCGAATTGACTAAGCGCATTGTGTTTTAAGGCATTTAATTTTTATAAAAAATACTGTAAGAATAAGTCTACATCCGATCCATTACTGCTCAAACCCAGCTTTACAATTAAAATTGTCTAATCGCGATTATTTATGTGACTTAGGTTCTGCTACCCATAGTCTGGTTACCCATAATACAGAGTATTCTAGTTTGGGGGCATTATTTTTGTACACTTTTAAGACAATAAAGTTTTTTTGTATTTTGATAACGGTAATAAAGATCCGAATTTAAAAGAAGACTAGTTTATAAATACATAATAACACTCCAAAAGCACTCTGTGAAATAGTCTATGGTGGACATTTCACAAGAAAAGAGACATGCCTGACCACAAATTAAATAAAACCCTCTAGGAGTGTTTTAGTGGAATCATGTTTTTATAAGTAAGTATGCACTTATATTTCTACGTATCAATAAAGTTTCGCTCGAAATCGAACCCTTTGATTGATTGGTAACGTTCATTAAGCCACAGTTTATGCGCTACAATTAATAAAAAGTTTTGACTTGATTTGATTTGGTTATAGTTATCGAGACCACGTAACTGCAACGTTACATAAACGTCTTGAATTCAGCTTACTCAATAAACAAACGCTAAAAGCATAAACTTAATACTCAATTTTATCCTTAGATAGTAAATAGATAGAGAAGACTTATACAACCCTGATTTGTAAAATCAGTACCTAATGTTATACAATTGGCGGTCTTAGTTAACATTCAACGTTCATTTCATTTTGCCTGGGTGTATTTACACGTTTGTATTTTACCTTGCCTAGTTGCCATAGTACAGGGTATCCAAAGTCTGGGACTCTAATTGCTTTGTTTCAGGGATTTACTGTTCCAGAGATTACCTTCATACAAAGAAGCAGAACGACGGGTAGTCGGTGGCTTTCATTGTCACACTTCTCGTGATAAATACAATTAATAGTTGTAAATTTGTTGCATATTCAATGCAATGATTTTACTTCTGACGCAAGTAAAGCACCGTAATTTGCGTCAAGCCGATTGCATTCACTGCCCGTTAAATTCAGAAGTATAGCAATATACTATCTTAAAAACGTGAATTAATACGAAAGAGTACCTACATAGTACATACGTAGTTACCTTTTATTGGATAAGTTTTCCACACAGGTACCAATTCACAATCAAACCAAGTCGCTCCGCTTAATCTCAGGAAAATATTGAATGCCCAGCTAGTCAAAAACCACCCGCCTTGAGCACGATCGCTTGGAGGGAAAATCTCGTGCTCTCGTTGGTTAATTCAAACAAACCCCACCATCTTACTTATGTCAACTCAACAGGCCTACCACCTTAAAATTGTCTATCAAACAGGACTACCAACTGGCAATAATTATAATTATTAATAATTATTATTAAGCATCATCGCATCGGTTGAATTGAAAAAGTATCTTTAACATTTTGCTCTTTCCGGCTGAGAATAAAGAGTTGCTCATATGTCACCCACCCAGCATAGGATTACAGCTTGACAGTTTTTTTCCGTTGAAATAAAACAGCTTTTGTGTTTTTAAACCATATAAAGCATCTAAAATTAATGAGACCCTAACAGTAGTCGATTAATAAAATCCTTGAACATTTTTATCATTGCCGCAACACAGTTATCTAATTTTTCTATTGTTTTCTAATTTCGTTCCCCCGTGGTGTCGTTAGCGATGAGTAGGTGTGCAGACGTCAGTCAACCCGTCACCGGTCACTTTATTTCTGTTCGAAATTTAAATATTTTTCGAATATTCCGGCGTTCTACGAGTGAGTATGATTGGATTTCATTAGGTCACAAAATAGATGCGAAGGAAGGACCGGTGCCTCTGCCCTGTACCCTAAATTTTAATTGGGAAAATTCTATTTTATCAACTCCGGAGTGGAAAATTTGCGCATTAGTAAGTCTTGAGAACTCTTTTACCACTTTATTGAGAAGTGTATAGGAGCATTTTGTGTAAGTAAGTACATGAGTCGCCCATTAGCTCAGTTGGATAAAGCGCTGGCACGGATAGCCAGAGGTCGCGGGTTCAAATCCCGGCATGGGTGGAATTTTTAGCCTCTAAATAGGTTTTTTAAAATTGTCCTTAGCACGGGTTAGTGCATTAAAAATAAAAATAGTATAAGTAAGTACATGTAATTTATCTAGATTCAGTAAATTTTATTTTAGTGCGGATTCTAAAAAAAAAGTTAGACATTTGAATGAATACTTATATACTTTTTTGAGTTAATTTCTTATAAAATCTAGATCCACACGTTCGCATTGGTTATGCGTTATTCTGGCGTAGTTTGTTCTGTATTTTCCATCGTTTCCGCGACTTCACGCGTCGCCGACTATCTGTCATGTGATATGAGAGGTATCAGGTTTACAATGGTGGATTGAAATAAAACTGAATTCGTGGTCCTTTTGTATGATTCCTGAAGGCAACTACTCATATTGGTTATTTTGATTTGGCACGATTAATAAAGATTTTTATACATATTTATATAGAATAAGGTTGTGGTTTTTATCGAGTTCCCAAAAATCTGTCTATAACTGTCACACGATTAGAAGATTATAAAAGTAAATTTTAATTATTTGCAATGTTTAAAAATTTGGTTTTACCCCTCTAACAGGTAATGATTTAATTGAATTTTATCACATTGAAATAAAGTCCGAAACCAATAAAAACTTTATACTTGATCTGTCCGTTAAAGGGTTAAGTGTACTCCACGCTCATATTTTATTAAAATTTGTTATCACTCGTAGCATCAACGTCTCAAAGCATTTTCCTTCAACATAGTTAGGTGCCATTGCAACCAATTCCATTCCATCGGAATGAAATTCTCGTTATGGATCGAATTTATTCATATTATCGTTGACGTAAACTTTACTACGGCGGTTTCTATATTAATTATCACTCTTATGCCCACCTCCATAAGGTACGAAATAGAATAGGCTTTTAGGCGACTGTAATATATTTTAGTGTTGTGCCTGTACTGAAGACCTAACCGGTCGGCTCTGCCTGGGGGCCCAATAAAATCACACGTATAAATAAGTGTGCGATGGCGACGTAATTAAAAACATAACTTATTAATAAATCGTTTATTAATGCTGGCTGGTTTCACGCCTGAGTCCTTTTTGGACGCGTACTAGGGTTACGTGAGATTTGGAGAGTACCAATTCGGTTCTTTGATATTTACTGGAATTTGTGTCTTGAATCGAGGAGCTGTGATTAGCGGTTCTGATGCCTTTTACTTCTACAAAAATCATGTGTCAGAACGAGACAAACAATCACAAACAAGGAATCGCGATGGAACAGCTTATTCTTTGACGTGACGATGATCGTAATATTGACTTATTGACCTAAAGGCATAGCTTTAGGTCATTATACTCGTATCTACGACTAGTATTGTTGTAAGCAATAGTTTCAAAGTTACTTATTCAAGTATTTATCTTTCTACCTATAACAAAAGAAGCCTAAAACGTCTCACTGCAGGGCACAGGCAAACTATAAGAGAAGAGTTTAATCGCCTTGCGTGCCCACGAAGTATGGGCAAATTAAAGCACTAAGGTCAACACCTCAGACACTCGTTTTTTCTCACGATGGTTCCCTTCACAGTTAGCAAGTAGTGCTACAGCAAGTATTAATACATATCCACATTGTACAGTGCTACACCAAATTTTGGATGTGCGGCAAGTTGATCGACCAAGTTTCATTTTATGGAAGGCCGCGCGCCTTTGTTGCTATTGGTTGATTCAACGTCATCGATGCAGGTGACTATTAGTTTGGCAATATTAGCGTGAGCGAAAAAGGTAGCGCTACTGCGGCAATCAATTCTGCACCTTAACCGTATCGGTTGAAGATCATGTTGAATGTACTTATAGCTTCGGGTACTTTCGTTACACTTCTTCCTAGTCTGCGCAAACGTAGATTCCCGAAGGGACTTTTATGATGTGTAGTACTGTACCTACCTATGGCAATTTATTAAACATACTAATTTTGTTTTTATTTTCGTTTCAGGTAAGTTTCTTACAATTATCAACGAAGTCACCTTGACATCTCGCGCCAAATCAGGTAAGTAACACCTTTGGTCAGACAGGTCAAATAATAGACAGACGATCACTTGTGGCGTGTAATGTCTTCCGTATTTCCAAATGACAATAGAAAATAACGTAAATAATAAAAAGTAAAATTATAAATATAGTTCCGGATACGAAAGTTTTCGTTCAAAAAGGTAATAAGAATAACGGTCACACAACACAATCACTTTGACCTGGTCCCAAACTTGGATATCCTGTACTATGGTAACCAGGCAAGGACGTCACACGCATGAAAATACACCCAGACTGAGGCCACTTGTACAAGTGTTCGGTGGCCCCCAGTAGGAAAAGAACCCAGGACCTCTGTGTTGGTACCCAAGCGCCTTGACGGCTAGACCAACGTGGCAGTCGAATTAAAAGTTTTAAAAACTTTAAAACAGAAAAATTAATAGTTTAACTAAAAGTGTATTAAAAAGCTAATTAGAAGTTTCAGCTTTTAGACAACAAAGTCGACACTTATTTGCAAATGCCTCTACTATTGTCGGCTAATAAGAAACGAGTCGCGCGATGTACTCGTAACTAAATGTCAAGTCTCGACTTTCCAATGTATGGAAAGGTACACTGTACACGGTAAACAGTACTGTCGATATCAACCCTTTTATGTCCCCACTGCTGGGGCACGGGTCTCTTCCTGCATCGCAGAAACATTACAGTGTGCTTATAGTCAAATTTTGACGTTTCCGCGCCTCAAAACAAGTGACTCACGCCTTCGCGCTACATAATTATGCAGCGTGAGTGTAGTGCAAGTGTCACGAGTCACGCGTTTTATAATTACATAAGAAACAACATGTACAAAGGCGAGCTTATGTCTGTAAGAGATTTCTTCCATCAAACCTTAGAAAATAGGAAAAGCTGTAAAATAACGGGTCTATTCACAAAATTAACTACATAAACAGCAAAAGTCCTAAACAACAACCTGTTTTCACAAAACAAACAATAAAATGAGCTATAATAGGTATCAAAATAACAATACATAAATATAAGTAAATAGCTGCTGTACGTAATAGTAAGATGCTGCTTGTACGTAATACAGAGAGTATTGCAAAGAGGTTCAAAATTGCACTGATGTCGGTAAGTCGCCCATTAGCTCAGTTGGGAGTGCGCTGGCACGCTTAGCCAGAGGTCGCGCGGGGTCGAGTCCCGGCATGGGTGGAATTTTTAGCCTCTAAATAGGTTTTTAAACTTGTCCTTAGCACGGGTTAGTGCATTAAAAAGATTATAATCCCGACTCGAACCCGCGACCTCTGGCTAACCGTACCAGCGCTCTCCCAACTGAGCTAATGAGCAAATGCCGGCATTGGGGAAATTTCTAACATCTTTACAATACTCTCTTTATTATTTACAATAATGTAATTTTAGCCTCTCAATAGGTCTCTAAGTTCAAATTGGTCTCGACATTGGCAATGTTAATGACCATCAGACCTATTTATAATCGAAGCGCGGCAATCGAAAACCAAATGAGCTATTTTATATGCCGTTTAATTCGAGATACATCGAATAAATCAAAAAGTTGTTACAAACACGCGCCCGAAAACAAAGAAAAAACGACACGCGATATAAATGGGAGAAACTGAACAATAAAACATACTTGATTCATTTAATAAAGTAATTTATGGCCAGTTACAAATTGGCCTCGTGACGAAGCCGGGCTATCGATAACCGACAGTCGATAAAATCGATGTCGATATGTCGATAGCACACGATTAATGGTCGAAGCATTGTCGGTGCTAATGAGATTTAACAGTAACAACTTGACTGAGCGAACCTCTGCGACTCGATTTATGAAGTCTACAGTTCACTATGACATACGATAGAGGAATAGAGGGTTGACCAAACTGGGTCTTCATTCTGCGGGTTTATTAAAGCCCAAATGCAAAAGATTGGATGAATTTATATTGGTTACTCCATCACGCCAGAAATTAGAGGCGAGAGGAAAGCTAGTGTCTCACTACATACATAATATATTATCACATCACACTAATATTATAAAGGCGAAATTTTGTGAGTGTGTATGTTTGTTACTTCTTCATGCCCAAACGGCTGAAGCAATTTTAATGAAATTTGGTATGGAGTTAGCTGACACCTTAAATTAACACATGTAAATGTTGGTACAAGAGCATGCTTAATGCAAACAGCATTTTTTTACGGCAAACCTTTAGTGTTGAAGAGACTAGCAAAGTATAGTGCAAGAAAAAGAGGAAATACGACAATAAAGTTACATAAACATAGGGAGATACATTAACATTGATCTATAGGCTAGCGGACTAAGATGATGATAGGTAAACTAACAAAAAAACGATAACACAAAAATTGAAACAAAACTCTCCGTACGGCCGAAGCAAATCCAATGCCACAGATTCCCGCGAAAGCGAAGCACATCGCCGGCTAAGCCAGCCGCATTCCTGCCATCCAACGACCAATAAAACCCTCCACCCGGTAGCGGTTACCCTCACAACACGATGAATATCGCGCGAAGTTACGAGAGCCTTGTTAGCACCTCGACACCTCCAGATCGATTTAACCCGCGGCCGCTCACATTCAATTATTTATTTATTTATTCGTAATTAACTGGCCAACGAGTTATGGTGGGGATTTACGAGCCGCCGGTGAGTTATCAGCTTTAAGCGATCATCCCCAATAATAATGGATTGGTTTATGGGTGTATTCTCGCAGCGCGGCGGTCCGCGGGTTTTGGCATCAGACCCTCAAGTCTACTCAGTGTATATTCGTTCTCTTACATGTCTGAGACATGTTGGGCCGACGACATTGGGAAAGCGGCTGGAAGACATTTGACGAGGCTAGCAAAGGACCGAATGGGTTGGCGTGAACGAGAAGAGGCCTATGCCCAACAGTAGGTTCAGTTTATAGGCTGACTAGATAGATAGATAGAGAGATGAAGAGTCAGATAAAGTAGTACCTGGGACCAATTCCTACTCAGCGTAAAACGAGTCACCCAATCCAATGTAGTACTGCAATGATAAATTTTTAAACTATTTTAACATAATTCATTTGTAATTGTACATCTTGTAACAATTCAATACATCATAGAGCATGGCAAATCTGTAGTCATTACATAAATATACCAAAGATTTATCCAACGACATTGTTTAAACTGTCATTGCATTGTCGTCGATCAGTAGTTAGATAACTGATAGCAGTAGACACTGTTGCCGCGACTCTATTGTATAACTGTGAATTAAGTGGACTCGAGGCCCAGGCCTCACGCCATTCGGCCGGCTTTCTTGGCCTTTGACCAATTTCATATTTCTCATATTTAAAAGACATAAAATACTGTTTTCATACAAGCACATACATTGCTTCCAACACAAGGATACCCTGTGCCGTGGTAACCAGAAACAGCGACATACAAACATGCAACCTTCTAAGACCTGAGGTTTTTGTTTTTGTTCCCAGCCGAGGTTCGAGCCCAGGACCTCTCGCATGGTAGGCAGATGCGCTACCGCTGCCATACAAAGGTTGTCAGCGATAATAATCCAAATCACTTCATAAAATTTGTTTTGCTCGCGACACGCCAACATAAAACGTTCAGCTTAATTCTGCCTCATATGAAGAGAGTTATTTCAGAGCTTAAAACGGCTTGAGCCTTGACCACACTCATGTCATTATGAAAGCTGAAAGCGTCGCACGCGCCGAACGAATAGAATTATTCATATAAAATCCAATGATACCTCGCTCACCGAACCGCACCGCATCGGGCGAATTCGGAATTCGAAAATTTGGAAGGCTCCCAATGATCTTAATACGGTACTGTCGCCGTTCTCATTCACATGTAAATCCGCTCAGCCGTTATGGCGTGATTGAGTAACACACAATTATGTAACTAGTGCAATAAAAAAATAAAATGATAAATAATAAGAAATGTTTCGCTGGTATTCGGTAAAATTACGCTTTGTAAGTAGAAGATGATAGACGTTAGTTTATTTATGTATCCAGGCTTTTCATCAAGTTTTTATATATTAGGTTTTAGTTTTTTTATATATCAATAAAGATAGATAGGATATTCTTTATTGTACACAGAAATTACAGTAACAGAAATTATATAAAAAATACAGTACAAATGGCGGCCTTATAACTAAAAGCAATTTCTTCCAGGCAACCATAATCAAGTTTTTTTTATATATAGGATATTAGTCTAGCTACGCATACGCTTCTTGTCACGCAAAATGTTTCACATTCACTTCTCTTGCATTCGCATTAAAAACCATTGAGGATTTACACAGGTGATGATGAAGGCGCAGAGAAGAAATCAACAGAATTGCGTTTCTGATAGAAAGATCTTTGAAAATTTGACTTTCCGTCATTCTCACTTCGCCGCTATCCACACCCACACCCGCGTCTCTCACCCCGTCGATCTAATTTCGCGATAGCCCACGCCCGAGGCCACATGACAAACAGATCTGATGGTCAATTCTCTTTTGGCCTCTGCTTTTGCCCTCTTTTTGAGTCACCACCATTGCACAGCCTATGTAGAGCTACACTGGGTTGCATTTCTTAATGATTCGCGATTCTCATATATAGTTATAAAAATTATACGGGTCTAATCGCGATTATTTATTAGGTAAATATATAACATGGGGTTTCAGAAAATTTACATTTGACCTAAACAAGCAATACCAGACGCTGACTGCATGAAACGGGTTCAAACAAAGTCTGGAACTCGAACAGAAACCACATGACATTTCGCAGATAGGAAAATCACCTCAAGACCAACAAGGCGAATGCTTTGGCCTTTCCGTAATGAGATTATTTAAACAGCGTTGTTGACGACATAACTTATTAGTTTTTCTTTTTATACATTTATTTTCAATACGTATTGTCAGTTTTTAAATTAATTAGTTCCAGTTCTTATTAAGTCTAATTACTTCAATATCTAGTATAAACAAACAGTTGTTGTGTTTGCAGATGCAAACTTTTATTTAATTTTATAGATTGAAAAGTAACGGCGCCTATACGGTGCTCAACAAGCCTCCAGTGACACCTTAACACACACTAGATGGATGAAGAGACCACTCGGACGTTACAGTGCCTGCTTTACATTGTTTGTTTTTTGACATCAGCTAAATCTAGCTTTTGACGGTTTCTTGACAAACGTCAGCAGGTACGAATACCACTCCGGTAAGCTTTAACAGCTTTAAGTTATAGTACTTAGCCGATTTTCGATAGTTCAAAATCGGATCGGAGCGCGCGATGCAGTAGCAGCAAGTCAAATCGGATTCGAATGATTTTTCACTCGGGTATCTATTTAGAATAGAGGACGGCGTTGACTGATCGGCTGGCTAATTACCGTCCACTAATGACCGGTGATCTGTGACGCGGCGCGATGATTCCGAGATGGCCCCGAGTGAGTGACGGCCTTTATTTTATAGGTTCATAGGTTTTTCGCCCGGCTTCGCTCGCCGGTAGTCGCTAAAAACAAGTCTGCTTTTATAGAGCTCTGATTGAAAATGGATTGTTCGATAGTACACATATATATGAAAGTCAAATTTGCAAATCGGGTCCCATCAATTTCGAGCAACTATAATATCCGAACTCGAGACTTCTTTTCCCTGACTTTTACGTCTATATACTTGATTAAAACCCAAAACTGTACATTGGCAAAAATTATGCAGTTTGTCCCACTGCCGGGCACAAGGCTCCTTTCAGAGATAAAGAAAGTGTGGGTTTAATATTGCGTATTGGCAAATACAAATATTTACTTATTTAAAATATATTTTATTTATTTTCATCCGATGACGAAACTTACCCTAATATCTCCTTTAAGAAACCCATTGCCTTTAAGAAATCCACGAACATACAGACAATCCACGTAGGATTATTAGTGGGCATATAGCCGAGAACATTAGTGGCGATGGTTCACAGATTGGAAGCGACACTATTCTTGTCGAGAGGAAACTGAATACGCGTCAATCAGCGGGATTTGGCGGTAGACAATGCGTTTCCGTGTGATGGGGCTATCTTTGGCTAACGATCTGGGAGGATCGGTTACATACTTATGTTGGTTGGCTGGCTGGTTGGTTGGCTGACTAGATACCTGGCTGGCTAGATAGCTGGCTGGATGGCTAGATAGATAGATAGCTAGCTGGCTGGCTGGCTGGCTGGCTGGCTGGCTGGCTGGCTGGCTGGCTGGCTGGCTGGCTGGCTGGCTGGCTGGCTGGCTGGCTGGCTGGCTGGCTGGCTGGCTGGCTGGCTGGCTGGCTGGCTGGCTGGCTGGCTGGCTGGCTGGCTGGCTAGATAGCAGGCTGGCTGGCTAGATAACTGGCTGGCTGGCTAGATAACTGGCTGACTGGTTAGATAGCTGGCTGGCTATATAACTGGCTCGCTAGATAGCTGGCTGGCTAGCTAGATAGCAAGCTGGCTGGCGATATAGCTGGCTGGCTGGCTAGATAACTGGCTGACTGGCTAGATAGCTGGCTGGCTATATAACTGGCTGGCTGGATGGCTAGATAGATAGATAGCTAGCTGGCATGCTGGCTGGCTAGCTTGATAGCAGGCTGGCTGGCTAGATAACTGGCTGGCTGGCTGGCTGGCTGGCTGGCTGGCTGTTCTAGCGTTATTCGTTCACTGTTCAGAAAGAGCGTATCATGCGCCCGAAGAAAAAATATACGTTGATAAATGTGGTAAAGGTGATAATAGTACATTATGATATAAGTGCGGTAAGTTGAAAATTACAGCCGAGGCGATATTACTATAAGGAAGCAGAGGCTGTAATTTTCAAAGCGCACGTATGACATACGACGTTTTATAACATATTTACGAGGAAATGAATAAAACTCTGACTTTGTTATCATCACTACTTGACGACATTTTCAAATAAAAACAATACATCGAAAAGAAAAAGCGCGCAGATTTATTTTTACTTGTCCACAAATAAGCGATGCAGAGCCAGTATTACTAATAAAGTAAATTAATATTTTTGTGTTTTTGTTACAGATAAATGGTTGTAATTTGTTGTCAAAATTAATTAAATTAAAGAATTAAATGTTTATTTTTTATATTTTATTTTCCAAAGTTGATTTTATTCATAAAATATTGACCACTTGACATAAAACCTCTTTGCTAAGATTTTTAAAAGTATCGTTCATTTTTAGACGGAGTATCTTAAAACTTTATTTAAAAAAAACACGTGCCTTTTACATTACATCAAAGAGTATATAACCACCACGTTTTATTATCGCACAAGTAGGTAATGAGATACATTACGATATTGAAATTGTTGTAATTACAACCACTTTACGAGCAAATATGTTATAAATGTGGTATAAACTAAAAATTTTATGTATTCTATTTACGTTCCACTGCAGAGTACAGCCTACTCTCAGAGAGAGGGAGAGAGAGAGAGAGTATGGGCTTAATTACCCCGCGTACCTGCGTAAGTATGTGAGCACTACCGACACTCAAGAGGTCAGATTTAAGTGAAGAAAAAAATCGCGAGGAGAGGGGAGAGTAGGGCGCACCTATATAAAAAAAATAGAAGCTTCAGACATTAAAAAAAATACCCACTTTCTTGTTGATAGGATCATTGGCAAGTAAAATTTGGTACTTCTCAGGCCATGTTTCTCTAACTATTTAAGGCATTGATACCGATCGGTCGGCAATCTTACTAGGCGGCCGGAAGTGTTATCTCACATCCGCAGCAGGTCCGCCTGCGCCGGCGCAAGTGTGTGCGTTTCCCACGGAAACTACGTGGAAAACCGCCGCACTGGGCGTTCGTACATGGAATTGGTGTTTGGAAATCGCGTTTTGCGACCAGGTGGCCAATCTCACTCCATCAGCAAATAATTCGTATACGACTCTAGGGCTTAGGACTTGGAATTTTTAATAAAAAGTCGAGCGTCAGCCAAAATCTGTATGTATTCTGAATGGCATGCTGCATCGAATTCGAATGAGAAAATAAATGTGTAATGACTCTGTCGATTTATCCTATCTTATTTTTATGCGACAAATGTCTGTGCCTGGTATGTATGCCTTGTGTCTAGTAAAGATTTTTGCACATTGCATTCGAATATTTTGCATCTACGCTTTCAATTCGCTTGCGCGAGAATCGGCTCCCAGGCCCTGGAGGCTTATACGGACATCACGCATGCAAATCTAAATATTAAGGCGCTTTGGGGTGCTCACTAGCGCCACTAATGGAATAAAAGTCATAACTTGTTTTATAATACGCTTCTACTATATTGCACCAACGGAGGAACAATGTGATTGTGGAGCCTCATTGCAATCCATGGTGCACCCGCTCCAATGCCCATTGTGCCCTCACACCTGCACTGTGGAGGACCCAACAGAGGCCAACGCTGCTGCAATTGCAGTAGCCGACTATTGGGCGGGAAAAATATAAACTGGTCGAATCGATGATACGAAAAGAAGAAGAATACGTTTCTTTCAAAAAAGTAGATATCGAAAATCTTAATATCTATACTATTTTTATTTTTAATGCACTAACCCGTGCTAAGGACAATTTTAAAAACCTATTTAGAGGCGAAAAATTCCACCCATGCCGGGATTCGAACCCGCGACCTCTGGCTATCCGTGCCAGCGCTCTATCCAACTGAGCTAATGGGCGACTCTTAATCTTAATATCTGTGATAAGTATTTTAAGAACACAGCCTAGGTACCTAGGTTTTAGACTGGTTTGTCACAGGTATTAAGATTGTTGATGTCCAAAATCAATTTAGTAAAATCAAGTTTTCAGTGTTTGTAAACAAAAACCACGGATAGCCAGAGGTTGCGGGTTCGAATCCCGGCATGGGTGAAATTTTTAGCCTCTAAATAGGTTTTAATATGATGTTACCTGTGGTATCTGAAATACGTCATTTTGAAGACTGCCTCATTGGTGTAGCCGTTAAGCCGCTTGGGTTCCAATGCAGAGGTCGTGGGTTCGATTCCTATTAGGGGCCGCCGTACATTTGTACAAGTGACCTAGTATGGGTGTATTTTTAGGTTTTTGACGTCTTTGTTTGTTTGCTATAGTACAAGGTATCCTAGTTTAGGACCAGGTCAAGTGATTGTGTTGCGTGGAAGTTATTATTTTTTTACATCTCAATTTTATTGTTTTTTGCTTTGTAGTGCTGCTATCTGGTAGCTTCTGTGTTAAATATAATGGGATTGAATGTCCGTATTTTAATGTGTAATGGCGGGTCAGTATTTTTATTTATTTATTATTATTATTTATTTGTTTTTGGGAAACTTGCAGCTTATATAGAAATGGACAGTTATTAGTGTTTTAACCATAAGCTAAAAATAAGTTTTTGCATACGGTAACTAAGTAAAAATCATGTGCAAGTTACTATAAAATGAGTTTAAACTACACTACAGCACCGAGTACGCACCTTGAGGGCTCTTAACTAGAAAAAGGAAAGTAAACCATTTTCTCAAAATCGCTCTCATTTTGTTGCAATCTTAAAGAACTGAACAAATCCTCACTTTTATAATACACACAATATTAGTCTGATATTCTAATCAGCGTGGGCGGAGGCGGCCTCGATCAACCGTCCCGCCCACCGGTGACCCGCCCGCCCTGCGTTGGGCGGACACTATGATAACGTATACTTTTAGGGCCTTGGCGTGGTAAAAGTTTGCGTAATACTTGGCTTAGTAGAAACGAAAAAGATAATTACACTTTCTTTTCGCAATCTAATTATTTATACAATTATTTATTTATATTTATTTAAATAATTATTTATATTTAAAGAACCAACGTCACAGCAGAAAGTCATGTTTGTTTCGCAAAGTTTATATACCGCTAACCGTTGTGCATTGTGCATAAAGAGTTGACCCTGGCTGCAGCATCAGGTTAGTTAGTTAGACCTGAGATTTCCGCACTTAGCCTCATAGTTAGGCCATTGTACGTAGCAAGCGCTGAGGTACGTTAACACTTCAGACACTAGGGTTTACTTACGATGTTTTCCTTCACCGTCGGCGAGTGGTATTGCTACTATAATTTCACAAATGTACATAACTTAGTAAACAAAGTCATTGGTACATGCCGGGGTTTGAACCCACGACCTCCCGATTGAGAGGCCGGCGTTCTACACCGCTCCGCTACCACCGCCCTCCAGCATCAGGTTATTTCTAGGGCATTCTTGTTAGACAAGAACAAACATGCTGTATTTCCAAGGCATAATTTTACAGATGATGGTTCAAATTTGGCTTGTGAAGTTAAATATAAGCGTGTTTGTATCATACCACTTTTTTTAAAGTGTTTTTTTACAGATTTGATTCGATGAATCCTTATTGCACACCAGATTTGGGACAATATCTATAAAACGGTACCACCGAACAGAAAATGGCAAACTAAATACAACGTTACAATTTGAGATAGCTTTCTGTGAATATTTGTATTTGTATTGGCTTTTTCTATGCTTTAAATAAATCTTTATTAGTATTTTAATAAGTACCTACATATTTCACGTTGCAATCGAAAAACTTAAATCTTTCATGAGAAGCTGTATACAACACGATAAATACTTATAGATAAATTTCTGTTAGTGTAATTTCTAGTATTTTCTAAGGTTAATACGAGCAGTAGACATAATTAAAACTGTTTTTACACGGATTTATGCTCGTTTATTACATTTTTACAATTTTCCAACGTTTCGGCACTTTTTCAGGTGCCGTGGTCCCGGATGACTGATGAATGTAATAAACGAGCATAAATCCGTGTAAAAACAGTTTTAATAGTGTAATTTCTGTTTACAACAAAGAATATTCTATTTATTGAAATGTTCCACCCTTTCATCATATTAGTGGACTAGTACCCAGTTTGAGTATGGTTTACTGTGTTGGAGGTGTCGAGGCATCAGTGCCACCGGAGGCTGCGCATGCGCCGGCGGGGTGGCATTTGAATGGCCATTTGAATGACAATGCGCGTGGCGTCTCGCCGTGACGCGGCAGTATCTTGAACGCCAGAAATGAGATTGGCCGCAGAAGGACCGCATCGTAGAGAATAACGCTAATTCTAAAGTCTTGAGGATGTGATGATGACCAGCAATAGTATTAACAAGTCCAATCAATCAAATAAAAGTATTTTATTTAAAATTACACAGAAACTATAAGCAAACATAAGTTTCCGCATATGGTGGCTCAGTAAGAAACCTGTGCAAGTTAATATAAAATGAGTTTAAACTACACTACAGCTCCGAGGACGCGTCCTTGAGGGCTCTATTCAGTCAATAGTCAATATATTGAAAAAATGAAAATTCACCACTGCAACACTAAATTAAAAAACTCGATTTATTCCGGCATGATTATTTGCGGCATGATTGTTATGTACGTATGTTGACACTTCATACTCTAGGGTTTCCTCACGATGTTTTCCTCTGGTGGTATTGTAACTATAACTTCACAAACGTAGATAACTTAAAAAACAAAGTCATTGGTACATGTCGGGATTCAACCCCCGACCTTTCGATTGGGACTCTAGTGCGTTCTACTGCTCCACTACCACTGCTCCCTGCTAGGGCGATAATTATCGAAGAAATTGTTTACCTACTTTATTTTATTGAACGGACGAAATGTGCGAAAACTTACAGCAACTAAACAATATTGAGGAAACTAAATAATGTGATAATTGGCTTACTTTGGTCTTTGCCTGCCTCTCTGGGACTAGAGTCCCGTGAGTTTATGTACTGGTATTTATCAAATTATTTATTTTATTCTTTTTTATTTTATACTAGCTGACCCAGCGAACTTGGTACCGCCTAACAGTCGATTCTTTATTTATTTTTTATTTTCTTCTCCGTTAGAACCATCCTCGTACATCAAGGAATATCCAAAAAAAAAAAAAGAATTAGCGAAATCTGTCCAGCTGCTTTCGAGATTTGCGCTTACCAACACATTCAGCGATTCATTTTTATATTATAGATATTCAATTTGGAAATCATCACTTTAAACTTATGATGATGTCCTCCAAAACGATTCCATTGACGGCGACACCTTGGCAATTATAAATTTAGACCCGAGCGTATGCACGGACGTGAGATGCAAAAATTTGTCTTTAAATGTACGGTCACAGCTGACGCAATTAAGTTAAACTTATATTATGACAATGTACCTTATCTCGGAAAACTAATACCTATGTAATAGATTCTCGCCAGTAGTAACACTTTATAAAAACAAAAACACTCGCTAAGTCACACAGTAAAAACAAAAGAAAAAGAAGAAACAAAACATGTCACAAAATTTGACCTCACACACAAAAAATGGCTAACTCATGAGTCGCCTTAAAGAATTACGCTTTTAATCAGCAATGAGTGAACTTTCTGCACTCTCTTCGCCTCAAAAGTGTCCCAACATTGGGAGATGGTGAATGTAATCCTACTGGGAGTTAGTAGGAAGTGAATCAACCGACCTCAGTATTGATATAAATGAATAATAGCCAGATTGTTCTCTACGAATGAGTTTTTTGCTGTTCTGGGTTAGGCGCTGTTAAATTTTGATGGAATATTAATGGAAGTGACATTTAAGAGTTTTCAACCTATGTTGAAACATGGCTTCGAACAAAGCGTAGTTTTGTTATACTGACTTTGAATACTGTTCCTGAGTACCTACTGACAGGAGCCATGTTCTTAGAGAAAGTATTAAGAACCTGTAACTGTTCGTAAGTAACCTGTAACTTTACAAATCCTCTTTGTGTATTGGTCCAGAATGAGTCACATTCAAACTGAAACACAGTAGGTACCTACCATAAAATAATTTACCGAGAAAAAAGATAACACAACAACTACACATAACGGAAATCAAACAATATTAAAAATCGGGGACGGGGGCGACAAAAAACTGACAACAATGGAGTCAGAGGGCAGCGGGATGACACTGCGGCTGCGCACGATCCGGCGAGATAGAACAAATGAGAGTGGGCCTCCAATGTCGCATTTGCATAAATGGTCGGTGCAGTGACGCCGTAAGAATGAGAGGTTTCTTGGGTCAAACTTGACAAAGGTCGTGTGAAAAAACGTCATTACCCTTCAAGATGTTTGGGGTTATTGTCAGAATTATTTCGGTGGTTTCCTTGGGTTATGGTATGTTCTACTGCAGGGCATGTGCTCTGATACAGGAAATACCAATTACTGCAAACTATTTTGATGGACATGGTTGAAGGAAAGAGAATGGTGGTTGTGCAACATAAAAAAGTGGACCGGTCTCAAAACCGCGGAGGATCTGTTCAGAATTGCACCGAACAGGGATCGCTGTAAACACTGCCAACCTCGTGTAATGGAGAGGCACTTTAAGAATAAGACTCCAGGGCACCGGCCTTTTCTCAGAGATGGAGAGTATGGGCTTAATTATTGTGAATGCCCACCGCAAATTGCCATATTCAAGCTCCAATAAGGAATGTAAAAAACTAAGATTCTCAGGTTTTCGGTTTCCGCAGGTTTTTCTTTACAATTAGCGTGGTATGTACATAATAATACGTTATCTCTATCCCATAATTATTTTTGTCTACACTACAAGTTTCACAATATAAAGTTTCACTTCGCTAGTGTTACCCAACTACGATGAACTTTGACATTTAAGATAATCGAATTAGAGTTCAATACTGCGTGGGAAATTAATCTCCGATAGACGCCTTTGTGTTATAATCCGATGGTGTGATAGAAGCTAGTTGAATTATGCTTATCTTTGGCGTTAAGGCGAAGCGTTTGACGCGAATGACAGTGTTGAATGTACTGAATTATCTTGGTTACAAAAGCAAGTCGATCGCTTACTCTCAATCGAGCCTTCAATTGTGACTTCGAATTAGATTGACAAATTTTGAGAGAATTTTCTTTTCATTATGTAAAACAGTAACAATGATTTATCAGCGATAAATAATAATAATTTCTTTAATGTGAAACAGTAATAATAGTGATTTATCGATAATGGTATAATAAATTTATAAATATTCGTGATTTCAGACATTTTGGTCGAAACTGTGAATCCAAATTCTAAGTGGAAGGAAGTACCATAAAGTTGAAAAATATTTTTTAAAATTGCATGTCAAATATATACTCGTAGCATCTGTCGTGCGTTAATAATCAAAAGAACAATTGAGTTGACCGGCGCCTAGCTAAATACCCATCGTTTTTTGTTTATATATTTTTTATTATATTTCATCCTGATGTTATTTGCCTATTACGTGTAATAAAAAAGTAATTTCAAGTATCTATTTTTGAATCATGTTTAGAATATCCCCTTAAAAATTTGTCAATTGAAATCCAGGTCACCCTGTGCTCGCGGAGGCACTGCACCCGGCATTTAATACGGTAGCTAGCCGGGCGTTGGTGCCCTGGTCAGGGAAAATAGAAGGCAGTGTAAGCGTGGCATAGGGCGAGTACCACATTACGCTCGTTGCAGTACAAGCTGCGCCTTAACAATCGTCTTATCTCAGTATTAATACGGAGCACGCTTCCTGCCACCCGCCGCGCCCACACCCGATATGTTATTGGTTTAGATTAGTTCGCCTTCAACAATATTGTCCTGCCTGTCGCTTAATAGTTTTTGGTTGGGCTATGGAGGTCATCAGTTGTATTAATTTGAATTTTATATTGAATTAATAGTAGGTATACATCTGTTGATAACTATATGTACACTGTTGTTTAGGCCTGTATTCATTTATACCTTTGTAATAATCTTGTATATTTGTACATCTACTTCCTTCTTCAATATATTAATCCAGTCCATCCAAAGGTTGTCTGGAAGATGTCACTTTTAGTGATAAGGCCGCCGTTTGTACTCTTAGGTTAAGAAATATCTGTGTAATTTCCATTTTTATGTATAATAAAGTGTTCTCTATCTGTATCTATCTATATTAGTTGTAATTTGAGTTGAGTACCTATACTGTAGTCGATAACCCAAGTGGTCATGGGCTTATCAGTATAAAAAGAGGTATCTGCGTAAACAAATGGAAAATCTCTCTCTTTTTGGACTTTCGGCTTTTTGTCGTTAACTATTTTCTTTTATTTATTTGTTATGTCGGTCGGTCTTTCGTTCGTGCGTTCGTTTGTTCATTCGTTTTCTTCGTTCGTTTGTGATTGATAACGGTCAAGATTTCCTTTAAAATTTATTTCAGTAAGTAGGTATACCCTCAATTCAAGATATATATGTAATTAGTTAAACCAAATTTTCCTTAGGTAGAGTATATAGTCTTCTATATAGACCTCACCAGATTGGACCCCATAGTTGGGCCATTGTACGGATTTATATAATAGATATCTAACATTATCTAGATGTTGAATAGTTTGAATTCTAACGTTCATTAAGCCGCAGTTTCTGCGCTACTTTGCCTAAAACCTTTTCATTTAATGTAAATATTCTTTATTGTATACACAGAAAATACAGTAACAGAAATTATATAAAAATATAGTACAAATAGCGGCCTTATTACTAAATGAAATTTCTTCCAGGCAACCATATACCCATATAATATGATCTTTATTTTCCTAGCAACAACTTTGTGTTCTCTAGTGACAACACTGGGAATTCATAAAAACGTAAATATAGGCTGTGGAACTCGGCGGGATCCGTGGTGGCTTCGCATGATAATTAAACTTAATAGTTGTTAGTACTTTGGTGGGGACACTGGGTGAATACATCGTACGGTCGCAAAATAGACGTAGAAGAACCATTGCTTTCAGATAGTGTTCAAAATAAGAATGGTGTTTTCAGGCTGAAAACTGTTGTCATCAAAACTGGTGGAAGAAAACTGGGTAAAATATGTATATTAATTTTCCTTTATTCAGTTTAGGTAACATCATTATCAAATAGTTTTCAAAAACAGAAGCTGAAGCTTAGTTTACCTATCAATCACATAATAAATAATAATAATCCATTGCCAATTAAAACAATACGTAATAATAAATTAATGTCAATTCGGTTGTTTGTCCAGATTCATCAACAGACTAGTAAGCTTTTACATATTTGTTTAGTTTATCTTAGATTGTATAATTACACAGTGATCAATCAATCAATCATTTATTGTTGTGATTGTACCTCGGCTACTATCGGATATATCCGTGTAAAAGAAATATATGAACTAATACGACACTTAATTAAATAAACTTAATAAGATAACTTTTATACAGAGCAGGAAGTAGTATTACACTCACGTGCTTTCGTCAAAAACCGAAGCCTACTCTAGAGCCTGAGGTATATTCTAAAAGGTAATAGACTGTTACAATTACTGTTACAACAAACAATTTTTATTTCGAAATTGCGTTACCCCGATTTCGAAATAAAAATTGATTCCGCATGTATGTGTAATGCGAAAAGACAAGAAATCATCTGCGTGTCATAGGCATTCCTACTACACTGCAGATCCTAACTAAGACTTTTGTAAGCTTCTGCGTTGAATTTAACGCGCCTGCCGCCTTCAGCAACATTGTACGGCCGATCACAAAGATACTCGCCCCGACCGGCCAATTTCCACCGCACCCATAAAAAGCGCAAACATGACTACGTCAATAATAAATAACACACATCACACGCAAAAGATTCCCCGCGCCATTCGGAAAACAACAAATGCTAATAATTACTTTCGAGATATTAAACTTTCGAAAGGGACTTAATATGCATCTCCGAGCGGGCAGTCCGTTGTACAATACTTATTATTGTTCATATGCCGCGTTCACACCGCTGCATCTGGGGGTGAGCGGAAGTGAGTCCGTATGAGCATAAGCATCCTCTATACCTAAGTCTCACTGAAGGGCAGAACGGTCGGTAAGGAGCAAAGAACGGAAGGTGCAACGCCGTTTTTCACAGAGAGAGTGTGTCGGTATAATTAACTTAACGGTGATATTTAATTAACCGTACCGCCCATTAGCAGACTTTATGAGCCACTAGATATTGTAATTCGCGAATTAAACAACGAATTAAAAAATTATAATACGCATACTCATAGTTTATATTTTGTCAAAGACGCAAGTGAAGCGTTCGTGAAGAGCGAGCCGAGTCGCAAGAGGCTGAATGTAAATGCGGCAGATACACAATATGAATTACGATCGAATAAATTGTAGAGGCCTCTTTAGTGACGTTTCGTATTATCATGCCGAGACATTTTATTTTATTTTGCTGTTGACTATTAGATTTGTGTTTTACTAGGCAGGTTCATCTCTACATTTAAACCAGCCATGTTTACTACTTCTGTCCGCTGCCACAGTATCTTACAGTGTATTCTCGTTTTTTCCCGACTGCTTTATTAGAATTACATTCCCGAGCCGCTACCACAGTCGCAGGTTTCCATATCTGCGCTGTCGGCTCGCATCACATACGCGCATCTCGACATGAGCCACTTTGGCCGGGCAGTTTGTTTCTTTCATTGGCATCGTTGCCACCGCCGTCTCGGGGCACCATTGTTGCATAGAGTCGCATCGCTTCGCATCAGACAGTTCCATTGTTGCGATTTTATAGCCGGTGTTGCCGTCCACGCGGGCTCGTAAAGCACGGCATAGCGACGCGATCCAGATGGGATAGCCGACCGCAGCCCGCCGTCCACCGCAGCCGCCGACGAGCCTCGATCTTCATTTGTTTCTAATAAATTGATACGGCCATCGCAGCGACGCGATTGGCCGACGGAAACACCTCGGCCCCGGGCTGTAAATCAACTTTACAACCGCTAATTGCAGATATTTGCCGTCTCACGTGTGTGCCCGGGATATCGAGGGGGCTGCGCTCGCGAAAATATCGCGTAATAATGGGTATTGATCCGTAATAGCGCCCCGTAGTCCCTTTGTCTTGATGCGCGGGCCGCGAGGGTATTCTTTCTCTGAATGATTGCCAATTACATCGAATGGCCCACTGGAATCCACTGAACGATACAATATTAAAATTATGCCCGGGCGTTTTGATTTGCGCGCGCTTTCAGTGATTTATACGATGGCGGATTTTATGCGTTTCGCTCGCGGACGCCTTTTTCGATCCGCGGCGTTTCGGTTTCGCCGTCTATCTTGCTATTAATTGAGGAGTTTTGCTAGGCGTAATGAAGTTTTCTTATATGGAGTTACCCCATAAGTTAGGACGAGTAATTGCGTGTATCTCAGACCGCGAACACACTCCACAAGCGAGCTCTTTCGACGCCGTTTCATCCTCTCCCCTAAATAGGAGCAGTTCAAAGAAGATTTTAGAACCATCGTCAGAGTGTATAACATTCACGCTTAAAATCGGCTTTGTTCTTTTAATTTTGCACACTTTTCATCGTGGTAACAGATGTAGAGTTGTTAAGTTGAATATAGAAATTTGATTCGTCGTGTTCAACGAACGTCGTGCTGTGATGACTAGCTCTTATTACAAGTTGTATAAGTGCGTTTATCAAACGAAAATCTACAAGTTCTTCTCTGAGTGTCTCACTGTAGACGGGTGAAAAGGGCCAACAATGTTGCACCGGATAAGGCGTCCGTTTTAATGTCCCTTCGACGGAATTACGCCGGATTGTTCTCCCCTTTACGGCTTCCCCGTGATTGATCGCTGTATCCGCGCCCTTATGTCATTGCGGAGTATGTACACGCAAATGCAATAAATACAAACTTGAGCGATATGCGCGCGAAATAATCATTCCCGCGCGCTCTTCGTAACCCTGACTTGTCAGTTATTGGGGCTGTAAAATTTTCGATGTTAATCATTCATTACTGCGTAGTGCGTACAGCTTACAATACCTTACATGTTGCAAAGTTACTCCCAGTCAACGTAACTGAGAAGTAGATTATTAAGGTAGGTCCACTTTAGTATCGAGTGCGTAGATTTTTCTATTTCAGAAATCGTTCTCGCTGAGGCTCCGTACCTCGATTGCGCTGGATGACGCCTCCAGGGCTAGTCTCTAAAAGTCGATTTACTACATTGCCGCTTTAAACCTACACGCGCACACGTGAATTGAATGTAAAAAACGTGCCACGTGAACAGACACGAATATGTCATTGTACTAAATAATGCAACAGAATCCAAGCCCTAGATTCTGTTAATGCATTGTAGAAATGGAATGAAATTTAATAAAAAAGTTCTAGTCAAAGTAGCGCTGAAACTGCAGCTTAATGACCGTTACAAGTCAAACTAGGTGTCAATTTCAAAATTGACACCTAGTTTGATATCTATCAAAATAAAAAAATCAGGCCTCAAGTCTACGGAGACGTACAGTGCAATGCAGTGTGGATCCTCAGGATACGTTTGCGAATAGATAAATAGAAAACACTTTATTATACATAAAAATGGAAATTACACAGATATTTCTTAACCTAAAAGTACAGACAAGAGAGTAATAGGGGAAAGAAGACGATCTCAGGTTAATGAGTCGTTTCATCGTGGATCGTGGACTAAAAAGTCGTGCCTTCTTTGGTGTGAAATTAACACCGCCGTACATATCTTATTTCTAAATTAAACTGGCGGTTCAGTGATAAATTCATTCGGCCATAAACTCATAACGACTGTCTAAACAGGGGCTTTGCGTCGCTTATGCGCGCTTAATACTCCAATAAGAAACGTTCAGTCCTCGGCAATTACAGGCACCCACTTTATCCACCTTTCTTTTTAATTCTTAGGGTTCCGTGTCTAGCTTGTGAACTACTCGGCCTAAAGCTGTTTCTTTCAATCCTCGACAAATAACTTATTTCTGTCCTCGGCAAAATTCCTCAAGTCGTCGGTCCCTCTGGATATTATTCATAGTGACGAATTTTTATATTTTCATTTAGTTGATATTTTATTTTGACATAATATTTTTCATACTATTTTTATTTTTAATGCACTAACCCGTGCTAAGGAACAAATTTAAAAACCTATTTAGAGGCTAAAAATTTCACCCATGCCATTTTTAGCCTCTAAATAGGTTTTTAAATAATATTTTTCACTTCTTTTATTTGCTTTACAAGAACACAATTATATAGAAAAAATATTACATTAGCGAACTATTACTAATTTAGTTAACAGGAGATATTTACATATTTACAAAATAAGTGCTATATAAAAAAGCATTGACCGCTGCCATTGGGGAGAGCGCTGGCTCGGATAGCCAGAGGTCGCGGGTTCGAATCCCGGCATGGGTGAAATTTTTAGCCTCTAAATAGGTTTTTAAAATTGTCCTTATCACGGGATAGTTAGTGCATGAAAAATAAAAATAGTATAATCATCTGGGTACAGCGATATCATTCCGATGTAAAAACCTAACTGCAAAGTAGGTAGTCGGGGCTGTAAGTGATGCAATCTACTTCAGCCAGATGTCGCTGCCTGTAACGTAATACAGAGAATAGTGTAAAGAGGTTCGAAATTTCACTGATGCCGGTGAGTCGCCCATTAGCTCAGTTGGATAGAGCGCTGGCACGGATAGCCAGAGGTCGCGGGTTCGAATCCCGGCATGGGTGGAATTTTTAGCCTCTAAATAGGTTTTTAAAATAATATCTGCTTCATCTTAAAGTATTTTCATCTTAATTAACCAAGAAATGGTCAGCATGTCTGATATCGAGAAGTCTTAATAATTCCTAAGTCTTAAGAAAATAATCCATCGCACTGTCTAGGAATATTGTTTAGTTTCACTGTTGATTGTTTAGTTTCGCTGTTGATACCAATAAAATAATGTTTATGTACCGAATAAACGTGATTCTATTCTATTCAATAAAATGTATGTATCTCTGATAGGCATATGTAATACGAAAGTATAAAGATCAGTCTGAACAAAAGTGACTATCGTGAAGGTGACTAAACGGAATAAATGGAATGATGCGGAACTCTCTGCGCAGGAGTCGATATTGCGCTTAGCTTTTCCAATTCGATTTACGATGACGTAACATCTGTCGATTCGCATTTGTTTTTGATCAGTTCTTGTATGGGGTGTTAAGTGGTTTTATTGCTCCGTCATAATTATTAAGTTCGCAGTGTCTCTTAGAGTAAAGGTAGGTTGGTAATTAAATCTAGTTACAATTGCGTATGTAACATTCTGTTAATTTGCATTGTGTCTGCATCATTCACTGTATATGCTTAGAGTACCTTCTGCCCTCATCATAGTTTTAAGTACTTATTCAACTAACCTATTATAGAATTTGGATACTACGAATATAGTAGTATAGTACTACCACTACCACTATAATAGTGGTAGACAGAGAGATATTTTAGTTACCGATTCAAAACAACAGTAACTGTTATTTATATAAACACGACTCCTTAAAACACACTTCAAATATACTTTAAGTTGTTTTTTTCCAATTTTATAGGTACGTCTTATATAGGTACGTCCGACTGCAGACTTTCCCTTTACCACAGACCATTCAGTGTTTTTATGAATAACACTGCACGAATGTAAAACTGAGATCTATTCAAATGAAATTGAAAAATGTTTATTTATCACACACAGATTAGAGAACATATAAATACTATAGCAAAAATTAGAGACAAATATGTGATAAAAAGGATAGGACTCAGGTTAGTGCTGTGAGTGCATGCATCATCACAGCGCTGATTTTCAGCCCTTTCTTGCAAGCCGCCCTAAGGCCTTTGCTTAAGGACTGCCATCTATCGACGGCAGCTGGCAACAACTGCTCAACGTACCTTGCGAAGCACGGAACTGCCACTAGCCTTAGTCATAGACGGTGACCCATCCATGCACTGAACGCGCCCTATGTTCCTTAACTGTTGATCACTTAGACAGCCGGGGCTACGAGCGATTCTATCAATGTACAATTCTATCAATGTACAATTCTATCAATGTACATTCGAATTTGACTATTAATGTACAATTTTGGTAGCTGTTTCTTAGTCCACGTGATGCCTCTGTAACTAAACTAGCTGTAGTTAGTGTCTAGTTGGATTCTAATAATAACGCGGCTATTTGAGTTATCCATGCATTAGTAACTAAGGAAAGCATCAGATCGCCGTCCATTTGCGATGTTCAGTTATAATTTATATCTGCGCCATCGTAAACTATTTTATTGCAAGTGCATTTGCGAATATTCGTGTTGCCACATGTTATGTTACGCTTATAGAGAAGCCGTTGGGAATCTTGGCTTTATGAATGTAATCTGCGTAGGGTCTGTAAATAACATAAAATATAATATAATGAAGCCTATATAGATACGTCCGTGACTCACGCCTTCTCTCAGAGAAAGAAAGTAAGAAAGAAAGAAAGAAAGAAAGAAAGAAGGAAAGAAAGAAAGAAAGAAAGAAAGAAAGAAAGAAAGAAAGAAAGAAAGAAAGAAAGAAAGAAAGAAAGAAAGAAAGAAAGAAAGAAAGAAAGAAAGAAAGAAAGAAAGAAAGAAAGAAAGAAAGAAAGAAAGAAAGAAAGAAAGAAAGAAAGAAAGAAAGAAAGAAAGAAGAAGAGAGAGACAGAGAAAGTATGGGTTTACCAGCACGCGTGACCAACACGGATAACAAGATAAAATAACAGGGTGAAAGAAACTCATGAAATGAAATGAAAAGGTTTTTGTCAAATTAGAGCAGAAATTGCGGCCTAATGGAAGTTACAATTCAAACTAGGTGTCCATTTCAAAATAATATAGATAATTTTGGAAATAAAATGCACAAAACCTCCAATTACACCCGTTTAATTTAGGTATTAGTTTTATAGTTCATACTTAACTTGTTATTAATTTTGTTAGTGCCGAGTGAATTTCCTGACTTTCACGGAAAGCAGATGCGTATCGGTTATTCTTAGTTAATGGCGCATAGAATAAATTTTATGAGGACTTAATAACTGTACGGATTAGACGGACGCGCTATCTATTTAATTTCATCTATTTCGCTATGAGAACTCCTCGCTTCGTCTTATAATCAATTTTCCAACGTGTGTTTTTATAGTAATTACGGTTCATTCGTATCCCAGCGACGTTGAGTGTTAATTTAGTGCGCACTAAAAAACCGTTCAGCTGCACTTATGCGCACGTAAGCGCGCTGTTATAGCCACTTGCGTAATTGAGATTGATCGCGCGCCGATCGAGAGGGGGGCGGGGCTATCAAACGCCGATCTGGCCAATGGGAGCGGCGCTAGCCAGAAAGGCGTTCGCTCATTGGCCGGCCAGCGGGGTTGAGGGATATAAAGGGCTTTGATAGAGCTCGATATGAAATGGGCGCGGCGCGGACCTCGCCCGATCGATTATGACTTGCGATGCGATGGGCATACGAATTATGCCTCGATCTGATTCGATGACTGCAGGGGGCCTTTGTGGAGTCTATGATTATGTGCTCGGCCTTTATCGACGTGTGTGCGTGCGATAAAAAGAAAGATGCACACATTGTAAAAATATGGGTTTCTGATGGTTTCCTTTTCGCATACCGAAAGGATTAAAGAGCAATTTCGGCTAAATAAGCTGTAAAAAAGTCGCGATACGGGGAGAATTTATTAATCAGCATAAAGTGCAACTAATCCACCAATAAAAACTGCAAATTGACACAAAATTGCAACTCTGGCCACATTTGAATGGCGGGAATTAGGGTCGAGCTAATCGCGCTGTATTTGCTGGTTTTTATTGCGAAATATCGAAGCTGAAGTGTTTTACGACGCAGCACTGACGTACCCAATTCGGCTACAAAAGAATTAGCCCTTCTTCGGGACATCAAGTGCCAATAAATAACGCCGAAGTGCGAATAATCGATGCAACAATGTGCTACTATTCGCGGAACCCACACACTCCCCCATTCAAGCTTTACGATTACATACGAGGAAGGTTTTGCACGAAAAGCAATAATTTTGTCACAGTTAGGCGCGATTAGATCGGTTCCGCACCCAATTTGACATACGTCGTAAATTAGAGTTTACACGACCGAATTCAAGCCGCGGCTCGACGGCGGATTCGGCCTGTTAGGCCCAGCCTCTCGAAATAGGCCGCGTACGCGTCGATATGTGAAGGCACGTCGCGCGCGCACGCGCGTCCAATCGCGTCATTTTCCTGCAGCGTTTCTGGAATAGTTATTGGGGTGATTGGTTGCATAAACAATGGCTTTTGTGCGGCGCGCCGGTAAGACACACTCGCGTTTGTCGGATAACGGGCCGGCTAAGCCTCGGTCGCAACAAGCCGGCATTTCCAGCGAGCGACAAAATTCGCTACGAGCGCTACAGTGGCGCTCGTGGCCTAGCCGAACCGAGTTATTAGAATCAATCACTTGAGTTAAGCAACAACAGGCGCGGTCAGGTATAGGATGGGAGACCATCCCGTGACTACCGCTAGTGGCATTTTTCCGAGCGCGTCCGTGCTTCGCAAGCCACGTTAAGCCGTTGGTGCCGGCTTTCATGTAATAGCAGTCGTTAAGCCTTGTCAAGAGGCGTTATGGGCGGCTTGATAACTTCTGACAGTAAGGCTCGCCACTGTCTTACAATCCTCCACCAACCCGAATTTGGACCCGTGGTGGAGTATGGCCTAACCTTCCTGCGATGCAGGAAGATACCCGTGCCCCAGCAGTGGGCACACACATGGGTTGATATCGATATATCGATCGCTACAAATGTACCTAATTCATCGTCAGCCATAGGCATCTCCAGGTACCCCACAATGAAGACTGGCTATTGGATGTACTTGAAAGAATTGCTATCGCAAGTCGCTAAAGTAAGTATAGAATAGAGCGCATTCGGAGCGAAACTATTTGACTAAACCAACTAGCTGAGAATTAGCTCGTTTAGTGTGACTGAGGCTTAACCGATGCGTTTCCTTCGCAGCGTGCCTTATCGGCGCGGGCAAAGTTAAAGTTCGAATAGCGAAAGTTGGGTGCCCTTTCCTCTATCGATCTGCATCTCTCAAGCCCAAACAGACTTTTTCCGTTGCAAACTTAAGCCAAACAGACGAAGCTTCATTACTATAAGAATCTGACGCTGAACGTTATCTTAGCTTAAGGGTCTTTTCCCACAATTTTTATAAGAGTATGACTCTTATTCGGTAACAACTCTTGTATGTACGCACTGCTGGGGCACGAGTCTTTTCCTGCATCGCAGAAAGGTTAGGCCATGCTCCACCACGGGGGCCAAGTCCGGGTTGGTGGAGGATTGTAAGACAGTGGCAGGTCTTATTGTCAGAAGTTTTCAGGCCGCCTCTAAGGCCTCTGACATGGCTTAACGACTGCCATTACATGACAGTCGACACCAACGGCTTAGCGTGCCTTGCGAAGCACGGAAGCGCTCGGAAAAAATATCACTAACGGTGGTCACGAGACGGTGACCCATCCTGCACCTGACCTCGCCTGTTGTTGCTTAACTGAAGTGATTGATTCCAGTCACTCGGTTCGCCTAGGCCACGAGCGCTACAGCGACTTGACTCTTATTATTATTGCAAATATTGCTAACATTGCCAAAACTCTGTCAACCCCCGGGTGGGCCGTAATAGAATTCACGATGAGACGAGACGTTGGTACGTATACAAGGTTACACTGTCCCCAACCGGCTCCGATCCACTCGCTTACACCTGCAATTTCATCGAGAATACGTCCCGCGCCACCCACAATCGTTTTACGGTCGCCTTTACAGCTGGTTACTATGTTGCTTTGTGCGATCGACACGGGAATGAATCATTTATGGTTCGCGACAGGGTACCGGCCAGCGTAGGGCGACCTGCGGAAATCACACCGCTTGGAAACCCTTTTTTAAGTGCGCCGAGCGAACGCAGCCAGGAATTGAAACGGGTTGTAGTCGGTAGCGGTAGCGGTTGTATGAAGCGCTCGTGGCCTAGGCGAACCGAGTGATTGTAATCAATCGCTGGTTAAGCAACAACAGGCGCGGTCAGGTACAGGATGGGTGAGCGTCCCGTGACTACCGCTAGTGGCATTTTTCCGAGCGCTTCCGTGCTTCGCAAGGCACGTTAAGCCGTTGGTGCTGGCTGTCATATAATGGCAGTCGTTAAGCCATGTCAGAGGCCTTATGGGCGGCTTGATAACTTCTGATAGTAAGGTCCGCCACTGTCTTACTCTTCGTAATCCTCTACCAACCCGGACTTGGCCCCCGTGGTGGAGTATGGCCTTACCTTCCTGCGATGCAGTAAGAGACCCGTGCCCCAGCAGTGGGGACATACTAGGGTTGGTAACGAGTGAACGCAGCCAGGAATTGAAACGGGTTGTAGTCGGTAGAGAATACGTTATTCTTTTTTTTTAACCCGTGAGTCGCCCGTTAGCTCAGTTGGAAACAGCGCTGGCACGGATAGCCAGAGGTCGCGGATTCGAATCCCGGCGTGGGTGGAATTTTTGGCCTCTAAATAGGTTTTTAAAGAAGATATTATTATAATTTCTTATTAAAATTTACATTATAAAAATGCCACCCACCGCCGGGACTCGAACCCGCGACCTCTAACTAACCGTGCCAGCGCTCTCCCAAGTGAGCAATGGGCGACTACCGACATCAGTAAAATTTCTAACCTCTTTACAATACTCTCTGTATTACGTAAAATACTCTCTGTATTACGTTGAATAGTATCTTCCTGAACAGATGCAAAATGGTTCACAAAATGCTTAAGGCTGCAAAGTCAAAGCCACTAATACCTCGTTGAGCTTCTGCACAAATAGCCGACTTTCCGACAAATTATTCCTCTAAAGTAACATCTGTTGACGGCTCCGGCGAATGTGGTCGTACGTTTTTATTGGACAGCTCATAAGCTCACCTTCCTTTTGATGTGGCCATGCGACAGGTTCGCAGAAGTCGCAGGTTCCGGCGACGATGCCACGCCCGTTCCGATATGGCCGTAGGATATGCTTTATAACGCCTTGCATCGAATTGGTTCCAAGGTTCTGCTGCCCTAGTCCTGTTAAAATTTCAATGTCCGAAAAATTAATTGTTTCTAGACGGTTTCATAACTAGAGGAGTTGTCAACGCAGCTGCGTTGAAAAGTAAAAAAGTATTGTGATTTAAACGTACCTGTGATTTAGTAAAGAAACACGGTTTTAGAGATTTTTAAGCTCTCTAATGAGTGAGAAAATTTTGTATTGGCTATGAACATCTAAGCGTGTACCTTTGATCTGACAGCAATAAGAGCCTCTACTTAGTAAAGACAGCTTACAATATTTTTGTTTTATACAAAGAGGGCATATCCAAGCACTGTCCTAAAACCGAGAAGTACCTAATTACATTGTGAAAAAACCAATGTGAACTTCATAATGACTATATTCTTTTTAATGCACTAACCCGTGCTAAGGACAATTTTTAAAAACTTACCTAGAGGCTGAAAATTCCACCCATGCCATGCCGCCTCTGGAACGGATAGCCAGAGGTCGCCGGTTCGAATTCCGGCATGGGTGGAATTTTTAGCCTCTAAATAGGTTTTCATAATGACTGTTATCGACGCATTTAATATTATTCAAACTGGTAGAACTTTACGCTGAACGCCTAGGCTATGTAGTGCGAATAAACTCAAGGTACCTACAGCCTCATCCCTTGAAACGAAGGGCCAAATTGTACCTCTCCAAATAACGATCAGATCAATTCATCTCACTCAACCGAGGCACCTCACGGCTGCAATCGAGCTGTGTACTTTAGTGCTAACTGCCTGTCAGTCCGCCTCGATCGTTTATTGATGAGAGCGGGGCATTAGCGAATACCGGAACGTCTATTTGTCAATCCGTCTTGCCTGCCTGCTGTTAATCATTTGGGGTGTAACGCTAAACAACGGACAGAAGGCTTACCGTAGGGTGAGGAATTATTGTGTTGCGTTGCCTTCTGTGTGCTGTTAGCCTAGAGAATATTATAGCACCAACCCAAATGCTTCCCGCGGGTGTCGTAAAAGGCGACTAAGGGACACAAACCGGGGGGCGGGCAGCAGCGCCCCCTGCAGTACAATTCCACCAAACTGCGATCCCCAACCCGCATGCCCAGCGTGGGGATTATGGGCATTATCCCCCAATCATGGCACAACCTTGCGCTATGGCGCTCATTAGGGGAGGGCTATGTCCAGCAGTGGACTAATATAGCCTGAAGAAGAACAGTAATTACTGGGGTCTTAAAAACCTATTTAGAGGCTAAATATAAAGAGGTTCTAAATTTCACTGATGCCGGTGAGTCGCCCATTAGCTGAGATGGAAAGAGCGCTGGCACGGATAGCCAGAGGTCGCGGGTTCGAATCCCGGCATGGGTGGAATTTTTAGCCTCTAAATAGGTTTTTAAAATTGTCCTTAGCACGGGTTAGTGCAAAAGAATATAATTATTGGGGTCAATAGGCAGGCTACAACGGTTTTGAAGGGTCTCTTTCATTCAATTGTGTGTCTTCTTTCTTGTGGTAGCAAGCCTCTTGAAGACTATAGGGTAGGGTGCTATGGGGAATTACTACCCTCGTTTAATACAGGCCGAAAAGTCTTAGCTACATTTGGAACTTAAAAAATATACAAACAAGTTCATATGTAATTCTACATATAATTAGTGAAAGGCAAAATTGCAACACAACTTTTTTGTGTTATATTAAACCCATCGTAAAAGATGAACTGAAATTAAAATTAATAATTATTTTACAACACTTTATGTACGGGTGCACTTTAATATTCTTCATATTAAAGGAATTTGCTACCAATAATCTCTGATGTTACACTGTACCTCTGCATCTACGTAATGAGATTATTTATACGGCGTCCAGTGGCATCTTCACTCACACTAAATGGGTGGATGGGACCACTGGGATGCTGCAGTGCCTGGGACATGGTTTTCATAGATGGTGCAGGATTGCTCAGTACCTATATCATCATGACAGCTCAGTCGGCCTAGTCCACAGGAAAGACTAGTCAATATGTGCGGAGTCAACCAAGCCGCAGGTTACCTCGCGATGTTTTTCTTTCACCGTTAGCGTGTGATATTGCGACTACAAATTCGTAAATGTACGTAACTTGGAAATTAAACAGTGATTGATACATACCCGCACTGAGGATCAAACCTGGGTCTCTCGCTTGCGAGTCCATTGTTCTACTCTCGGAGCAACCACCTCTGTGACACTGTACCACGTCTACGAGTATAAGAATCTATTCTCTTTGTTCTCTAATTAATAGAATACCTTCTATTAATTAGAACCTTCTATTAATTAGAACCTTCTATTAATCGAACGGGTGCCAGCCATCAGTCTTCTCGTGACCACGATGACTGTAACGTCGTCGTGGTCACGAGAACTTCGGCGAGGTAAAATAGCAATAAATTACTACGCGATTAAGCCCCGAAAATATTCTATGTGTAAGTCGCGAAAGTTTAAAATATGTTAGAATACCTTCTATTTCTATTGTCCTTCTGCACTAAGTCTATGATTGGGGGGTGCTGGGTTCTGGGAGGCTCCGGGGGTGTCAAGGGGAGTCGGGTGACGGCCCACGATTAATTGCCGCGTTTATGTTTAACGAGAAACGGCAAAGCGTGATGCGGAGGAATTGGAGCAAATAAAGCGGAACCTGTTCGCTGCTACGCTCTTGCTGAGAACTGAAGCCTATATTTGTAGGGCCTAAGCTATGCTAAGGTTTACTTGAACCCAATTGAGTTCTTTGAACACTTTTTCCTCTACTACAGGTCAGGCAGATAATATGGGAATGCTTGTGATGAACATGAATTAGCATTCAACAAGAAATGTTATGAAGAAATTAAATACAGGCCAATATAGTCTTGATTGTAATATAGTCACCAAGTAGCAAAGCTTCTGCCTTAGATTGGCCAAAAATTCATGCTTATAATCGTTTGCCATTGTTTTTTTTCTAATTAATGAGCCTATAATCGCTGTTATAATGTAAACATCCTGTATTTTTAGCGAACAGGACATTCATTATTATATACTTTATGAAATTTAGGTTAGAGCATAGGTGAGTGCCCAAAATACAATACTTGTACTTACCCCCTTCAATGGAGCTTTGTTCCTTACTAGTGTCTAACATTACCACACACATTTCTTCTTACATAGACAGCAGTTAACTCAACGATTCGCCGCAGTTAACATATCAAAACAAGTATTGTTTTAAATCGAACTGGAAGCAGCAAGAGTTTATTAGCCGAGCTCAACAGATAACTGGATTTAGGTACACTCTACACAGCGAGCTATGGAATGGTAATGACGTAAATAGTTTCTCTTCAGCTAGCTTAATTTCCACAATGTGTAATATAGTTATATTAAAATTAATATTGTGTTGAAGGTGTAGAGTTCTTGAGTGGAGACGACGATTTTTCAAACGTATGACATCTGAGTGGTCCCTTCACCCATCTAGTGTGAGTATAGGTGCCACTGGACGCTGTATAAATCATCTCATTACGTAGATAAAGAGGCCAATGTAGTAACACCATTATTGGTAGCTAGATGAGAACAACCGAGGACAGAGAGAAATGACGTGACATGGGTCTTAGGTCAAGCAGTTGAAGAATTTGCCCCTCTCTCTGTCTCCTCTTCGTTTAAGAGAAATTATCTCTCTGTCTGCTCTTCTCCTCTGCGTTTTAGAGAAATTCTGTTCGTTTCAGCGAATGATAAAAGACTAGTTTCTCAGAGCTAAAATACATATCCTTGGTGCACAACAATACTTGGAATGGACCTACTAGCTTCGCATATCTTCGCTCACTGTAGGCAAGGCCTTCGCCTAATGCTTCCTGATGCTTGAGGCCACACCGACTGCAGGCATTGCGCTAAATTCTGCCTGCTACTAAATGTACTCTGGTCATCTCCCTTCTGGTCATCTAAACATTTAGCTGAACATTATTAATAAGGCCTGCTTGTTAAAATTACTGTAACTGTGAACCCGGTCCTAGAATCTAATACTTCCATAGTTTGTTAATAGAGAGATGTAAGCACGACAATGGTTGTTACTTGCCTCAACTTGGTAGTCTACAAGGCAATAGCAGTACAATGTCATTCCAGGGGTATAACCCGCGCAAATTAAATAGGCATCTCACGCGAAGAAGATCAAATCGCGCGAGGCGCCGAGTTCAGTAGCACGGGTTATACCATTGCAATGCGATTGGTTACCAGAATATCGATAGTGCGAATGAAATGCCTATTACCGGACTAATATAAATAACTATGCATTTTAGAGACTCACCCCCCCCCCAGGTCATAAACGCGTGATCTGACGCGCTGCGCGCGCGCGTAAATCTTCGATCGTGCGATGCGATGCGATTTGGCACGCTCACTGGGTTTACGGTCTCGGAGGGGTTTTATGGCTTCATATCGCACACCGCGATGCGCAAGTGTGCATTGACCTTAACGACTTAGAACAATGGTGGTTCTATGCTAGGGAGGCCCTTCGTTTTTCAGCCGAGCTCGATTTGTTGCTACTGAGTACTTCAGAAAAAGCTCTAAGTAAAGATAAGGGGAAAAAGAAGTAAAGATAAGGGGACAAACAGTTTTATTTCAGTTTGTAATATTTTAAAAAAACAACAATTTGGTTTCAGGAAAAATAGCTCGACTACACTAGCTTGTTTCAGTTTTGTGAAAAATATAACTGAGTGTTTAAATAATAAAATCTATCCAATATCAATTTTCTTAGACATGAGCAAAGCCTTTGACTTTGTTTCGCACAGGAATCTTTCAGATAAGCTCTATAAATATGGTGTACGTGGTAAGGCCCTTGCCTGGCTTGAAAGTTATTTGTCTAATAGACAACAATGTGTCGAAGTATCAACCATAAAAAATCATGAAAAGATGACTTACAGGTCAAAATACCGTAACAATGAATATGGAGTGCCGCAGGGAAGTGTTCTGGGACCTTTACTGTTTCTCCTATACATTAACGATCTGCCTGATGCTATCGATAACGACTCTATCCTATTTGCTGACGACACTACTATAATTTTTAAATGTAAAAATCAGGGTGACTATGACAATGAAATAAAATTGACTTTAAATACTATTATTGAATGGCTTAATTATAATAATCTTAATATCAATCTTACTAAGACTAATTACATACAATTCCAAACCTATAATATGAATATAAATAAATTTTCAATCAATTGTAATGGGATTCAAATAGAAGAAGTTGACTCAGTCGTATTTTTAGGTTTAACAATAGATAAACACTGTAATTGGAAGAAACACGTTGATTCAATTTGTGCTAAGCTCGATCGATTTGTCTACGCTCTGAGACGAATAAGAGAAATTGCTTCAGAAAAGGCGGCCCTTCTTGCATATCATGGCTATGTTGCATCTGTACTACGATATTGCTTGGTATTGTGGGGGAACTCGGTTGATGTGGAGAGAGTATTTCGGGTACAAAAAAAATGCATGAGGTCAGCTTGTGGAGCCGGATTTCTAGACAGCTGCAAACCACTCTTCAGAAAATGCCAAGTATTGCCTTTACCCTGTCTGTATATTCTTGAAATATGCCTATTTGTAAAAAAACACTCGGATCTTTTTAGTAAGACCGGGGATATGATAATCCGAGCAACTCGAAATAAGGACAAACTGTTTATACCTTACCAAAGGCTCACGGCGTACAAAAACAATTCCTTCTGTATGGCCATTAGAATATATAACCATCTACCAGAAGCATTTAAGGTTTTGAGATTACCCGTACTAAAAAAGAGATTATCACAGTTTTTGATTGGAAAAATGTATTATAATGTTGACGACTACATTAATGACAGATTTTAAAGGATTAAGTACTATACTACTCTTATGTTACATACTGTGATCTGATTTTAATTCTGACATTTAATTTTTATTATTTTATTTCAATTATTGTAAATTACCTGTTAATTTTATTATATGTAAAAAAATATTAGCATGATTTATAGTAATTTTATTATATGAATTAATGAATTGTATAGTTAAGTCTATTATTTAACCTAAGATTATTGATTATTTATGTAACAAATTTGCACACCGGTCGGTAGATCATGATGGATCTTGACAATTTTTTTTTAAGAACTTTAGTACCCATGTTCTGGCAAATAAATGATTTTTACTTTACTTTAAGAAAAACCGGTTTATGTCTAACGGATCGGGGAGGAACTCTGAAGACACCATTGGACCAATTAATTAGTTAAGTTGAGATATACAAATTTCCGCCGCCGGCAAGTCGTTAAGCCACGTCAGAGGCCTTATAGGCGGCTTGATAACTTCTGACAGTAAGGCAAGCCACTGTCTTACAATCCTCCACGAACCCGGACTTGGCCCCCGTGGTGGACTAAAGTCTAACCTTCCTGCGATGTAGGAAGAGACCCGTGCCTCATGCAGTGGGGACATGCACGCGTTGACATCGATACTGTCGCGCTCTGGAAAGACTAGGGTAGAAATATGAATCTGAGATATTTACAATATTTACAAAACTTTATTTACAAAAAGAAAAGAAGTGGGTTGTGGGAAATACGTAGGTCCGTGCCCTACACAGTTGGTTGGTTCAGTTCACGCTGCCGATAGGTACTTCCCTAGGCTGGATGCGATGATGCGCCGTGTCGCCTCGATAGCGGCGTAGCAAGCCGGCGCCGATCCTTCCGGGAAGCACACCAGGGCTAGGCTTAAAGAAGGTAGAGGCGGCAGTCCGTAGCAGGCTTCTTTTAAAATGAGTCCGGAAGAAGCTAGTCCGGACTCTGTAGTTTAAATCCGGATCTTGGATTTTCAGAGGGGATCTTGAACCCTGGAACCGATGTCCAGTATTAGAATAGGGCCATCACAATGCCCCTGTGCATCGCCACCCAAACCGGAAAGCACCAAAAGGAGTTTGAAGGTGGCGGTACACTAAAATGGGCAGAACGGTGGATAGCGCGCGCACATGCAAAGCCTAAATATGAATAATATATACACATATAACAGAAATATACAGGAACACACGTACAATTTATTAATAAATAGAAACAGACAATTAATTGTTCACACTCACCCAAAAGCGGGGGCAAAGTGTCGCAGACAAGAAAATATTAGTCTTGTAAAAATATTAATTAAAAAATGGCCGCTAGGGCGGTTGGAGACTGGCGGCGTAACAGAGCGCACAAACAACTCCTTCCGTGGTCAAATTTCAATGAGCTGCGAGAGCCGAGATGAGTGAGTGAAAAAAATAACTGAATGAAAGTATTGAATGAGTGATTGCCACAGATTGTCACTCATTCAAAGAGAGCTGAAAATAGAGGCCAAGAACGAGTAAAAGAAGAAAATAAACTAAAAATATTAATTTTGTGAAACTGAAAAAACGTAAAGTTGGAAATAGAAAAATATTAATTTTAGTGGCGTATTTCCTTAAAAATAAATAACGCTACAATACAAATGTCTCTAAGAAAGCTCATATCAGATAATGTTTGGTGGTTTTTGAAACAGTATTTTGAACTTCACTGAAAGTATTGATGTGCGTATAGTATGTTATTTATACATTTTTTATGGAACCTATATACTTACGTTCCACTGCAGTTCACAGGCGTTCTCTGAGACAGAGAGTGTGGGCTTAATTACCACGCGTGCCCACCGCGGGTTGGCAATCTCAAGCGCTGCGGTAGTTGAACATCTCCTCTCAGGTTTCCTCACGATGTTTTCCTTCACAGTTAGCCAGTGGTATTGCTACTTTAACTTCACAAACGTACATAACTTATAGAAAGCAAAGTCATTCGTACATGGCGGGATTCGAACCCACGACTTTCCGATTGCGGAGCCGATGTTCTACCGCTTTGCTACCACCGCTTCGCCGCACCTTTTATACAAATGATTCTTTACCAATAAATAAATCTTTCTTCGCTGAAGGCAAACGTGACATACCGAAGTGTTAAACTTGAGCGCGTGACATCTCCTATCCGCACCTGATCTTTTTCTCGGATCGAAGGCTGCTGTGGAATCTTTTTATTTTTCGGTACTATATTGTTTCTCAAATATAAAAGGTTAAATGAAAAACCAACCTCCTTACGATAACGATATCAACCCTTTTGTCCCCACTGTTGGGGCACGGGTATCTTCCTGCATCGCAGGAAGGTTAGGCCATACTCCACCACGGAGGCCAAATCCGGGTTGGTGGAAGGTTGTAAGGCGGGTCTTGCTGTCAGAACTTATCAAGCCGCCCATGAGGCCTCTGACATGGCTTAACGACAACCTCCTTAATTACCTGCTAAAGGCAGAAACATTGCTCTCTTCTCAGCACATTTTTCCCACAAAATCTAATCTCTACCTCTACCATTGTTCCAGGAACACCGATCAACCGTCTACCGATTATGGCCAAGTCAGTGCTGGACCTGTACGAGCTTTACAACCTGGTCATCGCCCGCGGGGGCCTGGTAGAGGTCATCAACAAGAAGCTGTGGCAAGAGATTATCAAGGGACTCCGTCTGCCTTCATCGATCACTTCGGCGGCTTTCACTTTGCGCACACAGTGAGTTATTCTTCTGTTTCATCGTAGCTTCATGACTGAGCCAACTCAAGCCGCCTTAAGGCCTCTGACTTGGCTCAACGACTGCCATCTATAGACGGCAGCCGGCAACAACTGCTTAACGTGCCTTGGGAAGCACGGAACCGCTCATGTTGCTTAAGCTTCGTGATTGTTTAAGATCACGGGGCTTCGAGCGATTCTGTCTTAATTGCTCTGCGATAACAGCCCTAGGTACTGAAAAACAGTTCACGTTGATATTCAACCAAAGTGCTTAATGCTGACAAACAAATTAATACGTGATCTCCACTAGCAGAGACCTATTCATTCTTCATCAAAAACTCGGCGACGATGTCGGTCAGCCCGTCATCTCGTGTCAATAATAGAGCGACCAAACGATCCTATAAGTCATCTTAATCCGAACATATTGGAGGCCATTGTATGGATACAACTAAACGGTATAGCGGCCTTAATATGCGGTTTTAGGGCAGCCTTAAAAAGCTGTGACTGACTTGTGTGGTCCTAGCTCGGGAGCTGGTCAAAGATATCGATCCTTTCAAACCTTCTATTAGAGAGATTAGGACTTTACAGAAGATCCACTCAATCGTTAAGTCAATATCACTTGTGCATGGAGATGAGGAGCTCTCTTCTAAAAATTCAACAATAGCATTTTAGTAGGTATACTTAATACCTAGGAGAATGTTTGGTTAAAAAAACGGGTTTGGAATTTCAGGACTTTCAAACAGATTTAAAGGCCAACAAAAAAATATAAAGCGGTTTAAAACACGTGCTCTAAACTACTATACGAGCTATCCAATAACGGGCATAGCTTTAAAAAAATACGCTTACCTTCTGTGGGTTAACATCTTTGGTACCAACGTGTGCCGCATTCAAATTCTCACGAGCTGGAGACAAAACGTCCGGCACAATAGCCGGTGGACGTGAGTGGCCGCGACAATGTGACATCTTCATAATTAATAACCTCCTCTAACTCTCATCTCGGCCGATATAATTTCCCATTTATCTTTGCGGTGAGTTCCTTCACCTTCGCTGAGCGAATGCCACAGAAGTACCACTCTGGCACTCTATATTAAGTAACAGCCGTGGAAAAGATACATACTGTATGTAATCTCACGCCCTGCTGTATCCTGGCGGCTTAGGCAGGGACCTGGTTTCGCCACTTGCCACGATCCTGACACATCTCTTTACCGTCATCTACATTCGGTGTCGGCGCAAGCGCGCTACGCCACCTAATCTATGGTTTTTCGTACAATAACAGCCCACAACAGCCACAATATAAAAACAATACACAGCCAAAAAAACAACCGGTTTATAGCATTAAGATGTAAAAATGACTTTGCTCAACTCCGCCAAAAAAAAGTTGGCCGAATTTAGCAAAGTAATTTTCACATCTTAATGCTATTATGGATTTCCGCAAAGTAACGCCTGATTCCATACAATAACCGGTTTAAATAAAAAAAATCGCTCATTGTTTTCCCAGAGTCAACACTGAAGGGTGTCTTCTGTACTAGAGTCATCCCTCTATCGTTGCAACTATTCTATGCCCGTGGCTTTTGTCGGGTCTCAGAGAGATGTCTTTGCATTAGTAATTCCGTCGGTGCACCGTTACGCATGAGTTGACGTCGGCTAGACGTGGCTCGTTGCGTAACCTATTATTGTCGCTTACTATTACTATTTTACTCTACGGTACGTGTGAAATGTAAATCTTCGGTCGAACACGTAGTACGGTCTACCTCGTCGTAATTTAGGTTCAAGGACCTTTGGGCTGTTCGACGTAAACGCGACACTGATAAACATTGAAGCCTAACTGGGCTTTGAAAATTAAATTAAAAGAAAGTAAATAAAAGGAGCCTTTATTTCTAAATTGAAATTTTCATTTCATTTTTTTTGACATCGACTAAGTATTTAAATAAAAAGAAAATATTAAGCCATTAATGACATGCTATACCAATGATTGTTATAAAATTAGTCTATGTCTTGTAGTGAGCGTCAAATGGCTGATGATGATTTTTTTTGATGATGCTTATGATGATGATATATGGGCTACCGCGCTGGTGTGTTTCATCATCATTAGATAAAATTAGATTAGAACTATTTATTGTCGACCAAATAGGGGATGTATAAGCAAAGGGGAAGATAAAAAGTACCCGGAACCGGCGTGCGTGCATGCAACGACTTACGAAAGTTGATGAAGCGAAGGTGATCTGTCAGGATCGTGGCAGTCCCTGATCTCTGCTTTCTCCTCTGGGATACAGGCGTGAGGCTATATATGTATGTATGTAATTATTTATTGTATACACCAAAAAACAAAATACATTAATAGCTGAGTTACTATACATTCTAAGCCTTCAAAAGATCAGTGTCTCTTTTATATGCTACATAAGTAAGTACCTAATCTTTTTAAACATGTTAGTTTAGTTTCATGACACGGAGGCATCATTGTCCCGCATTAAATATGCGACAGATTAATATAAGTTATTGCGGGCCTCAGCCGACAATGTGGTAATAAAATTGACTTGTCGGTAGAATAGGATCAGCGTGTAATGGGCTCTTTTATATGGCGTGAGGGATACGTGTTTGATCGTCATCGGTTCTAACGGCGTCACACCGAGCGAACGAATCGCCGAGCACAAACGAACAAAACTGAGCGTATTGTAGTGAAACCTCATATGCGATTGCAACCCTGTATGTCGCCACTGCTGGGGCACGGGTCTCTTCCTGCATTGCAGAAAGGTTAGGCCATACTCCACGAGGGGGGCCAAGTCCGGGTTGGTGGAGGTTTGTAAGATATTGGTAGGCCTTACTGTCAGAACTTATCGAACGACTGCCACTAAATGACTTGGCATGACATGACACGGCTTGACGTGCCTTGCAAAGCACGGAAGCGCTCGGAAAAATGCCACTAGCAGTAGTAAGGGGGTGGTGACCCATCCAGCACCTGACTGCACCTGTTGTTGCGATCAGGTGCTGGAGAATGGAGAATTTCAATAAACACAAAACAGTCGTTCGCTTTGTCCGAATTTTAATATTGTCATTTGATTTGTAATCGCCCCGTGAAATTCCATTGAAAATACAACTTTCATCTTTTCCCGAATTTTAAGATCTCCATTTCCTTTAAAACGTTATCCGTACTATTAGGCACATTAAGAAAAAACCATAAGTCTTCCAACCATCCAGTGGTGCGCTACCATATTATTCAAATGGGTTACATTTCAATAATTACATTTCAATAATGTTTCAAAAATAATTTCATAAATCTTTTGAAATTATAAGCCGAGAGTAAATTTCTTGCAAAATAATTTAGAAAATTCCATTCGGAAGCCCTATCAAGGTTATTTTCCGCAAGACAACACCAGATCGCTCGTCTGGTGTCAACCCGCCATAAGATATGATTTATAGTAGCTTTGGATATGATTTATCTAGTTGTCATGTCCTCTGATGATGACAGTCGCCGCGCCGGTGAAAAAAGTGTCATTGATGTCTTTTGATCTTTTCAATGTTTGATAGAAGACTGATGGAGGCCGATATTAATATGTAAATCCGATCATTAAAAGAGGCTTCTTATTATCATGAACGAATGAACGCTGATCATAGAGTGACAATGGTAACTTCTCTGGTACCTATTACAAAGATATCTTTATGTAGATACCTCGACGTCAGAACATTGTGAAACTTCATCAAGATGTTCTTTTTAAATTACGATTCGATATCAACCCTTGTATGTCCCCACTGCTGCACGGTTCTCCTCCTGCATCACAGGAAGGTTAGACCATACTCCACCACTGGGGCCAAGTCCGTGTTGGTGGAGGATTGTAAGACAGTGGCGGACTTTACTGTCAGAAGTTATTAAGGCCTCTGACATGGCTTCGATATCAACCCTTGTATGTCCCCACTGGTGGGGCACGGGTCTCTTCCTGCATCGCAGGAAGATTAGGCAATACTCCACCACGGGGGCCAAGTCCGGATTGGTGGAGGATTGTAAGACGGTGGCGGGTCTTACTGTCAGAAGTTATCAAGCCGCCCATGAGCCCTCTGACATGGCTTAACGACTGCCATTACATGCCAGCCAGTACCAACGGCTTAACGTGCCTTTTTTTTTTTTTTTTTTTTTTTCACCCAGGAGAAACCCCAATTACGGGTACCACCGGCTCGGGGGAGCACAGTGGTTATGTCGGACTCCCCGCCCTGAAAAGGGCGGTATACCGACTAAAACTCCTGGGGTGTTCCTCCGCACCGCAAAGGACGGGGCCACGGGAACGCTTGCGCACACTTCCGCGACCCCGTCTGCGGGCGCCCTTTCGGGCACTCCTTCGGCGGCGCTTCTGCCCCGTCGGTGCTCGACGACGGGGCTAGAAAACGCCGCATCTCTTCGTTGGAGCGCATAGGGGCCAAGTGCGTATGATCTTGGCCCCCATACGCCCCAACGCGCCGCCCCCTCCATCCCTTCGCAACCCGGTCGATGAGACGGGGAGGGCGGCGCACCTCCTCGTTGAGGCGCGTGGGGGCCCAAGCGTCCCGGTCCCCACACGCCCCACACGTGAGGCCCGTCACGTCGCCCACCAGCACTTCTCTGAAAGCAGAGAAGGCGGTGAGCGACCGCGCGGGCCCCCTCCGTGCCAGAAGGCACCCTCGGGACACGCAAGGGCGCCTTCCGGCCCGCCGTGATGGACGCGGAGAGTCCCCCGACCCTCCGCGTCCCGGCGGCCACTCTGGTTCGACTGGTACGAGGCGCGCGCGCTTCCGCGCAGCAGCGCCCCCCCCAGTCGGTCCTTCATTCGGTTGGTCGCCTGGGTCCCGCTCCACAAAGTGAAACAGGGCCCACGCGACCCCTCCCGCCAGATTTTTCGCCGCTGGCCAGCAAGATCCCATAAAGAGAAGTTACTGACCAGCGCCCAGGGTGCACCGGCCCTTGCCACTTACCCTTCCTACTGGTTCAAGATGAATCAGTAGAAACGGAAGCGGAAGGGCACACGGGAAGGTAATCTGGCATCGCACCCCCGGCTTAACGTGCCTTGCGAAACATGGAAGCGGAAAAAATGCCACAAGCGATGGTCACGGGATGGTCACCCATCCAGCACCTGACCGCGCCTGTTGTTGTTTAACCCAAGTGATTGATTCTAATCACTCGGTTCCACTAGGCTATGGCGCTTCTATTGTAATGTTATTTAATTAAATTATAATTATGAATTATTTATTGCACAAAAGAAGGCATGATCATAAATTTCCTATTCTATATCTTTTATTTATATCTCTATTATATTCTTCTTGAATTCCATTACCCTCTGGGGAGCTTAAAACCACAAAGGTAAAATGAAATCTCGGCGTAGATCCTACAAATTAATGTCGCTTTATTGGCTCTTCAAATGCAAAAATGTCACTAAATTAGAATATTAATCAATTCCGAAGAGTTCAGCTCTGACCAAATCAGTGTTTCTAAACTATTTACTCTCTACTATCTTGCTACCTTTTTTTCAACCCTTTGTTTACCTCCAATCCATGCAAATCATCATCATCATCAGACCACCGCTGCCCAATGCCTTTTCCCCCAAATGCCATCTCTAAACGTCTCTTGCCATCCTCATCCACGCCCACATCCCTTCAAATAAGGACCAGATAGTTTAATTACCCAACCCTCTATGCAGCCAGTAGTTTTAGTGCTAAGAACAAATTTTTCCTTTGTCTCTTTCCCGCAGATACATGAAGTACCTATATGACTACGAGTGTGAGAAGAAGAACCTATCCACTCGGACCGAACTGGACGCAGCCATCGAAGGTAACAAACGTGAGGGGCGCCGGACTAATGGCCAGTACGATGCGCAGGCGGCATTAGCAATGGTGAGCAAATTTTATGCTGTACTAGCTGACCCAGCGAACTTCGTACCGCCTAACAGTCGATTCTTTAATTTTTTTTAATTTTTCTCTACGTAAGAACCATCGTACTTCAAGGAATATTCTAAAGAAAGTATCAGCGAAATCGGTTCAGCTGCTCCCGAGATTTGCGCTTACCCGTTACGGTTATCGTCAAATGTGAAACAGGTCACAGTCGTGACGGAGCAGACCCACCCCTACATCTTGACCATCGTTAGAAGTTTATTCGAATTAAGTTGCGTATCTGATCTTCGCAGCGATAAATAAATTCATATGGATTCTCACAATAATTAAGAATAAGATTCTTTACACGTTCATACCTTGAGGAGTCTTCTGTTTTCCTGCTGATTTTAGTAAAATATCTCTTAGACTGCGATTTACTCTAAAATCTTTTGCATAACATCCTAGAAGATATTGATACTGATGTATTTCAGGCATCTGTTAAAAGCGTAGAAAGAAGAAACACGTTTTTATCTTTCTACGCTTCTACGCTACAAAACGCAGCTTGGAAAACGTTCAATTGAAAGTTAATACACTTATTCCTGGTTTCTGATACAGTAAAAAGCCGTTAATCTACTGTTACATCTCTCATGTTCTGTAAGTAGGTTCTTATTACCTCCAAATGGGGCTTGTAGCCTTTGTAGGTGACTAATTAGCGCTATAGGGTAATAATGTAGCTAGAAAAGCCCTAGGGCGGTAAGTAATTAAAAAAACACTTCATTCTTTCAAAAAGTTCGCGTACATCTACATCGTACATAACCATCATACTCTCAATAGACATTCAGCCCAATGACCAAAGAGGTCGCTTTGCTATTCAGCCTTGTCTTCGTGTGAGTATAATAGTCATCAATTTTAAATATCGAACGGCGAAGTTCAATTTCGTTGTAAAATAAAAATTTTAAGTTCTATCATTGATTCTTTTTAATCAAAAATGGCGGGAATAGAAAACTTTTACTTTAAAATGTTTTTTTTTTTATTCTTGTAATGCCGGTTTTTTTCTACTTACCTCACATTCGAGATGTAAAGCAGAATAGTTAGCTCGGGTGTAAGCACCAATTGCACCCTCGAACTAGCTGTTAACAGTAGATTAACAGATTGTTAGTATACGAGAAACGGGTTAACTCTTCTCAGCTTTCATGCCATTCCTTATTTTACAACAGTAAAACCAGCCCTAAAACCCAATAAATTACACCTAGGTTCACCATTTGCAGCAACCAATGAGCCGCGGCGTCCCGGCGTCGCTCGCGCAGCTATCTCACCACATGCAGCCCCTCTCGCTGTCTCTCGGCGGGGGGGTCGGGGGGATGCCCCGCCTGCCCCCGATGCCCACGCTGCCCACCCACGCACACCCGCACTTGACCCCCCAAGAACTGGAGTACAGGGTCAGGGAGTACATGAAACTCATTCAACAACAGCAACGGGATTTTAGAAATGGTGAGTATACTTCAGTCTCTGAAGATGAAGCCCTAATGGCTAACGACTTAGGTTTTAATTGTGGTTTTAATAGTCTACGACTAATCAACCGAGTTATAATTAAACTTCGTTTTAAAACCTATTTAGAGGCTAAAAATTCCACCCATGCCGGGACTCGAACCCACGACCTCTGGCTAACCGTGCCAGCGCTCTCCCAACTGAGGTAATGGGCGACTAACGGCATGGGTGAAATTTCGAACCTCTTTACAATACTCTCTGTGTTACGTACAGGCAGATTCCTCGCCCCCAAACTCCGTTTGTTACTTAAACTCCAACTGCGAGGGTGGTTTATCATAATTTATTTTTTCATTCAGTACTATGGTAAATGTTGATTATATGGGATTTGCTCGCACGCTTAATGAACGTAGATAACGTTGTTCCGGGGTTGATCTTAAGCTAGGATAAGATAAGAGAAGAATTCTTTATTGTACACACCAGAAAATAATTACAGAGACAACAGTGACAAAAAAAGAAGAAGTACAATTGGCGGCCAAGCTAGGACATCCTGGGCAAGTGATCCCTTGTGTTATCGAAATGGTGCAATAATTAATGCACGTAATGCATTCAAAAGTCAGGTGGGGAGGGATTTAGTGAAATCTACGAGTACCTATATACGACCTCTTGTATTACCAAACCCATGACCGTAGATCTACAGACAGAAAAATTACATCTATGGTAGATTGGCGGCAGCGGCTGGATGTGCATGGACAAGGACAAAAAAAAGTAAGGTGCCTTAGCTTCCTTTTCGGGACACAAACCAGGGGGTGGGCAGCAGCGCCGCCTGCAGTATAATTCCACCGAACTGCGATCCCCATCCCGCATGCCCAGCGTGGGGATTATGGGCATTACCCCCCCAATGATGGCACAACCTTGCGCTATGGCGCTCATCAGGGGAGGGCTATGTCCAGCAGTGGACTAATATAGCCTGAAGAAGAAGAAGAATAGCTCTTAGGCTAATTCATCATCATCATCATCGGCCTACGGTTGTCCACTGCTGGACATAGGCCTCTCCCATTGCACGCCACTGAGCACGGTCCTCGGCTACTCTCATCCAGCTCTTGCCAGCCGCCCTGCGAAGATCCTCGCTCCACCGAGTCTGAGGACGTCCTACACTACGTTTACCGATCCGCGGTCTCCACTCCACTCTAATAGGCTAATTAATTTGGCAGAATCACGTTACTGCCGGCAGATGCTGGATGGGCAAGCTGAAGAAAGGGTGCTATGGCGCTCGTTAGGGGAGGGCTATCTGCAGCATAGCTTTGTGGGCTATGGACTAAATAATATAGCCCGAAGAAATAAAAGAATCACGTTTGCGGGGGCAGCCAGTAACTCTATATTTGGTCTTTCCAGGCTCCGAATCGCCCCCAAACCTCAACGGAGGCCCTTCGGCCGTGATGTCTCCTCGTGAAGCTGCTCTCTCTGCTCTTGACGTCTCCCGCCTGACGCTCTGGTCGCTTTACCACAACAACAATAAAAGCCCACAGCCCGAACTCGAGCCACAACGGTTAGTATATTTAAAAAAAATCTTGGTCTCTGCATCTACATACTCATAATGAGATACGAGGAGTTTCTACCGCGTCCGGTGGCATCTTAACTCACAGTAGATGGGTGAAGGTAGCACTGATGATGAGTTTATACAGTGTTCAGTGGCATCTTAATTCACAGTAGACGAGTGAAAGTAGCACTGATGATGAGTCTATACAGTGTCTGGTGGCATCTTAACTCACAGTAGATGGGTGAAGGTAGCACTGATGATGAGTCTATACAGTGTCTGGTGGCATCTTAACTCACAGTAGATGGGTGAAGGTAGCACTGATGATGAGTTTATACAGTGTCCGGTGGCATCTTAACTCACAGTAGATGGGTGAAGGTAGCACTGATGATGAGTTTATTCGGTGTCCAGTGGCACCTTCACTCACAGTAGATGGGTGCAAGATTTACAATATTTACCGAAGCGCTTGTGGCCTAGTCGAAACGAGTGCTTGGAATCAATCACTTGAGTTAAGCAACAACAGACGCGGTCAGATGCAGTATGGGTGACCGTCCCGTGACTGCCACTAGTGGCATTTTTCAGAGCGCTTCCGTGCTTCGCAAAGCACGCTTGTAACGACGCGATTTTTTTATATTTCTTTAATTCTATTATTTTCGAAATTTAAAATTATGTAACCCATTTAGGAGACTTCCTTCGTTTTTCAGCATTACTATTTCACATTTCGAATAGACATAACCATTTTTACCTGCCGCCCCACTTTGGGCGCCAATGTGATTTTGTAAAGCGTTCTATAAATAATAAAACTGGATCGACTTCAACTTTGTGCTTTATTTAAATGTGTTTAGTTTATTTATAATTTGCTAATAGGTTTAGGTTACAAGCTAAGCTGTTTGTCGGCTGTCATGTAATGGCAATCGTAAAGCCATGTCAGAGGCCTTATGGGCGGCTTGATAACTTCTGCCAGTAAGCCGCGCTACTGTCTTACAATCCTCCATCAACCCGGACTTGGCCCCCGTGGTGGAGTATGGCCTAACCTTCCTGCGATGCAGGAAGAGACCCGTGCCCCAGCAGTAGGAAAATACCAGGGTTGCTATAAAATATTTAATATTTACCAAAATACAGATGTTTACTGTCCATATCGATAGCACGGCGGCTTGTCAAGGCTTCTAAAGTCTAAACGGCCCATCTGTTCCCGCAGCGAGGCCCTAAACCTCAGTGAGAGTCCGAATTCCAGCATGGGCGTCAAGCGCGAGGCCTGCCGCTCCCCCGCCCCGCCCGCCAAGCGGCGCCGGACGGTCTCCTCGCGCCCGCCCTCCCCGCGCCCGCCCTCGCCCGCCCCGCGACCGCCCACCCAGCCCGTCAACGGCACACAAGGCGCCACCTTCAAAATCGCTACTCGAGGTGAGATTTTCTTTAGTCAATCAACCAAGTGTAACAGTGGATGTTCATTATTAAGTTTGCGCTTAAAGCTTAGTTCGCCTTTTACAGGCATTGCAAATTGTAGAATACACAAATAGTGCATGCATTATTTACATAATGTACACATCAACACTGTAATTTTGATCGACAGGGCGCTATGGCGCTCATTAGGGGAGGGCCAGCAGATGGGCTACATAATATAGCCTGAGGAAGAAGAGTGAGACGATTTATACAGCGTCCAGTGGCACCTTCACTCACACTAGATGGGTGTAGAGACAACTCGGACGTTGCCTTGGACAGCGATTCTTATCATCTTTATTATATATAGTTAACTGTGTCAGAGGAAGAGAGAGAAAGGACAGAAAGAAGAAGAAAGAGGAATTAGTCATTGGTTGATTGTGTTGAAAAGCTTCAAAAGAAAAGTACTTCATGCACGGGCTGCAGTAAGAGAAACTTCCGTATAATAATTGTTGTTTATTATACGGAAGTTTCTCGTTCTTTCGTGTCTCGTTCTTCGTTGTTTCGTTAATAACAGCTGTCGCTGTCTATCTTCATAAAAAACTCGTATGAAGTTATACCTGTTATCTCTAAAATTCTAGTAAAATAATGTATTGCAAAAATTTATTCAGTTACGAAGTACCGAGTAACAAGGTCTGCTATAATACTAAGCTCTGTAGTTTAAAAACATCAAATTTTAACTAGGTACTAAAAAGTAAAAGAAGTCTACGCCTGAAAAATAGGTATAGTCTGTTAGCTTTTAGAACCGTTTATTAACCATTTAACCGTTGAACGTTTTCAGCTTTTGCAGAGTAAAAATACTTACAGACTCTAATACGAGTACAGTCTGTTAGCTTTTAGAATATACCTCGGGCTCTAGAGTAGGCTTCGGTTTTCGCCGAAAGCACACGAGTGTAATATTACTTCCTACAACGTATAAAACTTTTTATACTATTTTTTTTATTTTTAATGCACTAACCCGTGCTAAGGACAAATTTAAAAACCTATTTAGAGGCTAAAACTTTCACCCATGCCGGGATTCGAACCCGCAACCTCTGGATTATGCTGTTGTTAATGGACTGGCACGGATAGCCAGAGGTTGCGGGTTCGAATCCCGGCATGGGTGAAATTTTTAGCCTCTAAATAGGTTTTTGTATAAAACTTTTGTTTTTAAGTTTGTGTTAGATTATTTAATTAAGTGTCATATTAGTTCCGATATTTTTATTACATGAAAATATCTGATTCTATCCGATAGTAGCCGAGATTTATTCTAAAAGCTAACAGACTATGTCTGTCGATGTAAATCAGAAATCATAAACTTATTTCAACGTAGAGGAATTTACACTCTGTGGAGTGCCAAAGTACCATCAGCCAGGATTAGGATAGACGACCTTAAGGTTTGAACATATTTTGGACTGCGATTTGTACACATAGTTAGAATATCGCGGTAAAATAGCAATAAATTACTACGCGATTAAGCCCCGAAAATATTCTAACAACACCTTAAGGTTTGTTTTCCCATGCAACGCCCAGATGCACCCCAACAGTGTTTGCTTATAAAACAAATGGTTTTTGGAGGTCGACAAAAAATAAACAAAGCCCAGCGGTGGGACCAGCTAACATAGTCAAGCTGCAAGCGAAAAAGTTCCAAAAGTGATGCACCGCATTTCTAGCTGTACCTATACTTGTTATTGCTGTCTTTGGGTCGAGTTATTGTGAAGAAAAAGATGGCTATAGAAAAAACTCCACTCTGACTATCTTTTCTCAAATCATCTTAATATATACATGGTACCCTTATTTAAACAATTTTTTAACTTGTGGCATGGGACTCGCTGATTGTTTGCCTATTTTGCCAATCGGCTAGTCTCATACGCTGATTGCCAAATCCTTTCACCACGATGGCTTGCCCTCGACACGCTAAGAAGAATAACTTGTGGCATTCTGGAAGGTCACATGCTGTGTGGTGTCGGCCTAGAGACTAATTAAAACTAACCAACCCAAATTCTTCCCGCGGGTGTCGTAAAAGGCGACTAAGGGATACAAACCGCGGAGTGGGCAGCAGCGCCCTCTGCAGTACAATTCCACCAAACTGCGATCCCAACCGGCATGCCCAGCGTGGGGATTATGGGCATTGCCCCCCAATGATGGCACAACCTTGAGCTATGGTGTTCATTAGGAGAGGGCGATGTCCAGCAGTGGACTAATATAGCCTGAAGAAGTAGAAGATTCCGGAAGGGAAGCCATGGAGACTTCCCGAACTAAACCACTTCTTCCCTTCCAGGTGACGCCAGCACCGGCGACCAGCAACTAGTGGTTTCCATAGAGCTCAACGGCGTCATATACGAGGGCGTGCTTTTCCCTGCATCGCAAAACGGGGATTCCTCCACACACCACAGGCCCCCCGTGATCTCCTAGATGCAAATTTGAGGCTTTATGGTCAAGTCTGCACTGTTGCATCGGACAATATTTTCAGTGACTGATTTGTTCGGAGTGTTGCGTGATTTTGATTCCAGATAGGTACACCGCGAAAAAATGATTGTCTCGTCCAGAAACTGCCAAATTGACAGTTTGCCGTTTTGCATTGGTAATGCTCGGACTGTGTCGTTGCGATGTTTTCTCCGGCGTCGACAAGCGGAATAAACTAGGAGTGTAGCTTATCGGGACTTTGAATGGGTGCAGTTAAATCAGCCCCGTAAATGCTCCTGCGTTTATATTCAGAAGCAAATGAAAAATCATGCTGTGCTTACGAATGTTGTTGTTCAAATTAATGTAGGTTTATTTACTTCACATGTAAGATGCGAAGACAGTGGCGTTCAAAGGAGACCATTCACGCTTCACTTTCATGTTTGGGCCCAACTTAGTAAAGTTGGTCCCAAACATGAAAGTGCCGGCCAGCGAAAAAAAACTATTCTAAACGATGGGCCACATTGATTTGTTGATTTCATATTAAGAAACCTATATCCTAAAATGAATATCTTAAGTACTAGTAGTCGTTAAAGGTCAGATTTTTCTATAAATTTTTAATAATGCAGAACAGACGCTATAAGATTCTCTTTTTTATCTTGTAAAAGTGTTGAGGAAGACTCCCTACACAAATCCTAATACGTATATTTTATAAACACGTTACAATAATTTTTGGTCCAATGTATGGGAATATAAGATTTTCAATGTCTGACAGTAGCTAAACTATAGGCTTCACTGTTTTGGTGCCATAGTATCAAATGTTCTGGACAATGTGCGTAACAGTTTGGAAATGTTTTTTTTCGTTGACCGGCACTTTGAGTTTTGGGCCCAATTTGAATGGTCTCCTTTGAGCTCTTTTGAGATTAGTGTCTCTTCTTTCATTTTATAAGTGTCATAGGATTAAGTATTGTGGTAAAGTCTGATAAAGGTCAGATTCCTTTAAAACATTGGAGGCGTCGTAATTAACACGTATTCTATCTAAAATTTGGACTTATATGTAGGTATTGTCTCTCATCGATGAAGCTTCATAGTATAACATTGTTATGGTATAAAATAAACAGTACTAGGTTTTATACGCGTACAAACTTAAAGCTAGACTACGTAGTTGGGAATGCAGTTTTTAGTGAAAACGACAGTATTTCTTGTTGATGAACAATCTTACTGGTTAGCCTGAAACCGACCTACACACGTTCATTACTAAGGCGAATTTCTATGGCGTTTTTAGGCTCTCCAGTCAGCGGCGAGTTTATTATTATACAGCAGCAAAATACATCCAAACAACATAGTTTTTTGAGATTGCTTATTCAAGGAAAAGGTATTTTCCACTACATAACTATAACACAAACTCTTGACTATGAATTGATCTCAAGAACTATTATGGGACAAAACTAGTGATAATAAAAGTGGTTCCATTTCTTCTGACGTGGAGCCCTCAGGAAACTCCATTGATTGTTCTGATCGGAAACTTACACTAAACCTTAAGATAATATTGCTTTGTAGAACCTTGAAAACTGCAACCCGAACTGTAGATACAGTCGACAGCAGCTCATCCTTTACATTTGTGTTGCAAAGACGATCGTTACTGAACTGAGCAGAGGGTACACCTTTAATGTTGAAGTGTCCTCGACTGTACCTACCTACTGACTAGTATTTAGTGAACCTTCCTACGTACAAGAATGTACCCGATTATTACGTCCATAAAAATAATTTTGTTTTTTTGTACCTATTTTATTAATTTTAAACCCTAAATCAGCGCATTAAAATGTAATCGTGCCGAATGAAACAAAAATCTCGAATTTAACAATTATTTAATTAATATAAATAATTTAATGTCCTTTTTAGAAAGTACAAAAAATTAATTCCTTCGATCGTTTTAATGGACATGCGACCGTAATTTAATTTATCAAAATTTGTTATTTAGTTCATTATAATTCAATAAATAGTAATGTGATTGAAGTTTTTTTAACTTATACATTTACCTATAGTTAGTTATCTTCCGAAATTTTTAAATTTAGTGTCACTGCCTTAGACGATGAAAGACTTTATTTATTAGAGTTAAATAAAATCTCTCATTCGTTTACGTTTATTTCGGATAATTTTATTATTTTTATACTACGGTGTGTTATTTTTATATGAAGATGCTGATATTTTGTTGTAAATATAGTTTCACGTCATCATGGTATTTATAATTTTACTAAAGCTTGGTACCCGTTGAGTGATATTCAGGCACTTAATACATTGAATGAGTATGATCCATGGTGAAGAGCTTAGGTAATCTGTTTTACTCTCACATAGTAACAACGTTGCGATATCCACTGGAATATACAGGGTTAGTATTGACGAGAAACCCGCCTTCTTGGTGGATATGGGGATTTTGTCATACCCTGCATACTGAATAAGTGTGGATCTACGAAGGTCGAGCGTGGATGTAAAATCAAAGTTACTGTTATTGCGTGTGGCGAGCACATGTCAACTCTGCGCGCGCACTACAAACTCCAACATTCCTGCATCGCGCAATCAAAGTGTTTCAATAATATACCATAATTATAACGTCCGAGTAACACTGGTCGGACCGGCCGTCCCCAGGCATAAGATCTGCCTGGCAGGAAATTTCCCTTTACAGTGGAAGAGCACGATCACCCGCTCTTCTCTATAGTGGACATTGATTGTGCGATGCAGGAACGTTGGAGTTTGTAGCGCGCGCGCAGAGTTGACATGTGCTCGCCATACTGCGTTTTCGATGTAAATTTTTTGTACATACGTTTTTATTTTTAGTGCATTTTTGTTACGGGTCCATTTGGACAGTCTTTAAATTAAGACGGTGACATCGTATTAACTTTGTCTTTTAGGTAGTGTATGTTTTATACTGTTAATTTCGGAATAAGTTCATATTGTGTTTAGTATATATCTATATATATTTATAATCGTGGTACAGGCAACACCAAAAGCAAAAGATGATCAGTAGCGAGGTATGGACAGGGAGGGGAGCTGATTTCATTTCACAAAATAAAAGTCCGATCTTGCATGGAGTGTTGCCACCTTTGGCATGACTTGGCAAAATACCAACTTGCCGCACTCGACTCGGTGGAACGCAGGGCCAAAAGGCTGATTGGTGACTCAAAGCTTGTGGCAACCGAGCTTCACAGGCTAGCCCACCGTCACACAATATTAGAATCGTAAGATCTAGCTGGACAGAACTAGCAAAATTCATCATTAAAACCAAAACATTAGTCTGCTTTAGCATTCTCCATTAGACAACTACAGTCTATTTATTCTTACTTGTCCAATTTAGTAAACAAGATTCTACCCTTAAACTGTGACTTTTTAGTCCAAAACTGCCATATTTCCATAAATGAAGTAACTTGGAACACTCTTTTAGATAACACGCTGACAATTTTATAAACATAGTTCATGAATTTGCGAGAAAATGTTTAGTTTAGGCATCTAATCTCAATTTTAGGGTTAGAATCTTGTTTACTAAATTGGACAAGTAAGAATAAATATACTATAAATAAAATCCACTATGAGAGTATTTTATAGAAATAGATGCTTCTTAAAGTTGTTATATTTCTAGATGGTGGTATTCACAAACATTGTTTGATTTTATCCGTAATTTGTTTTTAAGTCTTTATAGGTAAAAATATTTAAGATATTTTTTACCAGTGAGTTTCTGTTCAATATGAATATATGAGTAACTACATGAATATCAATATAAAATGGTTTGAATGCCTACTTTGTCAATAATAGCATTTCCAAATGACATCGACGTAGTTAGTGATGAATGTATGGTATGATGACTTTCTCAGACGATGTCTTTGCAGTCAAGGGTAGTCAAGGTCTACGAGATATCTTATTAAATAGCGTGTTTATAGTACTTTTAGTAATACTAGTTATTAAGTGCGATTATTTATATATATTAATTTTTCTGTAGGGATCCGCCAACCAAAACGGATTGAAATTTTCAATATATGGCGCTCACGTGAAAACAAGGACCGAATACCGGCTTTTAAAACCTTTGTAAAGACTGACAATATAGTATTTGCTGACAATGTCACACCCCTTTATTACTTTACTCAGAAAATTGGCAAATAAAACACATACAAATTTAGATAATGATATACCTATTTTACTTAAATGAAGTTATTATGCATACTTTAAATACCCTCTATTTCAATCATAAATGTATACAATACCTTCATAACAAACTATTAACGTGGTCATAGAATTTTGTCCAGGTAGATCGTTTAATTCTAATACTGTGCGTCACCAGGTTGCCAGGTCCAGGCGTATTTAGTTCCAACATTTTCGTTCTGGTAATTCGATCTGCAGAACAAGCCTCGTGTCGAGTCTATTCAATCGCTTTAGGCCACTGTTGCTTCAGGACAACGCTAGAACACACACTGCCCTACAGACGGCTACCAAATTAGAGGAGTTCCAATTGGAATGTCTAAGACATCTACCGTTCTCTCCGAACCTTGCTCCAACAGATTATAACTTTTTCGAAATTTGGATAACTTCTTGCAAAGAAAAAAAATTAACTCCGATGAGGCAGTCCAAACCGCCTTCAAAAATTTTATTGATTTCCGTCCAAATGTTTTTTTTAAAGGGATCACTGAACTACCTATTAAATGGCAAAAGTACATGGATACAGTTGGACCGGTTGTCCCCAGGCATACGATCCGCCTGGCGGGAAATATTTATAGTGGAAGAGCACGATCACCCGCTCTTCCCAATTTTTTTTACTGCTACCTCCACTGCTCATGTGAAACTCATAAGTTAAAAACGAAGTATGAGTTACAAATAGGTGAAGGGGGGCGATGTGAAACTTATATGTCGTTATATGAGTTTCACATCTGCCCTCCCTCCCCTATATGCCTTCTCCACGTCACCTGTTGGTTGGCTAGAGTAAAATACTATTTAGTATTAAGCCCGCCAATTGTACAATCTTTACAGGTACAATAAAGAACTTAATAATAATTATTATAATATATACAAGCCTCCGTTTCTAATAATATTGACTTTCGTTGTTGACTTTATTTAATGATTGCGTTGTGGAATAAATACCAGATTAAAATGTGGTTTCAAACAGGTATTTTAAGTTTTCAGAAATTTAAAGATTAAAAAGCTTATTGTTGAATTTTCATTGCTTCATAGTAATTTCAAAGAATTTTTGTTGCTTTTTAAATTCAAAATTATAATAATTGTGCAATCACCTCAAAAGTGCAATGTAGTGTGAATGTCACAACCAAATATTAATTTTTTTTCAAATAAAGTTATTTGAAAAAAAAAATTAAATGGTCCAAAATGATCCGTGATCCCTTAATATTTGGTTCAGAAATTCAATATAACATATAAATTAAAATAGTTGTAGAAACTCCCAAACACCAAGGCGTTTCATCATTACTAGGGTCGACGCCACTTGAACAAAAACAAAGCTGTTAAGTTGTGCTTTAGTAGACTGAATATAAATGTAATCTTTAATTTCTGAATATATATATATATATATATATATATATATATATATATATATATATATATATATATATATATATATATATATATATATATATATATATATATATATATATATATATATATATATATATATATATATATATATATATATATATATATATATATATATAAATATATATATGTATATTATAAAATATAAAATGAAAAAAAAAATGTTACTATGTACTATAAATCTATAAAAAATGATTTTATAGTTTGCTGTGTAAAAATTATAAGGGCCGATTACTGAATTGAGAATGTCATTGCGTAAATACTTTAGAGAAACATTCTGTCACGCTCTTTTCTGGGTAATTGGATGAGACAGCACCGCAGGTAACTATTTACTTAGCGAAATTTTCAATTCTGAAACAAGCCCTGTGTCTCAATTTTTGTAGCTGACGTATCGAGCTAAGTTAGCTACGTAGTAGGTTCTAGTACATTCCTTAAAGATGTACAATATTATGTAAGAACAAGTTGATGAAGAATTTCGTCTTGGCCTACTCCTGTATTGAGGCCGAAATTTTTCGCGCGTAAGCGAAATATGTTAGTAAACCAAATATGTAAAATTTATCATATTGTATTGGACATTTAGGATAATAAAAATATTACAAATAATATCATAATGAAGTTTAAATTTAAAGTGTACAAAACCTATAGCACATGTTTTTCCTAATGATTCGCGATACGACGACCTCTGTGGCGTAGGGGTAGCGCGTCTGCCTACCATGCAAGAGGTCCCGGGTTCGAATCCCGGCTGGAAACAAAAAAAAGCCCAGGTCTTGGATGTTTACATGTTTGTGATGTCGTTGTTTCTGGTTCCCACGACACAGGGTATCCTAGTGTGGGGCCAGAAGCAATGTATGTGTTTGAATATAAATGTTATGTTACTCATACGAGTATATAGTTATCTAGTAAACGGTTCTAATCGCGATTATTCATTAATTCCGAAAGTTTCGGCAGCGTTGCAGTTGCCGTGGTCTCGGGGAACTGAAGTGGCGAGTACAGTCGATTAATGTGGGTAGTTAGTTACTTTTAGTTTTTCGCAGCAGGCCGACTCGCTGTCCGCTGCGAAAAATTAAAATTAAAAAATCTTCTTCTTCTGCAGGCTATATTATGTAGTCCACTGCTGGACATAGCCCTCCCCTAATGAGTGCCATAGCGCCCTGTCTTCAGCTTGCCGCATCCAGCATCTGCCGGCAGTATTTAGCAGATCGTCATCCCACCTGGTCGGAAGGCGTCCTACTACGTTTGCAGAGTCGCGGTCCAGCAGTGGACTACATAATTTAGCCTGAAGAAAACGACCCGTTTAATATATAACTATAGCACATTCCTTCAATACCTACATTATTACATCCATAAATCCCATACATCGCGATTCGCCAGTGTTCTTAACTGAGGTCAACGATGCATCGCTAACATTAGTAAGTACATAGGTAAACACTGGCAATTTGAGTCCTGCGTAAGAAAGGTCCATGATCGTCCCCGGTAAAGAGTATATAACCATGGTCCCCGGGTGCAGGGCCGATGTGAAAGATTTAGTGGAGCACATTCAAAGACGACAGGTTTTTACGTTAATAATTTTATTCCGAATCCACAATATTTCGTTGCCTTGGTTACACTACTACAACTATGAATTGACAGATGGCGATAGATGATTTAATTACAATGACATGCAAAAGATGGCGCTGTCGTTAGACAGTTCAAAGCTCAAGGCTCAAACAGTCAAGGCGAATTACTAATGGGAAATGTCTTCTGGTTCCTTTTTTTCTTCTTCTTCAGGCTATATTAGTCCACCGCTGGACATAGCCTTCCGCTATGAGCGCTATAGCGCCCTGCCTTTCTGGCTTATATTGCCTTAAAAATTAATTAAATGGTTACTTACTTAGATCTTAGATTTAAGAAATCATGGTTGTATTCTTTTTTCTGGCTGTGCAATAAAGTGTTCACTATCTATCTATCTAAAGCAGAGATTCTTGCCACTGCGAATTAAAAGCTAAGAACGAAAAAATATTCGAAGGATTAGACATTTGCCGCATAAAAATAAGATAAGATAAATCGACAGTCATTACATTTTTTTTATGCGACAAATCTCTAGGCCTTCGAATATTTTGCGACTACGCTTTCAATTACCATGGGCGAGAATCGGCCAACAAGTCCTAAGCCTTAGAGTCGTATACGACTTATTTGCTAATGAGAAGTGAGAAGATAAGATAAGAATATTCTTTATTGTACACTGGAAAAACAACAAATACAAAACAATTGCTAATATACATAGTACAATTGGCGGCCTTAATAGAATTGACTTAGTAGAATTGACTCCTTGATCGAAATATTTAGCTTAATCACTCAAGCTTGCCTGCCGTAGGAAGAAATTGTTAAAAAATTACTTTTTTAGGACAGTAGGTACAGTGCTACACAAGAAATAAGTCTCGCGGATGTACCTGCGCAGATGACCAAATTTTGGATGTGCGGCAAGTTGATCGACTAATCAGATAGTTTTAGTTTATGGCAGGCCGCGCGCCTTTGTTGCTATTCGTTGATTCAACGTCATCGATGCAGGTGACGATTAGTTTGGAAATATTAGCGTGAGTGAAATAGGTAGCGCTACTGCGGCAATCAATTCTGCACCTTTAACCTTTAAGATGATCTTTAACAGATACGGTTGTTGTTCATGTCATGTTGAATGTACTTATAGCTTCGGGTACTTTCGTTACACTTCTTCCTAGTCTGCGCGAACGTAGATTCCCGAAGAGACTTATGATTGTAGTACCTACTGTACCCATCGGTTCGTCAATGTAACTCTATCTCCGTATGTTTGTATAAGACTTTTGAATTTATAATTCATGTAGGTGACACATCTGTGAATTTATAGTAGCAATAGCACTCGCTAACTGAAGGAAAACATTGTGAGGAAATCTGAGTGTCTGAATTCAAAACCACAGCGCTTGAAATTCGCCAATCCGCGGTGAGCACCCGTCGTATTTACCTAAGCCCATAATTTCGACGAAATTCCACTGCAGGGCACAGGCCCACTACAGAGCACACGTCTTCTCTTTCTTTCTAAGAGAAGGCCTTTTAAAAAAACGCTCTTTTAAAGCAGTCCCCAAAAACTTCAACTCTCATCTAACCTATATTTTCCGAATTAGAGGGAGTACAGCGACGACCAGGAAACACGATATCCAAATTATAAAGGGAGATGTTTTAAAACAATCCCTAAAGTTTTCATCGCTTCCTTCCTTTTGGGTCCCTGCTTCCTTAATTTATCAAATAGACAGTTTTGTTCGCAAAATTACAACTGCCGGGGATGTTGTGTAAACATTCCTGATCAAGTGCCCAGAACTTTTGCAAGATCCTTTATCAAAGGACTGAAAGATTTTTTCTACTGCGATTACTTTGCATGCAAAGTTTAATTGATCAATCATTATAGGTAGTCTTTGGGACCTTGGCAGTTCTAAAACCTATACCGATATTAGCCTGAAAATATTGCTTGCCTAAAATTAAGGCCGCGAAAGACAAAACAAATAATGCCAATGACTCACAACAATACAGTCTATTTATTCTTACTTGTCCTATTTAGTAAACAAGATTCTAACCTTAAAATTGAGATTAGATGCCTTAACTAGACATTTTCTCGCAAATTCATGAACTATGTTTATAAAATTGGCAGCGTGTTATCGAAAAGAGTGTTCTAAGTTACTTAATTTCTAGAAATATGGCAGTTTTGGACTAAAAAATTTTAGTTTACGGGAAGAATCTTGTTTACTAAATTGAAGAAGTAAGAATAAATAGACTGTAGAGGTTACATAAAATGTAGGTGACGAATCATTCTTTAAGGCGTTTCGGGCCGCTAACTAGCGCCACCAATGGAAAAAATCATACCTTGTTTTATGATACGTTTTTTTTAAAGTGAACACGAGAAATCTTAAAAACAGTGATAACTATTTTTAAAACTTGCAGTCTAGAACTTATGATTAATAGATTAGAACTTTAATGGATTTCCGCTAAAAATGGCCGTTTTTGGCGGAAAGTGATGAAAGTCTTGTTGTTGATTCTAAGTTCCATACTGCAGGTTCTAAAAATAGTTGTCACAAGTTTCTCCTGTTCACTTTTCAATAAAAACGTAAATTTATAACACACGTTATGATTTTTTTCCATTGGCGGCGCTACTTAGCACCTACAAGCACCTTAACATTACGGGAATCCAACCATAGTAGCCTCTCGTAGCAAGACAGGCACTACGAGCTACGAAATCCAATAGCGTAGTCAATTTCGTAGGTACCGACTACGCGTGTTACGGTTGGTCTTTTACCGACTCTAATAATATCGTGCAAACATAAAAACCGGACACGCAAAGTTCAAGTAATCGTCTCTCGTAGCAAGACAAGCACTACGAGCTACGACACCCACTAGCAGCGTAGGTCTGCTGGCAGTGTTTCGTAGCCAATTTCGTAGGTACCTACTACGCGTGGTCTTTTACCGACTCTAATAATATCGTGCAGAACTAAAACCGGCCACGGAAATTTCAAGTAATCGTCTTTGAGCTAAGCCGCGGAAGACAGATAGACAGGCAGACTTAGAGACAGACGGAAACATAAGGGTAAAACATAATTGACTATGGAACACAAAAATACTGTATTGGTGAGCAAGAAAATACCTACATTATATTATTTTTATTTTTAATGCACTAACCCGTGCTGGGTGGAATTTTTAGCCTCTAAATAGGTTTTGAAGAAAATACATGTCGGCAATAAAGTCTTTTGAGTACCCTCTCCCCTAGAATCGTTACGTTACGTTACGTTATCAACCCTTGTATGTCCCCACTACTGGGGCACGGGTCTCCACTCCACGGGGCTCCACTAGAAAATGCCTAGAGAAACCAAATTTCCAATTAATTAGCGACTGTATTACTTGCTCTACACTGTATTAAATTTTAATTATTCTATTTACTGACCATTTTTAAAAACCTATTTAGAGGCTAAAAATTTCACCCATGCCGGGATTCGAACCCGCAACCTCTGGCTATCCGTACCAGCACTCTACCAATTGAGCCAATGGGCGACTCACGGCATCAGTGAAATTTCGAACCTCTTTACAATATTCTCTGTATTACGTACAGGCAGCGACATCTGACTTAAGCAAATTGCATTACTTACAGCCCCGACTACCTACTTTGCAGTTAGGTTTTAACATCGGAACGATATCACTGTACCCACATGATTACACTATTTTTATTTTTAATGCACTAACCTCCTCTTTTTAGCCTCTAAATAGGTTTTTAAATTTGTTCCTTAGCACGGGTTAGTGCATTAAAAATAAAAATAGTGTAATCATGTGGGTACAGTGATATCGTTCCGATGTTAAAACCTAACTGCAAAGTAGGTAGTCGGGGCTGTAAGTAATGCAATTTGCTTAAGTCAGATGTCGCTGCCTGTACGTAATACAGAGAATATTGTAAAGAGGTTCGAAATTTCACTGATGCCGTGAGTCGCCCATTGGCTCAATTGGTAGAGTGCTGGTACGGATAGCCAGAGGTTGCGGGTTCGAATCCCGGCATGGGTGAAATTTTTAGCCTCTAAATAGGTTTTTAAATTTGTTCCTTAGCACGGGTTAGTGCATTAAAAATAAAAATAGTGTAATGACCATTTTTAATTTTTTTTTTCACATTTATTAGTTCTTCTGAGTACAACGATTCTAAAAATCCAATAACTTTTGGGTGATTCTCTTCAATCCAATTCAGGTTCTCTTAACATTGTGTATAGTCACAGAACATAGTGGTGTATAGTAGTCATTTCATCTCGATTCGAATTACTAAAAAGCGCCCTCTAGGATGCGCGGTTGAAATCAACATGTAACATGGATAAGCGCCATCTATGTTTTTGAGCTAACACTACGTTATCAGCATACGAGTGTAATATACGAAGAGGCGCGTATTTTAGTTTCAGAAGGAGTCCATAGATGGCGCAAAGTTAAAAGCAAAGTGGTTTGAGGATAATAAAATTTTAGCCAGCGGCCACACAGGGATGTGTGACGGGAGCGCGAAAAAGACACCAGGCGTTGAATAGAAATCGCGCCCCTTGTCTTCCGTGTGGGCTTCTGGGCTTCGTCCCGACCCTTCAGTATATTTTGTATGATAAGGATTTTGGGCGTCTTTAACGCGCCTGCTAGCCAGGCCAGGCCTCATACAGACGTGGGGAGAGGGCGCGGAAAAGACGCAGAAAAGGCTTCATGTTACTGCAGCCATCCAAGGCACTGCAAAATCAGGAACCGCTACTGTGATTTAGGATGGCCACCAAACCAGTCTCCTTTCCTCGGTCTACGCCAATGACAAGTATTGACGGAGTGCTTAGTGCGAGTTTTTTTTACTACTCGATCGCGTTAGCGTTAACTCATATTTCTATGGCATCGAGGAAGCGCCACCTAGCAACAAGTATGGAAATTAAAATTGCTGAGTGCGAGTTGTAATGGTTTACGTTGAGAAGTGAACACGTTTACCAGCCAAAACACGAATAAACGCGAGTGCGAGTTGTACTGTGACAGCTTTTTGCCAGTTCGAACGGTTAATTTACTCATACTCAATACTCAATGCTCGATTAACGCGGTAGTAAAGTTATTCGATCGGATCTGTCAAACTCGCACTAAGCACTCTGAAAACCCATGAGCGTGGTGGTAGCGAGTTGAGGATGACCGACCGGTGGATGAAAGTTTCAGTCAACTTTCAAACCTTAATTTTCGCGGTTGTGAAAATTAAAGTGTGTTCAGGACTGCAGCAGCGTACTGGCCGCATGGCACGTCACCGCGGCTCGCTGGCCACCATAGTTTTTTATATTGGAAAAGGAAAACGATTTTATTTTGTCTTTTTTGATTGGTTGCTGTCATGGCTGTGAAAAATGTAATACGCACATGAAAATTATATTTTTCTTTATTTTTATTTGATCGCACAAACGATTTTCATTAAACGCCTTCCCATCTGCCCGTTCCCGCCGATGTCTACGATACATTTTGGTCCTTCGAGCCGGATATTTTGTACCAGCGACCTACGAATATTCTGGATCCGCAACGCAAGATTACACACAATTTGCTCCAGAATAACGGAAGATGTGAGATCACACAAGGCAAGAAAATCGGATTGAGCCATCGGCAGCAGCACAGCGTATTTCGGTGAGGCGTGCCAACTTTTTTCCCAACCCTGTTTCCCTATACTTGTGTGAACACCGTGCTTCTCCAACTTTCAGTGTTAATTTCGTTTATCTTGGTCTGCCGCCGTCGCATTGGTGGTGGTTACAACAGCTCCGCTGGTTGATCCGGCATTGCTCGCGTTTGCGGTGTCGTGTGAGTGAAAACACAACCGTGAGTACTTCACTTTCTCACACAATACCAAGATGACTAGCACAAGCAGTGAATCGGACGATACTATTAAATTTACGACGTCTGATACCACTTTAAAACCATGAAAGGTAGATTGACAAATCTAAAGAAGTATGTGAGTGCTTTTGATGCCCAAGATTTAACAGGTAGCCAACGCGCAGAGTTAAAATTCCGCATTCAGGGAGCTTCAAGCTTGTACACTGAGTTTAGCGACATTTAGAGTAGAATAGAGGAGCTAGTTTCTGATCATGAAATGCACAAGCAACTCGAGACACGCGAGATCTTTGAAGCCGACTACTACAATGTACTTGCACAGGTTCAATGCATGACAGCGGAACAAGAGGTCTGTGGTAACCCTAGATCATCACTTCAATATGCTAGGTCATCTGTTCAATTGCCGACTATCACATTACCTACCTTTGACGGTTCTTATGAGCATTGGTTAGAGTTCCGCGATACGTTCATATCACTTGTTCACAACAATCAGACGATTGACAATCTAGGTAGATTTCACTACCTAAAACGGTCGTTGACTGGTGACGCAAAGCTTGTGATTGACTCTATAGAGGTATCATCTGGTAACTACTGTATTGCATGGGAGCTGTTACTAAATAGGTTCAATAATAGTCGATTGCTGGTACAGAATCACATTAAATCCCTCTTTTCACTGCCTACACTCACGAAAGAGTCAACATCACAGTTAAGAAAGCTCATTGACACAGTTCTTCGAAACTTACGCATATTGAAAGCACTAGATGAGCCTACCGAGCACTGGAACACTTTGGTAATTTACATGGTTGTGTCCAGGCTAGACTCTACAACTGAGCGCGAGTGGGAACAGCATAGAGGTACTTTAATTTCAAAGGATAACGTGCCTAATGCAAAGCTGAAAGTAGATGACTTATTACAATTTCTTCGGTGTAAGGCAGATATGTTGGAAACATTAAATTTAAATCACACACAAAGCTCACCCAGTTCACACAACTCTAAGAAGGTGACTTTCAGTACACAACACACACCTAAAATTCAGTGCAATGTTGTCACGAATAAACCCGTAAATAACCAATATACAAAAGTAAGCAAGAAATTATGTGTAGCTTGTAATAACAACCATCCACTGTACTCATGTCAAGTTTTTCTTGATTACAGTGTACAAGAACGGCTGAAACTTATTCGTGATAACAAGTTATGTGAAAATTGCTTACGAGCGGGACACACTAGCGCAGAATGTAGGTATGGGCCTTGTAAAAGGTGTGACAAGAAACACAATTCGCTTATTCACTTCGAGGATAGGGAACACAAGCGCGGAATAAGTCCTCCCACTGCCGAGAAAACACCGCCGAGTAGCTTCATTCACACTAGTGTTAACAAAAACACTACGCACGCATTCTCCACGCAGTTAAGCAAAGCACAAAATGGATTACAGTGTCCATCACCATCTACAGAGCAACCGGTCTTGTTGTCAACAGCATTGGTAGAGGTACCTGATGATGTAGGCATATATCACAAAGCTCGCGCTTTGCTAGACAGTGGAAGCGAACGAAGTTTCATAACACAATCACTATGTGACAAACTTAATTCACAGGTAATACAGTCCACTCAACAAATACACGGCGTTGGTGGCGTGGTCACTGAGAGCACACAGACTTGTGAAATCGAACTCAAGTCCCTGACCACCGCCTTCAGCACGCGCGCAGTGTTTTATTTTACCACGCATAAAATCATCGCTTCCCTCTGTCGCAATGCAGAGAGATGATTTTTGTATACCAGATCATGTCCAATTGACAGATCCAACTTTCTTTGAGAGTAAGACGATAGATCTCCTTTTAGGCGTTGACATTTTCTGGGATTTGCTTTGTGAAGGCAGAATACGCCTTAGTAATGGCCCCTTCCTTCACAATACAAAACTAGGTTGGATAGTATCGGGACCTGTACACGCAAAAACCCGATACACATATAATGTAATGTAATTTCACACAGTCTATAGACATTGATTAATCTATAGTCACACAGCTTAGCCTCTTTTAGGGGAGCACAGAAACACTAACAGACCGCACAAATCTTTAGGGTTAAGGAACTTGCTTGAGAGGATTACTTTGTGCAGATAGTGAGGCAACTTGTTGATGTAGAATTGTCTATATAAATTCCTTTCAAGCATTCTTCTAACGTTTTAGGTCACACACACAGAGCGGCCGTTTTTCGTGCTAGAAAAGCGATAGCAGCGCAACCCTTACTTATAAAATAATGCAATGAGATGTAAACCGACTTCATACTCACCTTTCATACGTTCATACATTCATATACTTAACTTATTTCTTAGTGACACATAGTTGCCTAAAATAAAAACTAAACTACATCACACAAACTGTTGGATAACGTATTTATTTTTACATTTTTTCACAATTTAGATGCGCAATTCAGCGCGCAATTATGTGCTACACTTCATACATAACGCACATATTAAAGATAATCAGGTGTCAGGTATTTATGAAATATTGTTCACACACATTTGTCCTGGTCGATTCTGTATTAAACTTCCACAAACATTTCTTTTTACTGTCTTGCTCAGAACATTTGCTATACACGCATCTTAATAGCTTCTACTGCTTAGGTACTTTAGAGAAATGAAGCTACCTGTAAGAGACAATCTGCGTCATATGCACATGTTTACTGCGTCATATGTCGGTTTCTGACCGTGCCCTAGGGAAGACCTAGGGCACGGTCAGAAACTGACTCACCTTTACTACAGTATGACGTGGATTGCACGGGACCAGTGCTCATACTGAGCCGTAGAGGTAGGAGTGCTAAAATTGTTAAATCTTACATGTTTATTTATATGTTTTGTTAAGTGGGCAATACATTTGGAATTAGTGTCTGACCTATCATCCGATGCATATTTTTAGCACTAAAGAGATTTATTTTACGCCGAGGCATTCCTGTTGAAATCTACTCAGACAACGGAAGGAACTTTGTAGGATTAGGAGTTTCTTTCTAGTTGTTCAGACGATATTAAGGAATACGCAGCATCACAAAACATTGCTTTCAAAATGATCCCACCTTACGCTAGTCATTTTGGTGGCCTGTGGGAGGCTGGGGTCAAAAGTTGTAAGCACCATCTTCGACGTGTGATAGGCAACGCACATTTAACTTTTGAAGAATTCAGCTCGGTGCTGGCACAAGTAGAGGCTGTTTTGAACTCCCGCCCTCTCACTCCCATGTCTTCAGATCCTCATGATCTTCTACCGCTTACACCTGCACACTTTCTTGTTGGCCGTCCTCTGACTGCGCCTGTGTCAGCTGACCTGCACGACGTTCCGGCTACCCGACTCACGCACTATCAACGAGTGGAGCAAATGCGTCAGCATTTTTGGACCAGGTGGTCCGTTGAATACATTTCGGAGTTACAACAGAGGAGCAAGTGGCGTGAGAACAAGGTAAACTTGAAACAAGACACGCTTGTATTGATCAAAGATGATAACATGCCACCTTTGAAATGGAGTTTAGGGCGAATAGTTAAGACTTTCCCTGGTAGAGATGCCATCCACAGAGTAGCCGACATAAGGACTTCTACCGGCATAACACGTCGAGCTTTTTCGAAGATATGCCCACTGCCAACATAACCACACCAGACTGCTTGAAATCAGCCTTCAGCCTTCGGGTTCGAGACGAGTGTTGAAAGCTTCAGCTTCCAAGGCCCGGAGTATGTTCAGGACTGCAGCAGCGTACTGGCCGCATGGCACGTCATCGCGGCTCGCTGGCCACCATAGTTTTTTATATTGGAAAAGGAAAACGATTTTATTTTGTCTTTTTTGATTGGTTGCTGTCATGGCTGTGAAAAATGTAATACGCACATGAAAATTATATTTTTCTTTATTTTTATTTGATCGCACAAACGATTTTCATTAAACGCCTTCCCATCTGCCCGTTCCCGCCGATGTCTACGATACAAAGTGGAAAACATTATTTCAATTGTTTTTGAACATGTGTCGTCCCATGTATTAGCAGACTTTTGAATGAATGGAACAAATCAATTTTTTTTAGTATGTACGCAGGTATTTACGTTAAGAAAACTAAGGGTTGATGTTTCTTGAATTAATGAATGACCAAGGACGAACAAATAACGTGATGATATTATTATTATCTTACTTCCAGATTCACTTACTTGATTGACAGGACTCTTCCGAAAAAAATCATGTAAGTGAATCCGGATATAAGTTAATAATGGGCGAATTAATAACCTGATGAAATTATTACTAACTTACGTCTCATCCGAAAAAAAATTACGTAGGTACCCCAGAATTAAGTGAATAATTGAATTAAGTGAATAAGTGTCTATAAAAGTTCTAGTTTTAAAGTTGATGAACTTAAATATTTATTCGTAAGTATTTTTTCGGTATCAACGGTTTCATTACATTTATATGTATTGTAGGTACAGTTGTCAGAACGTTCAAAAACCTACTTGCCTAGAACGAAAGAGAAAAGAAATGCAGGATTTCCAAAGAAAACTTGCCAGCTGTTCCGAAACTGCTCATAAATTATAGTAATAACCATACGGACGCTGTAAACAGGGCAGTTCAAACAAACCGTAGACACGGCAATAAAGTGACGCACCAAGCGCCAAATTGCATTTATGCTTCAGCGGTCTAAACCTCAACTAATTATAAACTACAGAAATAGTACGGTTTGAGCTGAGAACTGTGCGATACCCTCCGCAGGTGCTTCAGTTATTGTGGATAGACAGATTGAATAGTTTATGTAGACAGAGTTGAATCTGATCGCTCTCTTCTGCGTAGGTCGATAGTGTTTTATTTATCTAATTAAAACTGTTTTTATACGGATTTATGCTCGTTTATTACATTTTTACAATTATCCGACGTTTCGGCACTTTTTCAGGTGCCGTGGTCTCGGATGACTGAGGTGACAGGCGTCTTTTAGAAAGCATTAACAGTTAGTTTACTACCTTCGGCAAAAAATACAAAAGTTAATTATGAAGTTACATTCCAAAAACTATTTTTTTTTATAAAGTCAACAATATTGATTATTAGTAATTGAAGTTAAAATAAATTTATAAACAAATTATTTTACATGAACTTAAAAATACTGATTATTAATTGAAATTAAAATTTTAACTCTACAGTCATACTTCTAGTAAGGGGTTCTCATGCACTTAAGCACTGGTTCCGTTTTTTTTCGTTTGTTTCCGTTTCCGCACTGGTTAAGTGTTTTACACAGAAGAGAGCGATCAGGAAGCCAATTCTCTTAGAATTGTACGTAAAAAGTCGAGCGACAGCCAAAATCTGTGTTCTGAACGCCATTCGATATCAACCCTTGTATGTCCCCACTGCTGGGGCACGGGTCTCTTCCTGCATCGCCAGAAGGTTAGGCCATGCTCCACCACGGCGGGTTGGTGGAGGATTGTAAGACAGTGCGGGCCTTACTGTCAGAAGTTATCAAGCCGCCCATAAGGCATCCGACATGGCTTAACGACTGTCATTACATGACAGCCGGCAGCAACGGCTTAACGTGCCTTGCGAAGCACCCATTGCGAACTCAAGTGATTGATTCCAATTACTCGATTCGTCTAGGCCACGAGTGCTTCCGTTTACTACTTTATTAAACTAATAATCCAAATATGACAGATGATTGCTCAGGATTTGGTGCGCGTAATATAGGGACTATCTATCACGCGAACCATATGGAATAACACTGTATAAGCTCTGTTTATGGCACTAGTACACGACAAAGTTCAAAGTACCTCCCATCTAATAGGCCTATAAACAGAGTCTACTGTTGGGCACAGCACTCTTATAATCATGTTCTTCTCCTTCACGCCAACCCATCCGGTCATTTGCTAGTCTCGTCCAACGTTCCCTAGCCGCTTTCGTTATGTTTACCCGGGCGTTTCAAGCAAACTCCATACGTAAAAAGGTATGTATCTGACAACAAGCGCAGACTAAATTTTATGTGGTTTCTTTGCGTACAAAATCGTTGGTACTGCTATATGTATAACATTCGTTGTATTCCAAATACGATTATTGTCAGTAAGCCAGTGACTTAAGGATCATTCGTCAGGAAAATTCAACATGATTTTGTACCATAGAAAGAGTGGTCAACATGATACAGAATCACTTTAAACTTTTAACTATGTTATGAGTTTTTGAATTTTTTACTGCAGTACTCAACATTGTTGTTTGATTGCTTATAATAATACACAAATAACTAAAAACTAAACAGAAAAGATATGACAAATTACCTAAAGTCCCAAATTACTTGTGGTCCGCGCTGAGAGCTAAGTTTTAGTTTCTTAAATCTTTTTGAAACACATAAATCTTTTTCTCTCCTCTCCTTAAAATAGCATAAACCAGAATCAATAATCACCATTAGAATCAATAATTCGCAATATATCGCAAAAAAGTCTCGCTGGTAGTACCTACATACATACTTACATACATAACCTGTATCCCAGAGGGGTAGGCAGAGATCAGGGACTGCCACGTGCCACGATCCTGACAGATCACCTTCGCTTCATCAACGTTCATAAGTCGTTGCATGCACGCACGCCGGTTCCGGGTACTTTTTATCTTTCCCTTTGCTAATACATCCCCTATCTGGTCGATGTATGTCCGCCTGGGACGACCCTTACCAGCCCTTCCACTCACATTCGCAATATATATTTAGCAGTACCTAATGAAAAAAATGCTTTCCTATGCCCGGTAGGTAAGTACACTCAGCGCTTATAATCGCCAATCCGCGGTGGGCACGCTCGGTTACTAAGCCCATACTCTCCGCGAGAAGGCATGTGCCCTGCAGTCGGACGTATATATCTGCATTACTAAGTAGATACACTTCAATGTCGAATAAAACCCCAGGGAGATTTAGGTCAAGTGAAAAAAGTTTCCATACTGGGATCTAGTAAAGACACGTGAGTGAGGAAAGAAGGCCGCCTGAATTAGCATACTAATGAAACAACAGTATTGAAAGTCGCTCTCGTCTAAGTGTTTATGCAAACATTTTTCGCTTGGGCGGGCGGCGAAGGCGAGGGCGAGTCTTGGGCAGTAGCGGTGCTCAGAAGGTGCGACCGACTGTTATGAACCCTATAGTTGTTTATTATGATGACTATGACGGAAAACATCGTCAGGAACCTGAGTGTCTGAAGTGTTCAAATACCTTGAAATTGGCAATCCGCGGTGGGTACGCGCGGTAATTAAGCCCATACTTTCTCACAGATAGAAGGCCTGTGTCCTGCAGTGAAACGTTTAGGTATAGGATACATAAAAAACAAACCAAATTTGGACTGCAATCATCAAATGACTTTTCATTATATTGATTGTGAAATTTTGACATCCTGTTGCGTTTTGACCTTGAAAATGTTTTGTTGTGTTTTGATCTTGAAAATGAACAAAAGTATATTATTTTTAATGCAGTAACCCGTGCTAAGGACAATTTTAAAAACCTAACTAGAGGCTATAAATTGTTGCAAAGTAGGTAATCAGGGCTGTAAGTGATGCAAATTACTTCAGCCAGATGTCGCTGCCTGTACGTAATACAGAGAATATTGTAAAGAGGTTCCTAATTTCACTGATGCCGGTGAGTCGCCCATTAGCTCAGTTGGAAAGAGCGCTGGCACGGATAGCCAGAGGTCGCGGGTTCGCATCCCGGTATGGGTAGAATTTTTAGCCTCTAAATAGGTTTTTAAAATTAACAAAAGGTTTTTTTGTCCGATCGTTGACGATAAAATTCTACAGGCGGTCAAAAAACTTCCGAGTCACGCCGCTATCCTATGCTAATGTGCGGTTAGGTTTAATATGTGCTGGATTCTAATAAATTGGAAATTAAATATTTGAACAGAGTGCATATTCTGGACGTTATTGCTCTTGATGCGCATTTGTAAAGCGTGTTAAATAAAATCCTGATAAATTATGTATGCAAAACAGGAATACTTACACTTTGCGTAGGTACCTATGTCAATAAGCTTTGACACTTTCAATTCTTGTGTATAATAAACCCCCGGTTTCTCGCACGCAATAAAATTTATTAATCTACAGTAGATTGAAATTTCCTTATTACACGACAGAATATTTGTACAAAGGCGATCTTAATAGTAATACTAATAACAGTTGTCACTAGATTTTTGTATGAACTTCAGGCATTGGACAGCTGTTACGAGCGGATTAACAAATTATTAGCCAGCGTTGCTGAAACGTCAGGAATTAAGGTAAATAATCGGGATTAGACCCGTTTAATATACCTATAACTAAATAGTACATTTGTGAAGTTATAGTAGCAATACCACTCGCTAACTGTGAGGGAAAACATCGTGAGGAGACCCGAGTGTCTGAGATGCTCAACCTTGAAATTGCCAATCCGCGGTGGGCACGCGCGGTAAATAAGCCTATACTCTATCTGAGAGAAGCCCTGTGCCTGCAGTGGTACGTTCATAGGCTACAAAAAAAAAATAGTTTACTCTAAAAACCTAACTGCAAAGTAGGAAATCGGGGCTGCAAGTGATGCAAATTACTTCAGCCAGATGTCGCTGCTTGTACGTAAGACAGAGAATATTGTAAAGAGGTTCGAAATTTCACTGATGCCGGTGAGTCGCCTATTAGCTCAGTTGGACAGAGCGCTGGCACGGATAGCCAGAGGTCGCGGGTTCGAATCCCGGCATGGGTGAAATTTTTAGCCTCTAAATAGGTTTTTAAAATAGTTTACTCTGCTTCTCTCTACCACCCTTCTTCAGCTGAGCGGACCCTCTGCGTCCGTGGCACAGGGGCAGGGCGGCAGGGCGCGAGCGGGCCGCAGCAGTCGCCATGCGGCCATCGGCAAGGACGCACGCCGCGTCTATAGCACCCCCGCGTGACGCTTAGTCGATCTAACCACCAGAGAACGTAACCCGCCGTGCACGCTGAAACCTAGGGCCGCGAGTTCAAGTTACACTGGTGTTCTGTGGTACAGTGACCCTATTTCGGGAGTAACAAGTGTTTACTGGTGGCGGTCGGCGAATCGGACGCGGGGAGTGAGGTGAGTCCATTGCTGTCTAGTTTCTGGGTTGCGTTTGTTTGTTTCTTTTTAGCGGGGAAGTGTTCCCGAGTAAAAGAATGTTTTGCTTGGGATCTTCAAACGAATAATATTACAGACATCAAAACGTAGAGGAAGCGGAATTTTCCCCACGATTTTTTATTTGTTTTAGTTCTCATTGCGCCTTTGTGTTCTGTATTATAATGAGCGTTTTAAAAAGTACATAGAAAAAAAAAATGTTTTCTGAATTGTCTCCCTAAAATAGAAATAAAGAAAGAGATTAATGGTACGTAATAAATTAATAGGCACATTAGAAGAAAAGAGAAAACTTACAATATTTACAAATTAGGAAGAAAAGGAATAAATCAATCAATACCTAAATACAACCCATGGTGTGTCGGATTTGTAACAAAGGGCAAATTTGACATAGGGTTTCCTCCAATTCCGGTTTATTTCTTTTTCGCGGTTCAGTGTTATTTTTAGTTGACTATTCTTACGTTTCGTAGTCTCGTAAAATATTGCTTATAAAACTTATCATAATATTCGATTCCAATGGCAGCTTTACTCGGCACTAGATTGTGATTAACGTTTTCAGCAGTTCAACCTTTATGTGTACAATCTTTACAAACGTGGTTATATATTAAACGAGTCTAATCGCGACTATTTATTAGATAAAACGTAATACGTTACGTTATACAGTCTATTTATTCTTACTTGTCCAATTTAGTAAACAAGATTCTACCCTTAAACTGTGACTTTTTAGTCCAAAACTGCCATAATTCCATAAATGAAGTAGGTAAACTTAAACACTCTTATAGATAACACGCTGCCAATTTTATAAACATAGTTCATGATACTTATGAATTTGCGAGAAAATGTCTAGTTTAGGCACCTAATCTCAAAATCTTGTTTACTAAATTAGTCAAGTAAGAATAAATAGACTGTATACCTAATAAATAATCGCGATAAGACCCGTTTAATATGTACGAGTATGGCGAATCATTAAGAAATACTTTTACTAACGTGATTAGAGTGCACAAATGTAAAGGTCGATATACTGTCGACTGCTGCTGCTCGATATACTTAGCTACCTCCGATTTTCTTAAGCTTTAAATAGGTTCTATCGTTTCTAAATTCAATGCATAGGGCCGGTTTCTGAATTGAAAATTTACTTAATAGGTAAAAGGTACTTAATTAACGTTCTGTCACGCTCTTTGCTGAGAAATTCGAAGTTTGTCCAAAAATTCAACAAACCGGAAGTGAAATTAGTAGTATTGTAGAAAATTAAGATCATTTGCTACCTTTGATTAAGCAAAATACATCTTTTTAATGAAATGACTGTAGTTTATATTTTAATAATGATTGTAAGTGCAAGAAGTTAACTAACACAGACAAAAAGTCAGAGCAAAACCTTACCCATGGCCCATAGATATACCTATATTTTCGAATCAGTGTCCAAAAACATTCAAACAGAAAATCCACTTTGAGCCGGGTAAGGCTTTACACCTGATGTATTTTTATCTTAACAAATCTTCTGAAAATAATCCGCCAAAGACGTCACGATCGTTGACGATGACGCGGAACCACGATTACATTGAGGTGCGCATGATCTGGGTAACGTCACCGAGATGCGGAAACGGCTATTTTTATGCGACACTGGCACTTATGGGGCGAGCAATAAAGTCGTTTTACCTCTACAGCAACAACAGGCGCGGTCAGGTACAGGATGGGTGAGCGTCCCGTGACTACCGCTAGTGGCATTTTTCCGAGCGCTTCCGTGCTTCGCAAGGCACGTTAGTGCCGGCTGTCATATAATGGCAGTCGTTTAGCCATGTCAGAGTCCTTATGGGCGGCTTGATAACTTCTGACAGTAAGGCCCGCCACTGTCTTACAATCTTCCACCAACCCGGACTTGGCCCCCGTGGTGGAGTATGGCCTAACCTTCCTGCGATGCAGGAAGATATCCATGCTCCAGCAGTGGGTTTGTATCGATCCACTTAGAAGATTATCGCTGTTAACGCCTGCATGAATATTAACTGCTTACAACGGACCATGAGTGCGCTGGACACTGTAGTGCTACTCGTAGGTAAATTAAAAATATAAAATGTCTACCAGACGTACCTTTGAGAACAGAACTGGCGTTTTGAACTCGCAGCTCAGCAAATTGAATTTTTTTTTTTTTTTTAATAGTTGCCAAAAATAGGAAAATCTTGCATTTTTACTTAATCAAGAAGACCTCTACGGCTCTAAGTAGTCGTAGAGTCGAATTTAGACATATATTATACGTAGTACTCTGGGGCTTGCCCACCTTGAGATAATTAAACATTCTTAACACGACTTTAATAATATTCTTTATGCCACACCTGGCAATAAAGTGGCTTTCTGGCCAAGTGTAGACATAAAAAGATGTACACAACACGGGAGGTAATAAAGAAAGTTCTCGATCGCATATTTACGGCCCTCGCTTGCAGCTCGGGCCGCAAACTTCTGCGATCTCGGCCTTTCTTTGTATACCACCCTAGTTGTGTAATGTACTATTTTAATACAGTTGCTCAAAAAGTGGCGTATTACAGGGACGTATAGCGTGCGGGATGTGGGCTTTTACACACCCGTGCTTTTTTTTACCTTTCCCGCACTCGTGTGTTCTCTTTCCCAACTGTCAAAATAATGTCTATTAAAAAAAAACCAACCATGAAGTTTTTACTAAAAAAATTCATAGAAGTTTTTATGATTCATGCACATACGTATATTTCTAAAAAGAAGCTACTAATTTGTTTGCCTTTGCCTACCAGACTGGTTGAAGGAAAAAAAATCTCTGCTTATTCTTTTACGGTTGTCGCCATTTTCCAAATAAATTTTCTTTATTCAATTGCTTATTTTTTTCGCAACTGTATTAAAAATAGTCGTTCAGTACACGTGCGGAACTGTTCCGACTGTCAGACATTTGTCTGAACTCTTTGCAATGACAGCCTTTCCGCACTTGTAATGAAATATACTATTTTAATGCACTAACCCGTGCTAAGTACAATTTTAAAAATCTATTTAGAGGCTAAAAATTCCACCCATGCCGGGACCGCACCCGCGACAATTTTCTAGATACAGAGGGGTCTGTATCTAGAACATTGGCGGGTGCAACATAGGATATCTTGTATAATATTAAAATGAATCGCTGAGTATGTTGGTGAGCGCAAATCTCGAGAACGTCTGAACCGATATCGCTGATTCTTTTTTTAGAATCTTCCTTGAAGTACGAGGATAGTTCTTACGGAGAGAAAAATAAAAAAATTAAAGAATCGACTGTTAGGCGGTACCAAGTAGGCTAGGTCAGCTAGTTTCAAATAGATATTGTTTTTCTCTTTTGATACACCTCCGACTTTTTTTGTAAGCCAAAATAACTGATAGTGGGAAGCTGGTGGGCTGGCTTAATGGCATTGAAAGACATTTTCACAGACAAAGTATTGACAATTATAAATGTACATTGAATTAAATTGTAACAGAGACTTAACGAAAATAGTTGTTCTTAAAAATGCTATTTTAATTATAGGATTTTTGTAATCCCAAGCGGAGTAGGTATATGTCTTTTACTGAGCGTGGGACAAAAATCCCTTTTAACATAACATAACATTTACATACAAGCACATACATTGGAAACGGCTATTTTTATGCGACACTGGCACTTATGGGGCGAGCAATAAAGTCGTTTTACCTCTACAGCAACAACAGGCGCGGTCAGGCACAGGATGGGTGAACGTCCCGTGACTACCGCTAGTGGCATTTTTCCGAGCGCTTCCGTGCTTTGCAAGGCACGTTATTAAGCCGTTGGTGCCGGCTGTTGGGCCATGTCAGAGGCCTTATGGGCGGCTTGATAACTTCTGACAGGAAGGCCCGCCAATGTCTTACAATCCTCCACAACCCGGACTGGCACTCGGGGTGGAGTATAGCCTAACTTTCTTACGATGCAAGAAGAGACTCGTGCCCCAGCAGTGGGGACATACAAATGGTTAATGATTGATATCGAGATAGACAGATAATTGTTTGACCGCGCCCGTTGTTGCTTAACCCAAGTGATATATTTCAATCACTCGGGTGCACTAGGCCACGAACGCTTCATCTATCTATCTTATCTTCTTCGACTTGATAATATTGAAAATGCAATTTATTTGATAGGACAGTCGACGGCACATCAAACTTTACAATTTAAGTCGCCCGCACCTTAACTGAGTTTCTTCTCATAGTGAAGGTGTGAAGAGAACATGTGAAGGTTGATGTGCTGTCGATTACCATACGTCAATGATCATACGGAAGTCTACGCTACTCGATTTAGTTATTTTTCTGAGAGAAGGCCGGCGCCCTCCAATGGGATGCAAACAGGCTGTCAAAGTATCGCACTAGGTACCTTTATAACATGAAATCTGTCTGTACAGTCAACCACATCATTTGTACGAGTCGGCGACGTTACGGCATCTTTCGACGAAAATGTGAACTTCATTAGCTGACTACTGTACTTTTCAGTGGGAGAAAATTAAATGTTACAATAGATTATGTGACAGCTAGGTAAATATGAGGACAGAAATACAAAATAAATACAGTTTTACGTACACTCACGCCTGCACCTGTAGTATAAGTTTATTATGAGAAAAGATGGTCAGAGTGCAGTTTTTTTTCCGCTGCCTTTTCTCCACTACAATATGGCCCGAAGGCAGCGGCTTACATTTTACATTGTACATTGACATTCAGCAAACAGAATTTAAATTCTTTACGTTGAAATAAATTGATTTGATTGATTTGAATTATTAGTTGAATAACACGGACTGCGCTGAACATCAGCGCTGTTTTTAGGATAGATCTATCCAACAGCTTATGTTGAGCGTATATCCGATTGTCATGCATTCTTACTGACAGAACCTTGTAAACACCACTTGTTTTTTATTATTTATAGCCACGTTCTGTCTAGATATGTATGGGTAATATAAAGATGGTAAACAATAAATAAATTATTTTCTTTCTGCGTATCATTCATACAAACTCATTCATGCGGCAGCGGCAGCTTTTGGTCCATCCAGATTCTTGTACAGTCGCGTGCACTAATATGTAAACACGTTAGAACCATGTCACATTAACCTCTTTTAGCCTGATGTATGAGAAATTGACTATTTTTACAGTACCGTACCCTTACAATGATCGCGCCCTTTCGGCCGCATACGAAACCATCGCAACGTAAGGCATTACGTGCCAACAATTTACACCTTCACTAGCCAGAATAAGTAGTTAGTCAAGTAAGAAATTAGTTTAAGAAACGATTCAATGGTCATCATTGTAAATTGTCCAAAACAACCTTAACAGTAAAAATGTTAAATAAACTTATGCATAATTTTATCCGGAGCAGTAAGGAAAACATGAATTGGTATTTCCCAGTGCGTAGCTCTGTATCGCAAGCGGTCAACTTCTTTAACATTATATTGTGATATCATTGAGACTCTGCTATTTACTTATTTTGAAAGTTCATAAAGGTGATACCTACTGCTTCTCACTAATTATACGTAATTAGTAATTATATAGGGTTACCTAAAAACTTCATTCTTTATTTAGCATGAAATTTTGTTTGTTTAAAAACAAAACAAATAAAACAATGTTTAAAACCTAGTGTAAATTCAACCTGGACAAAAACAACCTCAATTAGGAAAGTTTATTAGGCTAAAATTCTTTATTATCTACCTTAGTCCATATCTAGAGTTTGTCATTTAAGTGCAAAAAGTCGTAAACTCTTGTTCTTTTGATTTTTTCAAAACCTTAAAAAACCTATTTCATAAAAACTAACTGAAAAATAAGTTCGTAATTTGTAATATATTTTATGTCAAATAGGTACCTACAACTTGGCGTTTTCAGACTTTTCCATTACGTGTACCATGAAACATTCTTTTTTGGACTAATTTGAAGATTCTAGGTGAACTGAAAGTAGGTACTAGGGTTCAATGTCTATAGGAAGGTTCTGAATACCTTACTAAATCTGTCTGGAAGAGATCACTTTTAGTGGTAAAGCCGCCGTCTGTACACTTAGGCTATGAAATATATTTCTTATTTCCATTTTTATGTACAGCTAGCTGACCCAGCGAACTTCGTACCGCCTAACAGTCGATTCTTAATTTTTTATTTTTCCCTCCGTAAGAACCATCCTCGTACTTCAATGAATATTCTAAAAAAAAATTTCGCGGTGTCGGTTCAGCTGCTTTTGAGATTTGCGCTCACCAACACATTCAGTGATTCATTTTTAATCATAGATAGATTAATCATTTATAATATGAATATTATTAACTCTTATTATTGAGTATTATTAATTTTCAATCAAATATCTCGACCGCCATCTTGAAATATTAAACTTTTCTCATATACATATAAGTATTGTAACTGCAGATAATTTGCAAAATCGACGTTTTATCATGTAATTAGTAACAACTCTGTATTGCGTCAAGGTACCTCTTACTATGACACCATTTTAGAATCTGTATGAAGTAGACAACTTTTTAAAATAATGGGCCACTTGAGTGCCATACATTTTTTTTAAAGAAAATTGAGTTAAAGTTACATAGTCCGGCAGAAATGACCTTGAAAATTAGGAAAAAACTATTTATACTTAAATAATTGTTAATACTATCTTATTTTATTCTAATTCAAGTAATAGTACAGAAATTCAGGAACTAGAAACCGAAAACTGAATCAAAAAACCTCTTTATTTGTGGAAATGGTAGCCAATTTTGTAAAGATAGCAATATTTCTTTTGAAATTAAAAAAAAATCATATTTAAAAATGATAATAAAAATGATATAAAAATGCATGGCCAAATGACGATAAAAGTAGGATATGTAATAGATGATTATATGGCCAGTCAGCAGCTACAGGGTTATCCATTATTTACGACACACGCTGTATATGATTTGTTTCGGCAATGACAACATATATGTAGACGTTTTTGCGCTTAGGTCTTTCAGAAGGAAATTCGATTTAGGAAAATCAAAATTTTGTTTTTAGTGGTTTACCAGAAGATTAAAATTTTGTGTAGGTACTTATGGAAAATTATATCTAAATCGGCCTGTAAAAAGAAAACTTAGCACATTCGTGTAAGAGATCGCGTTCAAAATTAAAAAATCGGCTTCGTAGGATAGCTGTAATTCATACATTTCTTACAACAACTCAATACAAAATATTCACGTAGCACTTGCCGTTTTCGAGAAAACATAATTGTGGATGAATCAATCAGTGAGTGAGTGAGTGAATCGTTATACCAGATTGTAGCTATATATATATCAAGCCTAATTGGACTAATGCCTAATGCCTAGTTGAAGCCTATTCCGGAGATCGTCAAGGTTCATAACATAGTAATCTATTTGTCGCACGGGCTATTGTCAAAGCGTGTGCTAATGACTTCGTGCAGTGACGTATTGTGACCACACCACTTTGTTGACATAGCAACCAGTGCTGCACACGCAACATGTATGACAGAAGAACCCTGATGACATAGACATAACACGAAGAGTGAGTGTCGAGCGAAATTCCGCTCAAGTGCGAGGCGACACGCACACATTGACGTCACATGTGTGTGCGTAAGCGGAACGTAATGATGTTCACATCAATAGAGCAAGGATGACAACCGGCCACGCTAAGTATGCCAATTTGGCTACAGATTTGTTGCGATTTTTTTTGTCTTAGTAGGCCTGAGAATAGGTCATAGGCTAATTATTCGTGGGGTCTCTAGTAACCTATAGTAATTCTATGCAAACAAAGAAACTCCTTATTTTGACATAAGTGTCATAAGACAGAGTTTGAAATGTCAACCTTCGATTAATTAGTCAATACTTTAGATTTCTGAAGTAGCTTGCGCCATAGATATACTAATGCAAAGATACAATACTCATTCAGGGACTAATAAATAAATAGCTAATTGACACGGTTGTTAGTGATACAATTTATCCACGCATCGTTTTGCAAATGTCTAGCTGCAAGACTAGACTAGACTTATTGTATTGACTTTGTAGAATTTACCCATGGGTAGAAACTCTTAGATAGAGTTGGCGCGAGCGGGCCTTAATGACCGAGTTGATTTCAGTTGATATTTTAAGTTTGAATTTTCTATAATATTCAAAATTCCATAACCTTCTGTGTATTTTTATTCCTTGTGTTCATTTCCCGATCGACATTTAATTTGCTCATTCTCATCATTAGAGCCTCCGAAGCGAGGACGCCGTTGGCAAACTTCTTTCAAGTCGTTATCGCATTAAGTTCAGAAGCAAATCCAAATTTATCCCGCTTCAAGGTCTGAAGGTGCGATAACGATGTGAGTGCCCTTTCAGGTTTCAGGAGGTACTTAACAAACCAACGATTTGTCGTTTTTAGAATACCCGTCGTGGATTATAAAATTTTCAGTAGCAAACTGTGAAGGAAAGCATCGTGAGGAAATGTAAAAACTGTATCCAAGGTGTTTACGGATGTTCATTTATTAACTACTCGTAAGTAAGGGTTTACGGGCTTTCGGTATCATAATTTATCAATGTCTGGAATTAAAGCCAGTAGAATGCATGAGCATGTTTACTTACTACTAGAAAAGACTAAATTTGGTGGTTTTTGTCCATTTTTTCTCGAAATTTATCTGGATTTTCAAATGGACACCTAGTTTGACTTGTAACGTTTATTAAGCTGCAGTTTCTGCGCTACTTTTTATATAGCCTTTTCATCACATTAAATTTCATTTAATAGGTACAATCCACATTCAAAACCATATTGCAATGTAAAGAATTTACATTCTGTTAGATATCTATATCTATGTGCAATGTTAACCATTGTCTTTGGGTCGGGTTGTAAACAGATCAAACGTTTAAAGAGAGAGACAATCATGTTGACAGTGTTACTTGATGAGCTGCTTCTGCACATTCTGCTGCTTCTCCACATAATTTTACCTGCACTTTGGTATTCTTTTGTAAAAAAAATCGTTGTGGAGTGGGGGCCTCTTTACGAGGATTAAATTTTCACGTCCATTTTTGAGAAAACTGTTGGCCATATAGCGCCCGTTTCTGAATTTAGAACTACAGTCAATACTCCTGTAAACGTACAAAAAAGAACGGGACCGACAGATTAATAAGTATTTACTTAAAGATAAATGAAAAATTCAGAAGCCTTTCACACAACTCGGTGGTCAAAAGATGGTTCTGCCGAAAACCGGCGTATAAATACTTCTCTGCTAGAGATTTGCTGTCTCGTTGGAGAGTTTGTGACAGCAAAAAAATAAAGGTTGACAAGTTGTCGTCAGAACAGTCCTTGGAATAATTCAAATCGATTCTGCAGTTCTCAAGATAAACATGACATGGGGTGTAAACCTACAAAATTTTATATCAGTTTCAGTCATAGATCTGTGGTTTCAGAAGAGCACAGTAAGTATTTCGGGATCTTTAACGATGTTTTGCGTCGCGCGAGCGTGACAAATTATGATGAATGGCGCGTGTTAGATTTTGAAATATTTTGTCAAATCAAAGCTGATAAAATTCAAGTGAAAAGAGTAAGATATTTGTTGCCCCAGACTTTTATTTATTTTGTGCGGTGATGGCACATCTGTAGAACGCACACCTGAAAGGTTCCGGATTCGATTACGGGATGTATCACTGACTTTGTTTATATATTTTTTATTTAGCCTACAAAAATCGCACTGCAGGGCATAGACTTTCTCTCAGAGAGAGAGTAGAGAGAGGGTTTAATTACTACGCGTTTACAAATTGTAGATTGGAATCCAGATTGACCTACTTGAATTTTTGTCGGAAGACCATTTGTTTTTAGAAATTTACTCACATTTGAGAATTTGTGAATGTGAATTAGCCATACCACTCACTAACTACCACCCCATTAAGGGAATCGAACCGAAGAAACTCGAGTTTCTGAAGCTACGTAGAATCGTACAAAGACTCATTTATTAGGGTAAGTGCTAAAAGCTTAGCTCCTATAAGACGCGCAAAAAATCCTGAAGGATTCCAATTATCTAATAGTTATCGCAAAACTAAGGATTCCGAATGGATTCGGCGTGCATAATATTAGGCCTTGGCACCACTTATATATATGGAGGTTTGGAACCAATTCACAGGATATGTTTAACTCATCATCAAGCTTGAGTGAATAACTTAGTGCTCATTTATTTAGTGGTTAGCATGATTCATATTCTAGAATTTAGTAGGTAGAATTTAGTAGAAGACATTTAATTAATGCTTTGGCATTTAAAGTTTTTATTGGCAATCATGAAATCTTATTAGGTATACGTATAGGTGGCCACTGATGTATTTGGTGTAAGATGACTTGAGAAAAGATGGTCGGAGTGGAGTTTTTTTTCCGCTGCCTTTTTCTCCACTCCAATACGGCCCGAAGGTTAACATTTTACATTGATATTCAGCAAACAGAATGTAAATTCTTTACGTTGAAATAAATGGATTTGATTTTTGCTTTAAGATCTTAATCAAGATCTGCTTTATATTTTTCTATAAGTGGATATCTGTAATTTGGCTGTCTGTATGTTTTATATTTTTGTTATTCTTTGTTATGTGCTGTTAGTCTCCTCAATATTAAAATAAGGCATCGCTTTTTCAAATCTCTGTAGAGTAATAATTAGAAATAGAAAATCTGTTTCTCTCTTTTTCTCCAGAGACATTTCATCGTTGGCTTGCGAAAAAGCACTTTTAATGTATAGAATCCCTAATCTTACTCAATAAAGGTCCTAGCTTTTGCCCGCGACTCCGTCCGCGTGGACTTTTTTTGCAATCCCGTTCACTCCCATAAGGGTTAAATTTAAAACGGCGAAACACGTGTTCAATCAATTGTGTTGAAGAGTATTTATTTTAAAATTAGACAACATTCTTTATACCTCCCATACCAATTTTGGCAACCCTTTTCGCCCCCTTAGGGGTTGAATTTAAAAAAATCCGGTCTTATTCCTTGCCTACATTATACATAGATCCTCTGTGCAAAATTTCATCTTCCTAGGTGCAACGGCTTGGGCTGGGTGTTGATGAGTGAGTCAGTCAGTCAGATAGATCGTCAGATAGATCGTCAGATAGATAGATTGTACATTCATTAATTACCTACGTTACTACAGTTTCCAAATAGATAATACACTTAAGTGGACTAATTTAAACTTTGGATTAGATATGAGGTATAATCTCATTATCTTACTAGACGCCAAGCATCGTTGGTCTTAATAGATCCACTGAAGTTGGCCTAGATGACTGTATGAAATAGGCATCTCCTCAGATAAAAACTATCCACCCACCTCTACTAATAATGAAAAGGGACGATAAAAGAAATCGCTGCCACTCAATTCGCTGAAGAAAGAAAAATCGCGCTTATCCGTTTTCGGCTGAAAATAAAGGAAATCCAATATTGAAATCGTGGCCTGCCGAGCGGATTCCACTATTTCAATTGATCCCTACGTGACTGGCTCATTGGGGGCCTACTCTTTCGTTTTTAAATATATTATAAGTAGTATTCACATGTAGACATATCAATATCACCAGGAATTTTGTAGGTATATATATATATATATATATATATATATATATATATATATATATAGCATATTTGGTATATATATATATATACCAAATATGCTCCGGAACAGTAGTCCAAGCCGCGGTTCCTCAGACGACGACCTACCTCTTTAATAAAGGCTTTGCCCTGAAAACCCCAATATATAATTGAAATATATAATTTCGCATGCGAAATATTCGATTTATCCGGTTAACTCGAGTTAAGTGAGCTAACCCGGGATGACGCAAGTGGGCCTAAATGACTTGTCATACGGGTGCTAACTCGACGATAGATTTAATACAATGAAATAACATCCAAGACCCGAGACAAACTAGAAAAGTCCAGTTTGACCCGGCCGGGGATCGAACCCGAGACCTCGGTTTTAAAGTCAGCCAAACCGCCAAACCGCTGCGCCATCGTGGCCGTCAATAAAAACAAGTAAAATGTTTATTCTACAAAAGGTACATGCAACTTTTACATTATATCGTTTCCGCCAAACTAAATTATAGTTTGTTGGCAGACTTCTCTCACTTTAAAACTAAGTTACGTAAAATACCTAACAATTGACTTAGGATTACATAGAAAAGTAAAACAAGATACTTAACAGTAGGATCAATTCGTGCTCTGCAAGTGTCATCAACATGCATCTGGATAAGTCATCGTCTAATCCAGAGAACATTGAACCTCAGTGCGCGTGAGTAGACTACAAATCTCGGGTTTCGTTTCAACACTATCGGAGTACATACTGCAACAGCTATCATTTGTTACACAGTGGCAGCCTCGTGGAGTCTACAGCGTTGCTTTTTGTTGCACAGTTCGCCCGGAACTGAGTAGTAGTGTGCCTATGAATAAAATAACCGGGCAAGTGCGTATCGGGTGGGTCACGCGCAAGGTAGGGTTCCGGAAAAGCAGGTCGTTTTTACATGCTCTAAAGAACTAACAATTTCATCAAAGTAATTGGCGATGAAATTATTACAAAGTTTTCCTTTTTTAAATTAGTCGCCTGATACTCTTTAACTTATAAAGCATTTCAAGTTCAGTATAATTATGTACTGCTACCCGATTTTTTTCACGTTTTGTGAGGGTTCCTTGTGGACTTCGGAACCCTAAAAGGGTCTACTACTAAAATAACTTTGTCGCAACTCACGTTAAAAAGCACGTTAGTGCAACAAAAATAATATAATCACTTTATCGCCCTCAGCGATTTGACAATCAATTTCATACCATGTTCCCCTTTGTAGCGGAGCGGAATTTTAAATTGTAACAACCACATTGCGAGCCAATCCACGATGGGGACTTGTGGTGATTAAGCCCATACTCTCTTTATGAGAGAAGGCCGACGCCTTGCAGCGGGACGTATATGTAGATCCATGTAATCTTAGCTGTCTAGCTATATAGGGCGTCCCAAAGTTATGAGACATGAAGGGAAAGTACCTTAAATATCGTAGATAAGGTATTTTGCTGAAAGAAGACTTTATGTTATTTTTAAAAGTTAGTAATTCTGCACTCAAAGATTCGAAAAATTACTTGCCTCGTCTGGGAATCACCACCCCTACTTTTATGATGCCAATCGAGAATGGCCAAAAAATATTAACTCTTCTTAAGTAACATAGTATTATCTACGATAATTAAGGTACTTTCCCTCCATGTCCCGTAACTTTGGGACGCTCTGTATAGCTGTGCTGGCATATGACCCTGTTCTCAATCAATCAAGCAGCCTATAATCGTCCATTGCTGGGCATATGCCTCCACCAAGGCACACCACTTCCCCCTGTCCTCGACTCATCCACATCCAGCATGATTAGATGGTCGGTCCAGCGAGCCTGTGGGAGTCCTACCGTTTGCAAATCCGTGGTCTCCGCTCGAGAACTTTGAACCCCATCGACCATCGATATGGCACTGTTCCCAGTAAACCAATATCTCCAGTAACATCCCTACGTGTTTTGTACGTGTCTTTATACGCTACATCGAGATAAGCCACATCTCCCCCTTATCAACTGTCGCTATCAGTCGGATAGCGCTGATAACCGGCACCCACAGTAATCGCTCGCTCATGACTATCGGTTCACGTATGAAATAAGCTTAAACAGCGTCTGGTGGCGACAATATTTGTGAAAATGCAGGACTGGTTTTTATGCGAATAACCGAAAGAAGATAGAAATTGAAAAAAAAACATCTTGGCGTGTCGACGGCGAGCCGTCGTCGTGGTGAAAGGATTTGTCAATCAACGTAGGTAGTTAAAAGGCTCGCTGATTACTGTCTAGGGTGCGCCAGATCATCATTGTGCTCAATAAATCTGACCACCTTCTGTGGCACAGCGGTAGCGCATCTGTCTACCATGCGAGAGGTCCCGGGCTCGAACCCTGACTGCGGACGAAAAAAACCACAGGTCTTGGATGTTTACATGTTTGTGATGTCGCTGTTTCTGGTTCCCACGGCACGGGTTTCCTAGTTTGGGGTCAGAAGCAATGTATGTGCCTGTATGTAAATGTTACGTAAAATCACTGGTAAGGGAGCATTTAAAATGATTTGCCAACTTAGACTAGCTTGGCAACTGGCTTACCTTGAGGCGATTGACCCGACGTACGAGCTCATTGAGTACGTCGTTCGGGGAGGATCCTTTCATGCTCAGTAATTTACTACAAGACACGTCCAAGACAACAACAGACAGAATCAGACAAGACAGACTCAGCTGCACTGTGAAATGCCTTTACATGAAAAGCACCCGAAGTCGACGAGCCAGCATACCGCGTCTAATGGTTGTTGATGAAGATAGCTTCATAAATAGTTTTAAAGATCGTGGCGAGTGCAAACCCTTACACGTATCTCATGAAACTACAGTTCGTAGTTTTTATGAAATTTCAATGTATTGCTTGCTCAAATTTCATTGCTTAAAAGAGTCTTCCTACTTGTTAATCTATGGGTTGATCGACTAAGCAATGTATATTGAATGGTTATAGTTAACCCTAAAATTAATTTACATTTCTAACTACATTAAAGTGATGTTGGTAATAGCAGTAAATACTTTCAGAGCTAACGATGGTTGTGGTTTTTGTGGGTTAATACAAGACTCTACCTCCTAAACCATGAATTAATTGTACAGTTATACCACCATATGGATTGTGCGAATTATCTTTGTTTCTATGTCTTAAAGTTATTGATCGTTACCATGAATTGTAGTTCTATGAAACACGCCCCTTCCCTTCTATTATGTAACCACCCACTGTGTTGGATTGTGTATTTTAAAGTGCCCCAAATGTCAAAATATTTGACACATATTTTGACATTTCGGAAACGTTAAGCATATAATCATTTGACAGCTGGAGTGACTTCAACAAGGTAAAAATCGACGTTACCCAACCCAGTGGATAATTACATAATAGGCGCTCTGGTCTCCGCCTCCCTCTCCGTGCCACAGGCGTGATTTTATGCAAGAGCAGGTTTAAAATTAGAATGCACTTTGTTGCTTTGTTTTTAGTATATAATAATATTTTGACGAGTGTTCGAAACGCAAGACGTGGAACAGTGCTGTCTTTTGTTTTCGAATTTTAAACACGTTTTGAGGTTATGAGCGGCCGAAGGTAAACATTGCGTGATGGGTGTTAAAATTAGACCATTCTCGATGTTTTCTGCTAGATTCAACAACAAAATACTTTCCTTCCCAATGGGAAGCTTGCATCGAACTCATATTGGACTGACATAATTATATTTTATTGCTTGTATTTACTTATTTCTTGATAACTTCTGACAGTAAGGGCCGCCACTGTCTTGTTGGATTGTACAACAGCGACGGGCCTTACTGTCAAGAGTCATCAAGCCTCCCATAAGGTCTCTGGCATCGCTTATTGAGTGCCATTACATAACAGCCGGCACCAACGGCTTAACGTGCCTTGCGGAGCACGTACACGCTCAGAAAAAATGACACTAGCGGTAGTCACAGGATGGTCACCCATCTAGCACCTGACCGCGCCTGTTGCTTAACATGTTCTTATTCTTAATTCTTTATTGGACAAAAGATAATGTACCAAAGGAGAACTTAATCCTAATTGCATCAACTACCAGTCGACCCGCATTTTCTGCTATTTTGACTCAAAATTTTAATCTTTTTGGCGATTGAGGAATTGTTGTACTACATTTATAACACTGTTAATTAGAGTAACGTTCTGTAGGTAAGAGCTGTCAGTTGTTTTGTTGTATGTATACACTTAGGCTAACTGACAGCTGTTTAATAAAGAGTAGATTAGCAGATTGTCAGAGCACGAAAACAGATTTGTTACGCGTAATAAATAAAAGGGTTATTTTGTTGAAAGAACTACTGTCGTGATGTCTGTATGAAAAAAACCGGCCAAGTGCGAGTCAGACTCGCGCACCGAGGGTTCCGTACAAACCTGTATTATAGACCTGAGTATTTGGTATGAATTTCAATTTAATACCTCTACGCGTTTATGAGGAAATGGGTAGTAAGTTTAAAATTATTAAAAAAAAATATATTATGTGATGTAACTAAAAATTTATGGTTTTCGTATTTTTTCCTTTATCTATGCTATAAGACGTTGCTTCGTACCAAATTTCAAGATTCTGAGTTTACGGGAAGCACCCTGTAGGTTTTGATTCCCTTGCAAGTGTCGAAAATTTGCGGCATAAACGGCTGTATCTTTTGATTGCGTTGGCTTAGAAGTTTGATTTTTTCACAGCTTCAAGGGACAGTAGACCTGAGTAATTGATATAAATTTCAGCTTCATACCTCCACGCGTTCCTGAGAAACGCGTTCCAGGTCTTGACAGACGGACGGACGGACAGACGGACAACAAAGTGATCCTATAAGGGTTCCGTTTTTTCCTTTTGAGGTACGGAACCCTAAAAACATAAAAAATGTGCATCGGCCGTCCACAGGGTTAATGTTGTGTTATTAATTTCTACATTCGTCAGAGTGTGTGATAGAAATACTAAATGAAATATATATGCGCTCTAGATAAACAGTGACGTCTTTGGTATATCTTTGCGTTGTTAACGTACAGTCGAAAGCAGGTTAACCTTTACAATTTTTTTGCCAAGTCGCCCGTGACGTAACTGAATAGAGCCCACGCGTGTAACGATGGATGTGCGATGTACTGTTTGCTTCTGTTTCTAGTTGTCATTGATATTAACGATCTGCTATTTCTTGTCGTGTCAAACGTACAGAGAACAATATGATGGTATGTAATGAATGTGTAGCTATGTCCGTTTTATGTACATTTTCTTTCAATATACTTCATGTACACCTACCTACCTACTCTCTTCGTCTTTCAGTTCTATCCATCACAAGGTTGTCTGGAAGAGATCGCTTTTAGCGATAAGACCGCCAATTGTATACGACAATACTTAGATATGTAAGCGTTTTAATGTAGGTATATTGTTTTCTGGTGTGTACTGTAACGGTTTAGTTATTGAAAGTCTAGAATTAGCAGCAATACTTTCTTTTTATTATCTTTTTTTATCACCAAAACCTATCCTAGCTGCGAGTCTCAACACGACTGACACCTACCTAAACAAAACGTAACGATATTCTTTTAAATAATTCAAACTCTGCTAGACGGCTACGCCAGCCAGCTACTATAAAGAAGTATCGTTACAGTACAATAAAGAGTTCTAATCTAATCTAAAAGGCTTGGACGAGACAGAAAGGACGTGAGACGGGTGAGTAGAAAAGACGCGACGATTTGTGTAGTCACATACGACAGTCCTTACTCGGTATTCTGTGACAAGGCGTCGCGTCTTTTCCACTCCCTTGCCCCACATCCTTTCTGTGTGGCCCACGCCAAATGGTTTGATGGTTTTAATCACTGCCTGTGCCTAAGCATACCAATGAGAAGTGGGTTTTTATCGACATAGGGTTATTTCAGTGTGGGTATTGATCGATGGACAGCCAGTGCAGTGTAGTAACAGTCGATTTATTACAGTCAATTCAGCGGAGCGCATACCATTTACACTTTTGTTGCGAACTCGCCCTGAACTTAAGTAACATAACATTTACGTACAGGCACATACATTGCTTCTGGCCCCACACTAGGATACCCTGTGTCGCGGCAACCAGAAACAACGACATCTCAAACATGTAAACATCCGAGACCTGATATAGAAGAAGAACATTTTCATTACTAGGACTACGAGAAATAGAATTACCCCGTGGACCCATTTATGACGAATGACGGGACTACGAGAAATAGTTATCCCTCGTAGGCCCGTTAACGGGATAAAATAATTGCCATTTTATTACGTAACTCTCCACTGTATCGGGTTAAGCATTTAGACGAGTCCGAAGTGTATCAAAATATGTACGAGTACGTATCTGACAGTTCGGAGTAGGCTAAATCAGACAACTCTCAATACAGCGGAGGACTTACGTGATCGCACCCTAGGAGAAAACACCGGTTAAATATATGCTGGGACCAAGGACGTTTTAACCAAAACGTTCTTAGCTGTTACTATGTTTGTCGTGATAGTTAGACTTGTGATTTCCGCACTTAGCCTCATAGTTGGGCCATTGTACGTAGCAAACGCTGAGATATGTTGACATTTCAGACAATAGGATTTCTAGTTTTGAGCAGGTTCTAAAACCTGGGACCTAAAACCTAGTTCTGGGAAACTAGCCACAACAACGTTAATTTAACGTTCTCAATTGGTTCTGTAGCCCAAAAGGGCCCGACCTACTGAACCTCCGCACAACGTTGTCAGGAGCTAGTGTTCAGGAGCAAATATCAAATCCCAAAAACTAAATTTAACCTGTTCAGGACTTTTATGCAAGTCTTGAATTAGCCCGGATTTGGAATTGAAATAGCCTTGTTAGCCGGGTAAAGGATTACGAAAATACAAAGTAGTGTTCTTAGGATTGGTAAAGTTATATTTAGCTTTGCTCATACAATTAGTTCTTGTTTGAATAGTATTATGCTTTTCTGACATGGCGTTAATAAAATGGATGATATGATATTTCGTAGACAATTTGTAAGAGATAATTAGATGCTGTTATTGCTTGTTGGGTTTGTCAGTTTCATTGGGACTGTTAGTTTATTGATGAAATAGGGCGCAATACCTCTGTAAAATTCATGGGCCCTGTAAAATACATTGTTTATATGATTTAGGTATTAAAAACTGTTGATATTATTTTCAAATTATTTGCGAAAAAAGGTGAAACGATTGGAACTATTTTCCAACTGCAAATGTGTAACACCAAAAGGTAATTCAAGCTTTGATTTAATGAGTAAATGTAATTATTTCATAAAAAAATATGATTTAAATTAACAAAAAATGGCTGACTTAATTTGTTCTAAAACCTAAAAGTTTCGGATTTAACCAATTTAGAACATGCAAGCCCCGGTCCAAATCTTCTTGGACTTGAAAATGCTTAATAGGACTCTCAAAAGGAGCAACCGGTATATTAAAGGTCTTAATCAGGGCTTGCTGGTAAGATCCAGGCTTAATTGGTTTTTGTTTATTCAAAGTGCTTGTTAGTCTGTGATAAGGCAGATTGCGCAATAAAACCACTTTTTGCGGCATACTCATTCAAGAGCGCTTAAATACAGAAACCTATTTTGGGGGGCTGACGGTAGGTTTCATAGAGTTTTTTGAAGATATTATAGTTACACCATTTTTATTTTTAATGCACTAACCCGTGCTAAGGAACAAATTTAAAAACCTATTTAGAGGCTAAAAATTTCACCCATGCCGGGATTCGAACCCGCAACCTCTGGCTATCCGTACCAGCGCTCTACCAATTGATAGAGCGCTGGTACGGATAGCCAGAGGTTGCGGGTTCGAATCCCGGCATGGGTGAAATTTTTAGCCTCTAAATAGGTTTTTAGATATTATAGTTATTATGGTTTTGTCCAAATAGGGTAGCATGAAAGAAATGTGTGAGTCCTACGTCGTACATATTGGAGGGGGTTTCAGCCCTTAGCCCCTGGTTCCGCTTTTCGTGAAGGTTATACTTGTGGTAGTGGTTTTAGTTAACTCATAGCATGGTCTAACTGGTTTAAGTCTCTATATTTTTTCAGGTACTTTTATTGATATACAAAAGGAGGAAGATATGGTACTTACATTCTTGTGATATAAGTAACTAAAAATGGGCCTGATTTACTAACAAGGGCCAACGAACGACACAGATAGAGCGACGAGCTTGGATAGTAGCGTGAGCAAGACAAACGAATCAAAGCAGGTCCATTGGACTCATGCTATGGCAACTTGGAGTAAATAATTAATTAATTAAATAAATAATAAATAAATCATTCAGTTTTTTTATTGATACTAACGCCAAAACTCTCAGCATATGGCTGCGTGAGAGTGTTTTTACGAGCGCGAGTTTATTCTCATTTTCGTTTAAAGTTCAAAGTTGACGGAACGGAACGTGGTGTTTGTGCGGCGAACACTGTTTTAAAGTCGCTACCACATTTTATTTTATTTTAATTAGTAATCGCTGCTTGAGTTGTGTTCAAGGTGTATTGAGTGATACCTTGCTACGCGAGCTACCAGTAACACCCAGTTTACTCCAACGGATTGTTATAGTTCGTGAGTTATTCTTGTAAATAAACAGTGTTGACCCGCAATAACAAACAGTAACGGTTTGGGGTTGGAAAGAGAAGGCGATACAAAACGTCAAAACTCGTTGACAAAGTCATAATACGACCAATCATAGGCAGAGGCGCGCTGTCACTGGCCTGTCATCGAGTTGTTTTGGCAGTTGCGTTTCTTTCGACGCAGTACCACGGTTGAATGCTTTTGCGGAGTTTGGTGGCTAAGCTTTTACTGTGAACCGTCGCTTTTGGGAGACGGTTGGCGCGGCTTGTGTACTTTATTGAGCCCTGTGCTGCGGTGGAAGGTTGCTGGTTAGCTTGACTTGGTTTATTTATTTTTTATTTTTGTGTGTAATTGACCAGGCTCTGTGCTTTTTAATAAAAAATAGCTTATGCATTTTTACAATTTAAATTTTGGTATTCTGTCTTTTTAAATAATAACTGCTTTTGTTTTTACGGAATTTTTAATGATTTTATTAATATCAACCATTTGATGTGAATTTTTATTTATTTGACACGATTTGTTTTATTTATATATAATGCATTGTTTTTTGGCTACATTTTGTATCCAGATTGCTCTAGTTTTAAGTGCTTGATGGCATCTTTGTCTTGTTGTCCTCATTGTCCCGGTTCCTCAAGGCAATTCGTCGTTCCCCGAGGCTTGAATGTGCATATAAGTCGGGTGCATAGAGGTCTGCTTGCGCATCAGTCTCAGGCAACTCCTGACGATGTTGGAGTACATTCCACTCTTAGTCGCTTACCAATTTTGAGGGAAAGTTCGTGTTCTAAAACATGTTCCAAAAGGTGCAAGAAGTCTGCCTGCGGGGAAATTGAACTCAGTTAATCGACAACTGTGTTCGGGATAACTCCACTGAAGACTGGTTTGCCCTTTTATCTTTTTCATACACATGTTTAAGGGTTCCTTCTTCCGACAATCGAAGCCAGTCACTTACGTCTAAAGTGAAGGAAAACATAAGCAATGCCTTCTCTCAAGACTCCCTAGGCATTGTCGCTTCAGATTCGCCGACTTGTAGAGAGGCGTTCAGTCGTCGCTCTTTTTATAGAGCCGTGGAAACGAAAGTTTACGATGGCGACTTAGGCAGTGCGGTTCGGATTTTATTGTCCGACTGCTGTGTGGCTGATGTCAGTGACGAGACGTTACAAGCCTTACGTCAAAAACACCCTTCTCCGGGTCAGCCTTTGAATTTCTCTCCAGAGCCCGTTTCCTCAGACGAGTTCCTTTCTGTGGAAGTGTCAGACGTTTCTGAAGCTATCGCGTCTTTTTACAATGGTTTTGCAGCGGGGTTGGATGGGCTGCGCCCAGAACATCTTAAAAAGTTGACGTCGGCAGCGGCGGGTGATAATGGAGTAAAACTCTTAGCTTCAATATACAGCTTAGCTAATTTTATGCTAAAAGGTATGGTCAACAGAGAGGTTTGCCCATTTGTGTATGGAGCTTCCTTGTGTGCCCTTAAAAAAAAGGATGGGGGAATTCGGCCTATTGCTGTGATTAGGCGCTTAGTAGCAAATTACGCCTAATCACACAGCGCTCTACCAATTGAGCCAATGGGCGACTCACGGCATCGGTGAAATTTCGAACCTCTTTACAATATTCTCTGTATTACGTACAGAGAATTTCACTGATGCCGTGAGTCGCCCATTGGCTCAATTGGTAGAGCGCTGGTACGGATAGCCAGAGGTTGCGGGTTTGAATCCCGGCATGGGTGAAATTTTAAGCCTCTATATAGGTTTTTAAATTTGTTCCTTAGCACGGGTTAGTGCATTAAAAATAAAAAAAAAATTGTGTAATCATGTGGGTACAGTGATATCGTTCCGATGTTAAACCTAACTGCAAAGTAGGTAGTCGGGGCTGTAAGTAATGCAATTTGCTTAAGTCAGATATCGCTGCCTGTACGTAATACAGAGAATATTGTAAAGAGGTTCGAAATTTCACTGATGCCGTGAGTCGCCCATTGGCTCAATTGGTAGAGCGCTGGTACGGATAGCCAGAGGTTGCGGGTTCGAATCCCGGCATGGGTGAAATTTTTAGCCTCTATATAGGTTTTTAAATTAGTTTAATGCAATTTGTAATTAATTTATTTTAAGTTCTTGTTGTTTAATGTGTATCTGCTATCCACGTTGATTTGAGCATTTGTTCCTCCGTGTCGCTGTGCCCCGTTACAAGTTCTTGTTGTTTGTTGTGAATTTTTTGGGATAATAATGACACTATGAAAGAAAAGGCCCATCGGCATAAAAAAGTAGGTTGAGTTGCCTGTCTATTGCCAGTATAAATATTGTAGTCTTTGATTGGACTCGCTTTTGTAGGACCACGGCTGAGGAGCAGTTAATGTTTTCATACAAGTCCTTCGTGAATTATTTAAATTTTAAGCAGTACAATATCTATTGGTTTCATTAAAAACTTTCTGAACGGATGTCAGTGTTTCTTTCTTCTGAAATCTTCTGTCAGACAGTTTGTGAGAGACATTGTCACAAAGTCACAAACAAACTGCACAGTGTACAATATAAACAAAAACCACGAAAACGACAAGCTGTGATCCAAAAAGTCTAATTCCGAGCAACTTATTTTGATCCGTTTATTTTGACGTTCTACCGAAACAGTTTAGGTTTGCAAGCTGTCAAATGACACGTTGTGGTACGAATTGAATGAACGATTTTAGCTGAACCGCTCTAAAACTAACGAAACAGTTTAGGTTCTGCTAAGTGAGGTTGGAGTACGAATAAGCGGAACGGATCAGTGTAGGTCCTAAGCTGAATCGCTCTAAGACGTTGTGGTAAGCCTCCTGAACGTTTCACGACAAAATGCCGTGAAGCTATCGACCGATGTGAAACCGGCCGACTGAACGTTGATTTTGATTGAGTGTTCGTACCACAGTACAGATAAGTTCGAACTGTGCGTTAATAAGTTAGGCCAACTTTACGAATCTTATTTCCGCACGGAGATTGAGTGAAGTATTTTAGGGCACTTTGGCAGCAAATATCTATAAGGCATTTTTGTGAGATTATTATGGTGAGTTGGAACCTACATATTTGTGAAAGATACTTCTTAGATACATACATAAACTCACACCTCTATTCTCGAGGTGTAGGCAGAGACTAGGGGAGCGAGTCCTTTAAATGCATTGTTGTTCAATAGTGTCATATTAGTCCGGTAATGGTCATTTCATTCCCACAATCGGTAGTCTAGTAATCAATCGCATCGCAATGGTATAATCCGTGCTACTTAACTCGGCGCCTCGCGCGATTTATTCTTCTTCGCAAGAGATGCCTATTTAATTTGCGCGGGTTATACCCGTGGAATGAGATTGTACTGCTATTGCTTTGTAAACTATCAAATGGAGGCAAATAACACCCATTGTCGTACTTATATCATTTTATTAAAAAACTATGTAAGTATTAGACTCTAGGGCCAGGTTTTGCCCCAATTTGATAGATCTCTCACGCTTCTCTAGCGTTCTTTAGTCGTTGCATGCGCACGCGCCGGCTTCGACTACTTTTTATTTTTCCCACCTGGAAATGTGGGTAATTGAGGTTGTTTGATATACGGCAATGTTATACAAAAGATAAGATTTGTACAGTTGATCTTACTTATTAACGCGAAGTTCGATCCTATTTGCACTGTTCGAACACTAATACAAAATCAACATTGAGTTGGCTGATTTCACATGGACAATAACTTCAATTTGAACTTCAAACTTAATTTAAATTGAAAAATGGTTTAAGTATCGCAAAAAAGATGCAAAAACAAATTAAAGTAGACTAAGTTAATTACTTAGTGAATTTAGTATCTATTCAGATACGCTATGCGATAATTGAGATATGCTCAGCTAAATGCTGCGTGTGCAAACATCAGTGCAGCGGTGATTTCAGCACATCCCGAGTATTTGCTAGCAATTGACACGCTAGTAGCCAGACATGCAACTAGCCCATACTAGAAATTAAAAAAATACTTTACACAGACTAGATTTATAGTAGACTGCATACACACATGACATATAGCGCAAATTAAGCACAATTAAGCAAGTAGGCACTATGATTATTGAAATAAATAATAAGACTGTAAGTAACATGTAGGTGGCACCACTGGAATCGGAAAATCCCTGGGCAGAGGAAAAATACAAATTCGGACCGGCGCACCCAAGTGGTTAAAAGGACAGTTGTCATGTCAGATATTTATAAACCTATTTAGAGGCTAAATATTCCACCCATGCCGGGAGCGAACCCGCGACCTCTGGCTATCCGTGCTAGCGCCCTTTCCAACTGAGCTAATGGGCGACTCACCGATCGATGTAAAACCTAACTGCAAAGTAGGTACTCGGGGCTGCAAGTGATGCAAATTACTTCAGCCAGATGTCGCTGCCTGTATGTAATACAGAGAATAGTGTAAAGAGGTTCGAAATTTCACTGATGCCGGTGAGTCGCTCGGAAAGTTGGAAAGAGCGCTGGCACGAATCCCGGCATGGGTGGAACTTTTAGCCTCTAAATAGGTTTTTAAAATTGTCCTTAGCACGGGTTAGTGCATTAAAAATAAAAATAGTATGTCAGATATTTCCATAAGGTGCAGATTTTAGCGGTTATTGACTTTTTTATCCCAGAGTAACTTTTTTAATGCGTTTTTAAGCGTAATTGGCATCATATATTTTCGAAGGGGTTGTGGTAAATCATTTGACACTTTAGCTGCTGCATATTTAAAGTTTAGATTTCTTCGTCTGGTATTGCGTCCGTGAGATTCGTGAGATTTGGCTTTATATCTCTAATTTAGGTGCCCTAAAAATAATGAAGACTGGGCATAACAAAAGCCTACAGCTGCCTAAGCTGTTTCCTAGAACTCACTTATTTCTACGCAACGTTGAATTATGATATTATATCAAAAGACCTCGTTACATTTCGGTTCGATCTCGTTCTTCGTTCTCTTCAAGCTAGCCCAGCCCTCGTCCAATTAGAGAAAATCCCCCCACATGTTTACGTCGCCCGCTCAACCGCGAAACGTCGAAGAAAAATACTACAATCAAGGTCGGGAATGACAATGCGTCTTCGTTTAGGTGGCTCGCTGCAGGCGGTGCCACCTTCCCGCCTCGATTCCGAGACTTTTGTTCATTTATTGGCCACACAAGATAGCAAGGCAACAATACCAACAAGAAATAATACACTTAACATTAGAAAGGAAGAATAAAAGGAAGTAGCGTGCCCATATACAGCATGGTGTCGTTCATATTGCAAAACGTTCTATGTCAACAAAAACATGTGTACGTTTTTTCACCAAATTTGAATGAAAAATTAAAAAAATACAAAGAAAATAGCAAGACATCATAATCCTTACCTACTCAGGCTTACATTATATTGTCTTAAACTTACATTCAGAATCCAGTTATCCTTCAATTTAGATGAAAAAGCGAAAGTAGTGTTTTTAGACATAGAACGTTTTGCAATATGAGCGACGATGGAGGGATACGGGCTGATTAATCGACTGCTGGATTAACGTCTAGTTCATTTGACTCCTGGCGTGGCGAAAGCGCTCGTGGCATAGTAGAACCGAATCAATCCTTGAGTTAAGCAACAACAGGCGCGGTCAGGTGCAGGATAGATGACCGTCCAGTGACTACCGCTAGTGGCATTTTTTGATCCATAGTGTTATCGAGACCACCACAAATGGATTTACCTACTTATATTATAACGGCAAAAACTTATCAATCTGAGAAAAACCCCAGAACAAAAGATGTTGTAAGACATAAACTGATAACCCTGTACGAATACCTACCTACACACGGTGATGACTTATACATTTTAAATCGACTGAGGTGTGATTCTACTCATCATCTTCTTCTTCAGGCTATATTAGTCTACTGCTGGACAAAGCCCTCCCCTAATGAGCGCCATTGCGCCCTGTCTTTAGCTTGCCGCACCTACCCTGTTTTTGGACCCACTGCTGGGGCCCGGGAATTTTTTCGAGCGCTTCCGTGCCGGCGGTAATGTAATGGCAGACATTAAGCCATGTCAGAGACCTTATGGACGGCTTGATAACTTCTTGATAACTTGACAGAAAGACCTGCCACTGTTTTACATTCCTCCACCAACCCGGACTTGGCCCCCATGGTGGAGTATGGCCTAACCTTTCTGCGATGCAGGGAGGGACCCGGGCCCCAGCAGTGGGTACATACAAGGGTTGATATCGAAGGTCACTACGTGGTTTTAGTGATTTCAAATATCCAAAAACAGGGTAGGTGCGGCAAGCTGAAGACAGGGCGCTATGGCGCTCATTAGGGGAGGCCTATTATTATTTGTTTATTTACATTTGTAACTTACAGCTAATGCCAAATCGCTACAAACTTAGTTATTTAATAACTTAAATACAAAAAAACAATCAGAATCATCCCTCTTCAAGCATTCCCTTGCATTCTCCAATGAATTTCCCAATCGCCGTGGTAAATATATCACATTGCGCCTATGTCCAACAGTGGACTACATAATATAGCCTGAAGAAGAAGAAGGGTAGGTGCTTAGCTACATTTTAAAATCTGTGTCTCAAATTCTTAATTTCTGTGGTTTTTATTTGCATCTCTTGCAAATTTAAACCACAGAAATTAAGATACATCGATTTTCATATCGAAGAACTCTGAATAAACCCGCAGCTAATAAAGGCTCGTTTCCGCTTTACACTATGACAATACAAATCTGCAGGGTTTGGTACTTCAGTTGATTGCTTCGGGTTGGAAATCCGGGTTCATTCCGATGTTAATCAGTTGTATCTTTATACTTATTATCCGGAATGAAGGTGGTTTGAAAGCGGTTGCACCTACCTACATGTAGTGCTATGGTGAGTTATGGTTAGGCACATTGTTGAAAGGTGCCTCATTGTGCTTTGGTACAATGTTCAGTCGGATTTCGTACTTACCTACTTACCTTTTGTTTTTTATTAGTCGTTGAAAAAGGTTGGTAGGGCGGTAGAATCCGCTATTTTTGACTCTCATTTCAAGTAAGTCTTAAACAGTAAATAACTCTTCCATTAGACCAAAAAATATTTTAGTATATTTTTTGAGGACCTAAAAGCAACATATAAATATATTTTAAAACTTTATTTTCCTAAACGGCCAAAAATGCGGTCAGCCATTTTTTTCTATGGTTTGAAGTCCAAAAAATTGTAAACAAACTTTGACATTCAATTTTCTGTAAGTGATCTCTGAGCATAGTGAAATAACAACGATGCAACCATGATTTCATCGAATTTACATCCAAAATATACCAATTATCATTATTGCATTGTTCGAGAATGAAAAAACACGTCAATAAAGACCCCCGACCGCCTTCAAAAAAGGATAAGGTTATCAATTCGATATATTACTTTTTTTTCGACTGTTTTCGCATATCTTCGTCAAATCTTGATTATGATATCCAAAAGAATGAATGAGTATGAGCCATAGCCACATAAAAAAAATCTAATGGGCTAACTGGCCCTCATAGAGTATATCACACTAATTTCGTGATTTTTTACCCCTTCTCGTCAGAGTCAGTCACTTTGTGAGACCCCCCCCCCAGAAGTTACTTCGTATGTTATGTAATTTTGCATCTAGAAATTATTCAATTCGAACAGAACACTGAAATAATAATAGTAGCTAATACGAATGAGACTATGAATATGTAGGTAATACATATATGTTGTGTAATAATATGATAGATAGATAGATAGACACAGAACAGTATGCCATGCGTAAAAACATATTATGTAATGATTTATTATTAAGTTATTAATTTAAAGCAATAATGAAGTAATATCGCACCCTCAGAACGAAAGAGGCCTAAGTAAAAAAATTGTGAAATTGAGTTACAATCATAGAGTCATAAAAAGGTATGCCGTGGACGGAAGATTCGCTATGCTCTTTTTTTACAATAAGGGCCTTTGTTTTACTATTCATCGGATAGAGCATACCTTTTTATGACTCTCTATGATTGTTAGGTACTCAATTTTTTGAGAATTTTTTGAGTATTTAAACTATTTTTTGACTTAGGCCTCTCGTTCTGAGGGTGCGATATTATGAATTTATACAATAGCAATAGTAAAATCTGCGGTAAAACTTTACAACGAGTATTGTAAATGAGACTGTTCCCACAGTCAAACCAAGCCATTTGTTTGGTAGACCTTAGTGTAATATGTTCCTTTTTTATTGATAAATTACATTCATGAAAAGATCAGTAATATACGCGTCGAATTGATAACCTCCACCTTTTTTGAAGTGGGTTAAACACAGAAAAAAGGAAAAGAGAAAGAACGTGGCACTAAACGCGACTCCGTTAATATACCCGTTAATACAGGAGGGAACAGTTTCATTAATGGGACTATGAGAAATAGTTATCCCTTGTGGACCCGAATTGGGACAAAATTATGGGATCATGAGAAAACGCCGGATTAAGCCTTACACAAAAGAACAAACGAGAATATAAGGAGCAATATCTAACAATTACTTTTACATTTGCTTATTTCATCATATAAAGCACACACACGAACGTGTGTTCGTTCACAAACACATACACACTCACACGTGTTTACCTTCGCCTTCCGGAGATATTCTGTATTCCGGACGATAACTTTAAAAGTGGTGGGTGAAGCTCCAATGTTTTGGCAATAATTATACGCAAAGGGTGACTGAATTGTAAGTAACCAATGTAAGTATAAAAAAATGTTGAATAACTATTAAATAAATAACTTCCACAAAACACAATCACCAGTCGTAGTCCAAAATTGGGATATACCTACTGTGCTATGTTAACCAGGCAAGGACATAGCAAAGATGAAACTAGGTACATCATCCGTACTGAGGCCCTTAGTAGGTATAGTTAGTCATAAATAAATAATTGAATTAATTCTAGGTCAAGATCAAAACGGGCGTTTACGAAACGTTCTATCTATACTTCATATTCAGTGCTAAAACTTTCAGAATACATCGCATTCAGTTGGTCGCGACTCGTACAAGTTTCTGCCTGAGTTTCAGATGCATTGCCTTGCATTATAGTTTACCTACTGTGACAATTTGATGACAGTTTGTGTGGCTATAGTTTGCTGGAGATTTACGCTGTCTCGAGAGAACTAATATAATGTTCGAAGCTGATCCACTCGCAGTGGAATCCGAGTGATATAGTGAGTTAAGGGGGTCCTACAAGGAGCCTGAAACGCGGTTCGAAAAATGTGTTAAGTAAACTTTGTGCCAAAAGGCTACTATAACATAAAGGATGATTTAGATGAAAACCATGTCTGAAATTAAAGCCTGATACAATGCATGAGTTCTATGTTTTATAATAATAAATAATATGTTTTATAATAATAAATAAATAATAAATAAATATTCATGGACATATTACACAGATCTCGTTAGCCCTATACTAAGTACAACAAAATGACTTGTTTTATAGGTGCTAACTTGACGATAATACAATAAATACATAGATAACATCCAAGACCCGAGACAAACTAGAAAAGTTTGTTTCCTACTTTGACCCGGCCGGGGATCGAACCCGAGACCTGCGGTTTTACAGTCAGCGTGCCAAACCGCTGCGCCACCGAGGCCGATTACGTAAACTCTGTTCATTAAATATTTTGAAAAGACTAAGTTTGGAGTGGTTTTTTTTACATTTTTCTCTCAAAAATAATTTAGATTTGAAATGGACATCTAGTTTAAATTAACGTTCATTAAGCTGAAATTTTTGCGCTACTTTTTTAGATAAAACATTTTCATTTCATTTTATTTCCATTCTCATACAAACTAAGTTTGGTTTTTAATTCACAAACCCAATTGTTGTGATGTCGTTTGTAAATAAATACCAAACTAAGTTTGTATGAGAACCGAATTGTGAGGCCCCCTCTTAAGGCACAAATGTGTCTTAATAACTTCCCTGTCCACATATAATTCGATTCCAATTGCCCAGGTTCACAGTTAAATGGTTGCATGTCCGAAAATTAGTTAAATGTGACTCATGAAATTGTTCCAATTGTTAGCGATCTACTTATTGAAACGCTGAATTAAAACAAAACTAATATCTTTTATATTATCTTTTTTATATAAAAACCCTAGCCCAGCTGCGGGACTCGACTGACATCTAACCAAAACGTAACGATATTCTTCAAATAATTTTAACTCTGCCTAGACGGCTACACCGGCCAGCTACTATAAAGAGGTATCGATACGATACAATACTCCTCTGAGTCACAAATTACTCAGAGACTTGGACAAGAAAGTTGTTAAGAGGGGGCCTACAAATCAATTATTCAAATAACACTGGCTCTAACAAAGTGCAAAGTAATTGAAATAACGCAAAACCTAAAAACTTTGTTCAATCGATAGTCAACCGACTTCCAATAAGAAAAGTTTAATATTCTCAAATTTATTATTCGTTTATTCTTGAAACTTGGCCCGCTGAATTTTTAATTTGTACAATGTCGCCATAAAAAAGCTGTAATGCCAAAATTTAAGAGAACGCAGATATCATAACGTAGGTACCAGGAAGTGATGTGAAGGAACTGACACCCGAAAGCTGGAGTGTCTGGAGGATTTATTTATTTATTTAAAAAAAAACAGGAAACAGGCCAAAGGTTTTACAAAAATTACTGCAGGACAAACCTGAACACATAAATATTTTTCACTAAATAGCTATGATCTAGAGTAACTAGGTGACAAGGATGCTAATTGTGCATACAAGTACGAGTACATCAAATGGAATACAGGTAGACAATAATATTTAACGTAAAATAAAAATAAAGCAATAACTAGCTTTAAAAGCTAGACAAGTAGGCGGATCAACGCAGTAGTCGGTAGATGATATAGTATTAATTAGTATATAAATTAGTATTTGTAGTAGTAGGTATATGGATTGGTTGTAGAGTTCACGCTGAACTCGGTGGTCGTCGATACGTTTAGATTAGGTAGAACTGTTCACTGTGTGATGGTGATGAGGACACATCATCATCACCATCATCAGCCCACTCTAACCACTGCAGGGTACAGGCATTTCCCCCATTTCGCCGTCTTTTACGGGTTGTCGCAGTCTCTCGCCATACGCATCCACGGGCGCTTTGACAATTCGATCACATCTTCCGACGTAAGAATTCAGAAATAAAAGTTTCAATGGTCGGCCTTGATGCTGATAGCAATTTCTGGAAAGACGAGACGATTATTTGGAAAGAAATATTTATTTCTTTGTGAAGTTTGTTTGCCTACATAACAAATCGGAATTTTACTTAGTGAAAAGATGGTCTAACTAAGAAACTTGTATTCAAGGCTGCATCTTTTCTTCTTTGTGTTTGCCTCATCCCATTATTTGGGGTCGGCTCTCCTCGTTCTTTTGCTCCAGGATTTTCTGTCCCATACCGCGATAAAGAATACCATCAGCGCCACCTAGTGCACTATCGTTTCTAAAACAGAGGGCGTTTTTTGAAGCTTTTTGTCTTCATCGACTTGCAAAGTAAGGTAAACTTCAAAAGGGCTGTAAAATATTCCAGTGGAGGTAAACATCGAGCATGGCTTTGAAAATCCAGTTGCTTTTATAGTAAATGAATATTCATGCACTATTGCAATGCTAAACTAATAAAACTGCAGGGAGCGTAAAGTAAAGAATAGTATTTTTAGGAATCCGCCAATCCGTATCGAGCGATTCCTTTTTTTTGTAATAAGAACGCTAAAGTTGTGGAACTTACTGCCGTAAGCACGTAACATCATAGACCCTGTCTTCGCTTACCATCAGGCGTGACTGGGGTCGAATGTAACCTGTCTTACTCAAAAATGGTGAGACTTATTTCAATGCACGGCAAAAATATCACCTACTGTATAACAAATAAAACACCATTTAAGAAAATCAAATAATATTTGTCATCATCAGCATCAGCCAGTGTCAGTTAAGTGCTGGACATAGGCCTAATAAACTTATAATTGACCTTCTGTTTTTTTAAGTTTTTGTTAATCTTTGATATCTGCAGTTAGTCTTCTCAATATTATGAGTAAATCAAATAAATAAATTAAATTTATCAATTCTAAGCGAATTGAGTTAAGAAAAAAAGGTCAAACCCTTACCAATACCACAGAGGAAATTACCAATACGGATAAAATCTCCCTAAGTTTCGCTTATCGAAAAAATCAAAAAGATAAAGGTTGATAATTATGGTTTCGACTATCCAAGACATAGTTTATCTGTATGACAAATTTCATTTACTTACGAAGTAATTTATCTCCAGCATGAAAACGGCGTTACAAAAAATTAAAACATCCACAGAAAGCTTCGTCATACAAATATCATAAAATTTGGTTAAGCTGTTTAAGACCGTTTTGTGTTAAACAACACAAGCGTCACATAATTTCAGTTTTATTATTTCATGGGATAATCACTGGGGTAACAAAGACCTGCATAGGTCAGTTCCGGATCTGTAATGCTGTATCTAGGTAATAATAATAATGAAGTAGTAGTAACATTTAATACCTTGGTAACCACAAAAATGCAATAAAGACATTCCGCCACCGCTCGCGCTGAAAAAGCTCTGACATTCCACGTCGCCCAGCCAGGGTTGCCAGATGGTCCGGAGATTATTCCACGATTCTGATATTTCTTAATATTCAGAGAGATGTTACGATTGACGTTTTACATTTTTGAACTGGTAAATAAATTACACAAAATATACGTTGCATTTGCGAACTGTGCCTCAATTATGTAAGTCTCCACTAGGTTGTATGACGGCAATTTCTTTAAGCGGTCAAACGTTGATAACCACAACACATTACAACAACAACAATACAACACATACATATTTTGATACTTTGGGAACTTGAAGATACCTATTATGAACCTAATATAGTGAGAATGGACAAAGTAAAGGTGGTGAAAGCTTATTATAGAGTTGATTTTAAATTGAAGATGTAAAGAGAGATAAAATAGAAAATTTTATTCAACGTAAATAATTCGCAAACATAAGTTTACCGTTTGACAATGTACAATGGAAGCCGCTGCATATTCATAAAATTGTCAATAATTCCGGAAATATTTCCGAGCATTTCCGTTTTCCAGTCTGGCAACCCTGCTCCTGGCGTGTCTGTGGGGTTATTAGAGCCTTGTGGCATCGTGCCGGGAATAAATTATATCCCGCGAGTCGGCTGCAGTCGGCTGGATTTGTAAAGCTTTATTTTATGGAGACGCAGTAATAACCTGGCAAAACGACACCTCTTTGTCTTATGACTTAAATTTTTGTAGGCTGTTACAACATTCCTGTATAGATGGGGGAAGGGAGGATTCTACTAGCTACACTACTGAACTACAATTAACAGTAGAGAAGACCATGAAAACAAAAAAATATGGCTTATCCAAAACTTTGCTATTAGGTTTATATTTACGCAAATATGACCATGTCTCCGAGTATCGCACTAAGCTCAAGTGGCCCCCTGTCCGTCTTCGTAGGAATGCCCACATCATTTCTCTTCTTTACTCAGTACTGTTAAATCCCGCCACCCCTTTATATCTTAAAGAGCGCTTTATCTACCCAGTGATTCCCACAGCCGGGCCCTTCGGTCTGACCTGAACCTGATGCTAAAGATTCCGTGTCATTCGACGAGGTTTTTCAGCAACTCATTTGCTGTTAGGGCCGCCCGGCTGTGGAATGATCTGCCGGTTTCAATAAGGCGCTCAGCTTCCCCAGCTATCTTTAAAAATAAGGTTGATGATTTGTATTATCACTCTAATTTTTTTTAATTTGATTTTGTTATTGTTTTTCTTAATGTAGGTATGACTTTCTTTTTATCCTCTTGCGGAACTTTATTGTAAATAATGTAAGTTGTGTATGTTTATAATAAATTGTTTTATGTATTATATGTTATGGTTTATGTAAGTATATTATTTTAAGTATGTATATCAATATTCATATTTGCACCAACTACCCGTCTCACTTTTCCTTCAGCAACTCTCCATCGTGGGTTGCCTGGAAGAAATTGCTCAAAGCAATAAGGTCACCAATTGTACTGCAACTTTGTAATTATGTTTTGTTTGTTTTTTCCTGGTGTACAATAAAGAATATTCTTATCTTATCTTATGGCTATAATATCAGAATCAACAATAAAATAAAACTATATTGTCCCAATTCATTAGCTATTTAGTTATCCAGAGTAGGAATTTGGAATCGATTACTAAGTACTAATGGGGGTGTAAAATTTTCGACAACAATTTTTTTGGTGTTGTTTTTCTGACAACACCAATAAAAAGTGTGTTACCGCCTGCCGCCCCTGTTTGAACGACCACGACCGCCACTGGGTGTGTTTAAGAAGGCTCATATAAAAAGACAAACAGGATCAAATCAGTCTTAAGTAGGTACCGTAGACTCTGTGTTGATTCTTACATTAATTAGGTTTACATTTAATCAACTCCAATTTAAATTATTTCAGTTCGCTATACATTCGATTAAAGATTATTAATTATAACGTGTAGAGAGTTTATATGTAAGACAGTTAAAATTAGTTTAACACCATGGTGTTGACTTCCTATTAAGTGTATAGAAAGACACCTGTGCAATAAAGCTCCGCTCTTCCTATACTAGATTATATAAATTAAGTCAGGTCCATAGATGTAATTACAAAAATTTCAAAGTATTTAAGAAGTTTTAACATACAATCCATTTTCTAATTCACTACATTTTTCGAGTGATTCATCGAGTAATTTGGGAAATATATATTTTTTTCTTGTTCTTCTTCAGGCTCTATATTATGTAGTCCACTGCTGGACATAGCCCTCCCCTAATGAGCGCCATAGCGCCCTGTCTTCAGCTTGCCTGCAGTTTTTCGCAGATCGTCATCCCATCTGGTCGGAGGGCGTCCCACACTACGTTTGCAGAGTTTTTTTTTTTTAACCCTATAAAGGGCACCCTCCGGAGGACACGGGGGAGGGAAGTGGTGAATGCTCATGCATAACAGCATGGACCCGGCCGTGCTGCCAATGTGGGACTCACAAGAAGAGCGCCTACCCACTAAACACCACCTTGGGACTGGTTTTGGCCCTAAAGACCCCTAAACCCACATCGGGAGCGACCCCCCTCGAGGCCGAGGAGGGCGCACAGCGGAGCTCCCTAGAGGAGCGTCCGCTTAGAAGAGTTTATATTACAAAACTGCTATGAAAGAGCGTTTGCAGAGTCGCGGTCTCCACTCAAGAACACGTTTACTCCAACGGTTATCGGTTCTTCGCGAGATATGGCCAGCCCACTGCCACTTCAGCTCGCTAATTCTCTGAGCTATGTCGATAACCTTGGTTCTCTGTCGGACGCATTCGTTAAGTTATTTATTATTATTATTTTAAATCATAATTAAGTATAGAGTTAAATTTTAAATTTCGTTTCTCGCTTTTCCATAACTAGGCAATAGCCCGCCTGTTCTCGTCACCTCTTGCTGATTCAAATTGTTTTTCTGATATAATGAATAATTTGATAATAATACTACCCAAGGCCAACGTTGAAGTGGCAATGGGCGGGGCAAAAAGCTTGGAGAACTGATAGGCGTTGGGGCGAGGAGTCTAATACTTACATAGTTTTTCAATTGAATGGTATAAGCAAGACAGTGGTTGTTATTTGCCTCAATTTGGTAGCCTAAAGAATAAGCAATAGCAGTGCAATGCCATTTCAGGGGTATTGGGGAAATGCTTTCGAAAGTTGAAGTTTTTTAATTGTTTGGTTTAAAGATTTAAAAACCTATTTAGAGGCTAAAAATTCCACCCATGCCGGGATTCGAACCCGCGACCTCTGGCTATTCGTGCCAGCGCTCTTTCCAACTGAGCTAATTAGCCTCTAAATAGGTTTTTATAATTGTCCTTAGCACGGGTTAGTGCATTAAAAATAAAAATAGTATAATTAAAGATTTAAACTTTTTCAATTCTTGGGGAAATATCTGCTTCGGTGAACGGTCGTTAAGTCGTAATTTATTTAGCTATTTATTTATTTAATGCAAGTTGAAGAAACAGAGACAAGTACAGCATTTTAAAGACTCCCGGGAAGTTTGGAAGTTTGGCCTATGCCCTCGAAAGCGTCGGATGGCTGATGATGATGACGGTGAATACTCAAGACAGGTCAAGAGGAAAGTCTCCCTTTACTAATTTTACAACGGTAGTGAAAGTCTTCCTTTACAGTTCTCTTGTGATAAGGCATCTTCTTCTTCTTCCGGCTATATTAGCCCACTGCTGGACAAAGCCCTCCCCTAATGAGCGCCATAGCGCAAGGTTGTGCCATCATTGGGGGGGGGGGTATGGGGAATGCCCGTAATCCCTACGCTGGGCATGCGGGTTGGGGAAGCAAAGCAAAGGTCGCAGTTTGGTGGAATTGTACTGCAGGGGGTGCTGCTGCCCACCTCCCGGTTTGACACCCGCGGGAAGAATTTGTGTGTGATAATGATAACTTGATAGACTTTTGTAGCTGGAAAACATTCTTTGGAGATATTATTTCTTAATTACTCGCTCATACGTAGTTATAAAAGGGAAACGTCGTTAATGTCGGGAATGAAGGTAATTCAGTTTAATGTTTAATATATTCTTAGAAGATTATAGGTACCTCACTTGAGGCACAGAGGAAAAAATTAATTGCATTGTAAAATGTCTTGTTTCTGTTACAAGCATTGAATGTATTCATGAAATGTAGGTAAATTAAAATACGTCTTCACTGGAGGTAAGCAAACCTTTCTTTAAAATCCGTAGGATCAAAGCCAATAAATGCTCAGTCTGAGTGTATTTTCAAGGTTGTGATAACCTGGTGGTAACCAGGCAAGCACCCAATATACTCGGATTGGATACCCGGTTCTATGGTATAGAACCAGGTATTCTAGTTTGGGACCAGGGCAACTGGGGAGTTATTAATATTGAATGTTTGCTTTCTAAGTTTGTTAAGTTATTAGCAATGATTATACTCTTTTTAATGCACTAACTCGTGCTAAGGACAATTTAATTAACCTATTTATAGGCTAAAAATTCCACCCATGCCACTTAGCAATACCACTCGCTAACCGTGAAAGAAAACATCCTGAGGAAACTTGAGTGTCTGAAGTGTTCAAATACCTCAGCGCTTGACATTGCCAATCCGCGGTAGGCACGCGTGCTAATTGCGCGCGCGTACTCTCTCTCTCTCTCTCTCTCTCAGAGAGAAGGTCTTTGCCCTGCCGTGGGACGTTTATAGGCTACATAAAAAGAAGAATTCATGGTCTGGTTGGATTGCATACATCAGATCAATAAAGGAACTGGGAGTAGCATTTAACTGAAGCCCACTTGCGTCAGCCCCGGTCAGCTCATTTAAGTCGATTTAACCGGTTAAATCGATCATTTCGTATGGGAAAATATCGATTTAACCAGTTAACTCGAGTTAGATGAGCTAACCCGGGCTGACGCAAGTGGGCCTAAGAAGATTATTTTTTTTCCTTATTTTGGCAGTTTTAATCGATTTTTTATGATCGATGTAAAGAAATAGAAGGAGTTAGCGGTCAAATTGCTTATATAATTACCTTTTGATAGTTTAATATATTCACGCTGTTGTTTATCCATGTATTCATATACCTCGGTAACTATAATTTTGTATGGTTGTAAAAGGCAAAGAAATCCACTTCCTTCTCCAATATCATGTCCAACGTCAAGTCCATCCCAAGGGTGTCTAGAAGAGATCACTTTTAGTGATAAGGCCACCGTCTGTACTCTTTGGTTAAAAAATATCTGTGTAATTTCATTTCTATGTACAGTTTTCTCTGTCTCTATCTATCAATTTGTTTCAGGCGACCTTGCGGTTAATGTTTTGCTATGATCTGTAACGGAAGGCATAGCTAAAGAAGCACACGTTACAGTTAAATTTCAGTCGCTCGCGACACGCCGCGTTTCCAATTGGACACGCGGTCCTAAGTGCAAGTGGAAATATTTGCCTGACCCTGAATACTCGTATAAGGCTGGGCGCATGCTGAGACGCAAGCGATACACCACAGCGCAGCACAGTTCAGTACAGGGAAGGGCAGTTGAGGTAGACATAGGCCCCCACCGCATGCTGCGACGCAACTAGTCGCTCCATTCCTTGGCAATTCTCACCCATAATAACTCTTTCAATGTCTTTTTTGAATAGTCTGGATGGTTTGTATCATACAAACAAGGTTCACAGCAAACTAATTCAATTAATTTTACTGCCATTGCAACAAAATTGTTACTAAACACGCCTCAACGTGCACACGTCGCGCAGCATTCTATGCCGGCACTACAACGAGACGCAGAGCAGGGCAGACACATGTCTGCGTCGCACGTGCCTGCGCCGCTGCGTACGTAGCTCAATGACGTTCCATGCTTTACAAAATCTGCGCTGCCCTGCGCTGCGCTGTGCTTCATCGCCTGCGTCTCAGCATGCGCCCAGCCTTAATCGTGTGTCAGACATTTAAGTATAAATGATTTTCGCCGGATGGAGTTTTACAGTGTCTCTAACATCGGTGGTAATGGTACACTACATTATCTAAACTCACGCCTGTATTGAAATGGGGTAGGCAGAGACCACGTTTTGCCACTTGCTACGATCTTGACAGACCTTTCACTCTTCATTGACATCTTCTAGCAAAGGTTTCACTACATCAACCTATTCTATGTAGCAGTATTTGCGTATCTCTTTATATATATAATTCTACTGTACGTGTGTATGTCAATGAACTCCTCCTAAACAGCTGGACAGATTTGAATTAATTTTTTTATGCGTTTTAGTGGCGCCCTGGATTGTTTATATTCACACTTCAGCCCGGCAGACGGCGCATCATGCACGACAACATCTGCTGGCTCCGCTAGTTTATAAATATTATAGGACAATAGTTATTGCCCGTGGCTAGTTAATTAAGTGGTAAAGTATTTGTTCGTACATTATTGACTCCCTGTTCCATTCACTTCGACAAGTTTCTAACCCATGTAAACTTGCGAATTAGTATGCATAAGATTGTGATAAGTTTTCACTGTTTGAGACTAGCCCCTACTCCACATCACCTGTTGGTTGACTAGAATAAAATACTATTTAGTGTTAAGCCCGCCAATTGTAGAATCTTTACTGGTACAATAAAGAATGTAATAATAATAATAATAATAAAAGTATTGAAAAGCTTCAATGGTTATTTACCCTTATTCTAGTGAAAATAATGGCTTCTTTTGACATCATTCATCGCAGGTAAATCTAAGTAGGACCGTTGTCAGCAGGTGTATCAAGGTGAAAGTGCACGTTATTTATTTACATTGCCACGTTGGCACCTTGACAGGAGACGCGAGATGCTATCATCAATTTGCCTCGGTAGCGCGTGTCAAGACCAACTGTGGTCCAAGTTAGTGGTGTGAACGTTTCCTGTAATCCAAGGTAGATACAACCTTTCGCACTCCATTGGAAACCTTCTCACCTGTTATTTATTTTTATTATTAAAAATTTTTGACATATGCACAGCGGATAAACGGTGTCGCCACTACAACGGTCTAATGTCATAGCCTACATAGTCTTACATTTATTAGCAGTGATAGGAATGGAGCGGGCTTATTCACCTAAACTTCGAGGAACAGAGACAAAAATCGGAGACTTCCTTACGACAGTATTTTTTTCCGGGACATCACTTAAGTCAATTAAAAATTAATGTTATTCGGCATAAGTAATTGGTCTATGTTTACTTAAAGTTTGAGCCTAGACATAACATAGAAATCTTCTAAAAGTTTGCTTTTTTGGAGAAGATCATGTAAACGACTTAAAACTATTAAACGCAATCTTTGTTTATGAAACCGTATACGTTTTGCAGTAAATATCTGCTTTTTCTCTCGACCTCTACCACGTTTCTTAAGATTTGTAAAGTTCAAGTGTATAATTGAAAGAAACATTCCGGCCATTGTCTTTAAAATAATAAAACAGATATTTTCATAAATTTTGAATTCTCTATATAAATTTTGGACGGAGATAGAGGATTAATAATTTTTAAAAACGAAAGGTATTTGTCTTTTAAAGATCACGATACGTATCACGATATATAAGTATATATATTCTAGACTGTGGGTTCAAAAAATAGTTATCACAGTTATTAAGATTTCTCATGTTCACTTTTAGATAAGATAAGATAAAAAGATAAAAAATATTTATTTGCAGTATAACTAATTTAGATTTACATTTACTGGCGGCACCCACACTAGGAAACCCCGTATCGTGGGAGCCAATTTTTTTACATTAGAAATTTTACTTATAACCAAGAAAAAAAAATAAAGAAATAAACTATAAAACAAGTTATGATAATGGCGCTAGTTAGCACCTCGAACCACCTTAAAATAATTTCCTAATACATCCGTAGGAAGACAACAAGAGCTCTTAAAAATTCTTATTCAAAAATTATCAGGATTCATACTACTTCTAAAACTAAATGGAAAAGTTGGCTGATGTATCTAGACGCATACTTCAGATAATTGGCACCAGCTCAATGTGATCTTGAACTTGATGTTACGAGTTAAATATAATTTGTCTATTTATTTAATAGTCTAACGAAATATGTATGAGCTACGATACAAATGCCGTTAGGTACATGGTTACCAGTAGTAATATGAATAATAAAACATTTATTGAAAGCATCCGTGGCTCAAAATGTTAGTAACAATGGTTCTTATCAGGTGCAGCAGAAAACCAGCGCTGGTCTCTTGTGCCTAGCATTTTGCTGAGCTGCAGTCTTTTTCTATTCTTGCACTTGAGTTCCCACTATTTCAATAGGTATACATTATTCATTTATTTCTAATATTTTTGTTTTTTTTTATTCTTGATATTCTTGTTTTATTTCGGTGTTATCTTTATTTGTATTATAAAGTAATGAAAGTTTTTCACTTTCACTTACAGCTATGTTAGTAATTGAATGTACATATTTCACATTTCACGGCCTCAGTGGTCCCACAGTAATACAGAGAATATTGTAAAGAGGTTCGAAATTTCACTGATGCCGTGAGTCGCCCATTGGCTCAATTGGTAGAGCGCTGGTACGGATAGCCAGAGGTTGCGGGTTCGAATCCCGGCATGGGTTAAATTTTTAGCCTCTAAATAGGTTTTTAAATGCTACTATAATGTTAAGAATTATTTAGATGACAATGATGTCTGGAATTAAATCATGCAAAATGCATCAGTTTTGTAAAAAATATGTAAACTCTGTTTATGAAGAACTTTGAAAATACTGTGTTTGGAGTTTATTTGTCCATTTTTTCTCCAAAATGATCTAGATTTTGAAATGGACACCTAGTTTGACTTGTAACGTACACTAAGCCGCAGTTTCTGCGCTACTTTGTATTAAACCCTTTCATTTCATTATACGGACAGTTAGGTCTGTCTGCTACCATGCTGAGGCCGCTATTGGCGCTGGCCCGCATCCGCCGCACCAGGGACAACTAGTAATCCTATATTTCTTCAGACTTCAGTAAATCGTCCATTAGCAAGGCCCAATTTAAGCGCAGGCTGTCACTAAATTGCGTACAACGAGTAGCGACAACCTATATACTTTAAATGGTCCTTATGGGGGTCCATGGCACCAATAATAAATTAAGCCTTAATTAAATTAAGCCTTAAGTTATAAGAGCGCAACGCCAACAAACTGCACTGCAGTTTGGCGAAATTTGTGAAACCAAAAATGTAAAGGTTGTTTTTTGTTATTAATAAAAAAAAAAATAGAAAGAAATCATACCATTTTTATAGATTATTATTTTTCAGTCTCTCAATCCTGTTAATGGTGTTTTTAAAAGGACGACCTGGAATCTGGGATCACGAACTTAGGGTAAGGTAGCATTTATGCTGTTTTTGGCGTTAATGCTATCTAGCCCTGAATTTTTGGTTAACGGTCCGCGGTCCCAGCGGTACAATGACAAAATTGCGAGGCACGGCAAAAAACTCAAAGCCAATTTACTGGCGTTTCTCCTGACGTTCGCTAGAATGCGCGCTAGAACGCTCTAGAATGCTCGCTAGGACGTTCTAGAATGGTCGCTAGAAATGGTCGCTAGAACGTTCTAGAATGTTCGCTAGAACGTTCTAGAATCGTTGCTCACTAAAACTCTCCCGTTTATTTTGAAAGCTTTTACCTATAATGAACATTTGATAGAACGCTCATTAAAAGGCTATCAGCAGTTTTCCATTTGCCAGGTTTTTCTCGTGTAACTTAGACCAAGTGCATTCGATTATCTATTCCTCACACATCTATTCCTTCTTTCCTGTATGATTGTCGTATTTTTGTGTATGTTATATTGGTCTGTATTTTCATCGCGGTGGTGTTTTCGAGCTCAGCGACTCTGTATTAAACTTATAAATTTAAGCTATCATCTAACTTTTTTACAGGTACTACAAGTGCTTTTCTAATGTCTGTACGTCGAAACGAAACACTGGCACAAGTAACATCTTCAGTTTAGAGATAAAGCGCGAAAAAAAGACGTGAGCTATTCTCACGTTTTAATTTCCCAAGTAAATGTGTACCGCGTCGCACCATTGCGAACACCCAGTTTAGCTCGGGATCGCTACCAGGCTGAATAAAGTTTTATTGTATAAAAAACGTAATATTTATTAATATTTTTTCCAAAAAAGTAATTAATTTTTTTTACCTATATAGCTGCTCTCCTAAAACTTTATGCTTTATAAGTTAGCGGCAACCATTCCTTTTAATTTTATATTTTTTGGAAGTACAATATAAAAAAGACCTAGGGTCGGTTTGGCACGCTGCATAGCACCATCGAAAAAGCAAACGCGCAGTAAGTAGTGATCTCCCACCAACCAATAGGTACCGTCTTTAGGACATCAAACTCTTTATACATATAAAATAATTATAACATTTACATACTGGCACACACATTACTTCTGGCCCCACACTAGGATACCCTGTGTCGTGGGAACCAGAAACAACGACATCACAAACATGTAAACATTCACAGATCTGTGTTTTATTTTATCTCCAGCCGGGGTTCGAACCCGAGACCTCTCGCATGGTAGCTAGATGCGCTACCGCTCCGCCACAGAGGTCGCCAGCTTAAATCTGGCTCAGATACACTAAAACCAAACAAGGCGTGAACGATTGGCGATCTATGTGTGGTGGGTGGCATTAAAAACTGCGATTAAAAAGTAATTTATGAATCTCAAGTGTTTGTTTCATTGCCCTATTAATCACACCTATTGCAGTTACGTTATTGCTTATTGTACAAGGTGTATCATAATCCTTTTTTTGTAAATAAAGATTCAAGTACATACATCCGCAAATTGGGATCTGCGCCGACGTCAAAGCATCTTATATTATTGGAAAATATCCGAAATCAGGAAAAAGGTGAAATAAACAAAAAAGTTACACTCCATGGCGATGCAAGCGGAATTGATATATATAAATATATAATTTCCTCGCTTTTTAATCGATTTTCGTTAGTATCGATAAAATAAATCCGAGTGCTTAGTGCGAGTTTGACAGAGCCAATCGAATAACTTTACTACCGCGTTAATCGAGCATTGAGTAGTGAGTATGGTAAGTTAACCGTTCGAACTGGCAAAACGCTGTCACAGTACAACTCGCACTCGCGTTTATTCGTGTTTTGGCTGGTAAACGTGTTCACTTCTCAACGTAAACCATTACAACTCGCACTCAGCAATTTTAATTTCCATACTTGTCGCTAGGTGGCGCTTCCTCGATGCAATAGAAATATGAGTTTACGTTAACGCGATCGAGTAGTTAAAAAACTCGCACTAAGCACTCTGAACTTTAATCGATTTCCGTTAACAACGGCCGTCTTTGGCGGAAGGTGACTAAAATCCTTGTTTGTTGATTCTAGATTGTTGACTGTAGGTTCTAAAAATAGTTGTTACAGTTGTTAAGATTTTTCATGTTCACTTTTAAATAAAAACGTATTATAATACGATTTTTTTCCATTGGTGGCGCTAGTTAGCACGCCCAATCACCTTAATTCAGATAACCAGGCTAGATTGTTCTTCGTGTTTAGGCTGTATTAATCCACTGATGGACATAGCCCACCCCTAATGAGCGCCAAAGCGCCCTGTCTTCAGCTTGCCGCATCCAGCATCTGCCGGCAGTTTTTCGCAGATCGTCATCCCACCTGGTCGGAGGGCGTCGAGATCTCCAATCAAGAATTCGTGTACTCCAACGGTACTAGATTGTTCTTTCCTACGCAATTGATACTAGCCAAGTTTTGCGTAGTATCGCCTTAAAGTATAGTGGTCATAAAAGTCGGTGTTGCTCCAAACGCGGTATCATCGTTATTGTATTGTAATTATGATATTTTGGTTGGGGCTACGTGACTCCCGATCGTACGCCATCTGCATCTATAACAAATTCAATAACGAAAAAATAGTATGCGATATACAGGGCCAGTTTCTGAATTGAAAATTTCGTTAAGTAAATACTTAACTGTAGAGCTGTCTCTTCGTATTTCCCAGAAAAAAGAGTGACCGAACTTTCTGAATTGAGAATATCACTGAGTAAATACTTATATTTAGAAATTAGAAAATTCTTTATTGCACAATAAGCATATTTGTACAAAGGCGAGCTTAATACTAATGAGTATTTTCTTCCAGCTAACCTTGGGTTATATGGATAGTAGTGCGGGTAGTGCCCGGAGAGAGTTATAGTAAATAAATTATCATATAAAATCGCATCATATAAGTTAAAACAAAAAAAAAAAAAAATAATACTTATCAATATACCGAATGGATAACATAAATACTTAGAATACACATTCTATTAATAGGTCGCCATCACATACTTAGAATACACATTCATATTTACTTAGTGAAGCCGGCCTCTTGAAGCTAAAATTTGTAACGGTGCAAACCTCTTTACACCATTTTTTATATTTCTTTTTCTGTCTATCACTCTAAAATATTTAAAATTACGTCACACATTTTTCGATTACCCTCATTTTTCATCATTACCACAAATCATTACCTCCTCACACATTGACTACAGTGTAGGTATCCGTTCTTAAATGGCAAAACGAGTAAACAAACCTCACTCGACCACAAAACACGAATTCCGGAAGCATCACTCGATGTAGGTTACCACATTTAGTTGTAGACACTATTTAAGACACAGCGGCATCGTGTTTTACCGAAAACTGGCTGAATTTGTGATTAAAACTATGATTTTTTGCCGAAATTCTAAATACACTGATTTTCTGATCACAGGTTAGCAAAACTACATAGATTAGTTTGTAATTTTTTTTAGTGTTGGGATGCGGTTGTATGAGGTGAATAAAAGAACGAATGAACGAAATTGCGCTGTTATGTTATTTAAGAAGTGCACATAGCACCGGAATAATAAAAATAACAAAATAGAGTAAGTATTGCGGTGGGTATTGAATAAAGAATTAAAGTTTGATTGATTTTTTACTAAAACCTTGCATGTTAAGCGGGTGTTTCATTAGCGAGCCACCAGTTTTCTTTACCGCAGTTTTTATTTTCTGCTAGCCAACGGTATAGACCGCAACTACATCACCCCAAAAACGGCGATTTTTTTTTTCAAATTTTACTCTGTGGGTTATACCGTTGATTCTTCGAGCATGCTTGAAATTCTGTCAGTTTTAAAACGGTATACAAAACTGCCAGTGGATCAGCCGAGCCAGCGAGCAAGAAGTTTGTTTCACGTTGCTGTAGCCACGGTTGCCAGATGAGATTTTCTAAATATCTCCAAGTCATTATACTATTTTTATTTTTTTAATGCACTAACCCGTGCTAAGGACAATTTAAAAAAAAACCTACTTAGAGACTAAAAATTCCATCCAGACTTTACTACAGCCAGATGTCGCTGCCTGTACGTAATACAGAGAATAGTATAAGGAGGTTCGAAATTGGAAAGAGCGCTGACACGGATAGCCAGAGGTCATGGGTTCGAATCCCGGCATGGGTGGAATTTTTAGCCTCTAAATAGGTTTTTTAAAACTGTCCTTAGCACGGGTTAGTGCATTAAAAATAAAAATAGATAAGATAAGAATTTTCTTTATTGTACACACCAGAAAATAATTACAGAGACAATAGTATAATCATGTGGGTACAGCGATATCATTCCGATGTAAAAAAAGAAGCTAACTGCAAAGTAGGTAGTCGCGGCTGTAAGTGATGCAATCTACTTCAGCCAGATGTCGCTGCCTGTACGTAATACAGAGAATAGTGTAAAAAAAACTAAAAATAATATCTTTCTCAGCACAAACCCCCATTTAAATGGTCAAACATCTTTAATGTTCTACACGTTTTTCGATTCTACTTTTCCCCATAATGATCTTAAGAACTCTTTATTGAGGAGATAGCATTACCGCCAACATTTATTAGCGGAATTTTCTTTATTTTTTTTGTCCCAGTTTGTATGTATATGGGTCGAGTTTAGTGTAGCAGATGGATTGCGATGCTAATATTACATAATTATTTAGATTATTTTATGACTTAAACTTCATTCATTCCATTCATTCAATAATGAAATCCGTCATTTATTCAGTAATTTCAGCAACACTATGAAATGTCACAATTTATTGGTCAGCCATGTTTGTTTACTCGTTTTGCCATTTAAGAACGGATACACTGTAGATCTGACTATTTTACCTGCTTATCCGTATTTATCCAGTTTTCTGTTTTATTATAAACATAAAACTGGATAAATACGGTTAAGTACAAATAAAGCAACAGTTGAAGTCGTTCCAGTTTTATTATTTAAAAAAGTTTTACAACACGATAAAGTTAAGTACTAGTGCCCACAGTGAATCGGAATTTCGGTATTTTCGGCCATTGTCTGATACTTAAATTAACGATGTTAACGCACAAGAAACTCACGAAAACTTTAAAACAGACCACGCTTGAATGACGTTTAAAGTTGTTGGTGCCAGTAAAAAAAATTGTTGCTGATTTTCCGCAATATGGCAAGTTTTTCTATTTTTAAAGTCGCGCTTCGTATATATTTAATTCATTTTAACGTTTTGTGCTTTATGTCTCATCGTTATTGTATCGTGATTAAGATATTTTGTATGAGGCTACGTGACTCCTGTCGCACGCAACTTTCGCCTATAACAAATTCAATACAGAAAAGATGTTACGCGAAATAGTAAGCCTTATACTAGTATAAGGCTTGCCTCTAGAGGCAAGAAATTAATTTACATAATCTTAGCTCTTCAATGATCCGGAATTTCGGTATTTTCGGTACTTTTCTCATACTTAACGTACAAAAAAAAATGGGATAAAAATAACCAAATACCGTCGTTGGAATTAAGTTTATTTCATGCCTATGATACTCGCGTAAACACGTCGAATCGATTGACATCTCATTACCGAAAACTCACCATTGGTAAAAAAGTTACGGGGGAACATACATACATACATACATACATACATACATACATACATACATACATACATACATACATACATACATACATACATACATACATACATACATACATACATACATACATACATACATACATACATACATACATACATACATACATACATACATACATACATACATACATACATACATACATACATACATACATACATACATACATACATACATACAATACGAGCCAAACACGCCCTCCTTTTGGATTCCGCAGTTGAGTAATATTGATGAAGCGAAAGCGATCTGCCAGGTTAAGCTAAGGTAGGAATATTCTTTACTGTACACAAGAAAAAAAAAATTTAAGATAAAGTACAATTGGCCTTATTGCTTAGAGCAATTTCTTTCAGACAACCTACGATGGAGTGTTGCTGAAGGAAAAGTGAGACAAGTAGTTGGTGTAAATATGAATCTTGATATACATCGTTCGTTCGTTATCAACCCTTGTATGTCCGCACTGCTGGGGCACGGGTCTCTTCCTGCATCGCAGGAAGGTTAGGCCATACTCCACCACGGGGGCCAAGTCAGGGTTGGTGGAGGATTGTAAGACAGTGGCGGGCCTTACTGTCAGAAGTTATCAAGCCGCCCATAAGGCCTCTGACATGGCTTAACGACTGCCTTTATATGACAGCCGGCACCAACGGCTTATCGTGCCTTGCGAAGCACGGAATACATACTCATACTTAAAAATAATATACCTACTTACATAAAGCATGATGAAATAAAGAATTTACATGATGAAACGAAGGTGATCTGTCAGGATCGTGGCCTCTGCCCACCCCTCTGGGATACAGGCGTGAGGTTATGCATGTATGTATATTTTACATATTATAGCAATTATAAACGTACCTTAGTTAAGTGGCAAGTAGCAGACCCCGGTCTCCGCCTGCCCCTTTGGGGCACAGGCGTGAGTTTATGTATATATTATATTATATTATATTATATTATATTATATTATATTATATTATATTATATTATATTATATTATATTATATTATATTATATTATATTATATTATATTATATTATATTATATTATATTATATTATATTATATTATATTATATTATATTATATTATATTATATTATATTATATTATATTATATTATATTATATTATATTATATTATATTATATTATATTATATTATATTATAGTATTAGCGGCTTGGTTGGCTCCGCACGTATTGACTAGTCTTTCCTGTGGGCTAGGCCGACTAAGCTGTCAGGACGGTATAGGTGCTGGGCAAGCCTAAACCATCTATAAAAACCATGTCCCAGGCACTACAGCGTCGGAGTGGTGCCTTCACCCATCTAGTGTGTGAGTGAAGATACCACTGGACGCTGTATAAATCATCTCATTAAGTAGATGCAAAAAGGCCAATATATATTATATTATATTATATTATATTATATTATATTATATTATATTATATTATATTATATTATATTATATTATATTATATTATATTATATTATATTATATTATATTATATTATATTATATTATATTATATTATATTATATTATATTATATTATATTATATTATATTATATTATATTATATTATATTATATTATATTATATTATATTATATTATATTATATTATATTATATTATGTGTTGTGATGTGCTGTGCTATGTTATGTTATGTAATGTTATATTATATTATAGGTTCAAGTCCCGACATGGGTGGATTTTTTAGCCGCCAAAAAGGTTTTTAAAAAATTGTGATTTTGATTGTTATCTCTTAAGCTGATTGTTATGACGAAATTTAATCTTGACTTGTAATAAATATTAACAATTAATGATGTCTATGTCTATCAAATAAGCTCTAACATTGACAGTTTCTAAAGAAAAATTCCCTCTACTACTTCATCATCTTTTAGCGAAAATGTGGCATCCACGCTGCCTCGGTGATTGAAATGCAAAATAGCTATTTTGCAGAGCGCATAAATTAGGCGCATAAACATAATGAGCTCGGAAGAAAAATCTTTGTTTTCATCAGCGAACGAGTCGTGCCAAACAGAATTTTCGTCACGCTCACTCGCATTCTTTTTTAGGGTTCCCTATTGACGTGTGGGTTTTAACTGCCGGCAGATGCTGGATGCGGCAAGTTGAAGACAGGGCGCTATGGCGCTCATTAGGGGAGGGCTATGTCCAGCAGTGGACTAATATATCCTGAAGAAGAAGAAGTGTGGTTTTACAGAATCCGTGTCGTTATAGTGCGGACATGTCCCAATGACCTTGTTTTCTAAGTAGGATCTTAGAAAACAATGAAGGAAGCTAGGAAGCAGCCATACGTCTTGTTAACTGTGAAGGACTATTTCGTGAGGAAACCTGAGTGTCTGAGGTGTTCAAATACCTCAGCGCTTGAAATTGCCAGTCTGCTATGGGCACGCGTGGTAGTTAAGCCCATTCTCTCTCTCTTTCTGATAGAAAGCCTGTGCTCTGTGACGTTTATAGGCTACATAAAACAATGGTGGATGGTCCAACGAATAATATAAAACGCCCACGTAGAAGTTGAACTTTTACACCGAGAGTTTCGTAGGTAAGTATACATTTTCGGTTGGAAACCCTTAGCGGCAGAAAATTTTAGAAGTTTCTATTTTTTTCTATTTCCTTACTTTAGGACATCTGCCTGCAGTTTTTCGCAGATCGTCATCCCACCTAGTCGGAGGGCGTCCTACACTACGTAGATGCTGGATGCGGCAAGCTGAAGACAGGGCGCTATGGTGCTCATAAGGGGAGGGCTATGTCTAGCAATGGACTAGTATAGCCTGACAACGACGACGACGACTTACTTTAGGGTTGTCTGGAAGAGATGCTTCTTTCCTTTCTTCCTTCTTTCGTTCCTTCTTTCCTTCCTTCCTTCCTCCATCTTCAAAGAATGCCTTATTTGAACGCAACTTTTGCATCTTTATTAACTATTCTGTCGATGTTTATTCAGTAATCTTCTAGATTTTTCTGAGCTCTTAGTTTAAATATTTTTTGACGTTAAATAAATACGGTTTTAGTCCTTTCTTCTTACTCAATTTGATTCAGACAAATTACCTACCAACAACACTAATTTGCTTTTGGACGATCCAACTCGAGTTAATTAGGTTAAAACATCAGTGTCCGTGCCTAAACGATGCATGCTTAATGTCTGTGTTATTTATTTAATTAGCGAATAAGCTTCTCCAATTATTCTGTTGATAAACAAAAGTGGTCGCTCTAAATATATTTGTTTTTGTAGAGTTTTAGGTAGTTCAAATTTAAACCAGGATATTAATTAACATTTCCTTCTGCAAGGCCATGTTGATGAGAAATCTGTGAATGCAAAAACAGATCGAATGCCAAGTGGATTCTCGCGTTGAGGTTTCGTAGATATAAATATTATATTATTACATCACAAAAATCACCATCACAAAGTGTTTCCCTTCATTTAGTCCGAGACCCTTCGCGGGAGTCCGAATCGCACTTGGCCAATTTTTATTGCGATTGCAACTATGTATGTCCCCACTGCTGGGGCACAAGTCTCTTCCTGCAGAGGTGGAGGGTTGTAAGACAGTGGCAGGCCTTACTGTCAGAAGTTATCAAGCCGCCTATAAGGCCTCTGACATGGCTTAACGACTGCCATTACATGACAGCCGGCTTAACGTGCCTTGCGAAGCACGGAAGCACTACAGGTAGTCACGGGATGGTCACCCATCCAGCACTTGACCGCGCCTGCTGTAGCTGTAAGTGATTGATAATTGTGATAATTTCAAAATATCGTGTGACTTTTAAATCTAACAAATCGTACTTGGCAAGTTTTATATAATGTTTTTATATTAGTGTTCTACTCACTGGGCTACCACCGCTCTCCGCATTTATTTGTGTATGTTTATTTGTATCACCCAAACAAACGCGACGCATACTCATTACAGCTCATATTTATCGCGATTGCTCTGTACTGAAATGGTTACCCATGTTTAGTTAGTAGGTAGACCTGAGATTTCTGCACTTAGCCTCATAGTTGGGCCATTGTACGTAGCAAGCGGTGAGGTATGTTAACACTTCAGATAATAGGGTTTCCTTACGATGTTTTCCTTTACGCTTAGCCGGTGGCATTGCTACTATTACTTCACAAATGTAAGTACTTCGAACCCAAAGTCCTCGGCACATGCTGGGATTCGAACCCACGATCTCCCGATTGAGAAGCCGCCCGGCTTGATAACAACTGACAATAAAGGCGGAAACACATTATTAACACGCCACGCGACCCGACGGAACGCGACGCGTTTCGTCGGGTCGCGTGTCGAATCAAATTGTACTATTTCCTATGACTAGAATCACACTATGAACATCCGACGCGACCCTATGCGCACGGTAAAGCCGGAAACACATTATTAAAACGCGACCCGACGCGACGTGTCGACACCCGATGTACACCGTGCAATTACCGTGCGCATGGTGTCGCGTCGGATGTTCATAGTGTGATTCTAGTCATAGAAAATAGTACAATTTGATTCGACTCAACACGCGTCGCGTTTCGTCGGGTCGCGTGGCGTGGTAATAATGTGTTTCCGCCTTAATTGCACGGTGTACATCGGGTGTCGACACGTCGCGTCGGGTCACGTTTTAATAATGTGTTTCCGCCTTTAAGCCCGCCTCAGGCTTACAATCCTCCACCAACCCGGACTTTGCCTCCGTAGTGGAGTATGGCCTAACCTCCGTGCGATGCAGGAAGAGACCCGTACGCCCGTAGTGGGTACTTCTTCTTCAGGCTATATTAGTCCACTGCTGGACATAGCCCTCCCCTAATGAACGCCATAGCGCAAGGTTGTGCCATAATTAGGGGATAATGCCCATAATCCTATAGTGGGGACTTACAAAGTGTTAATATCAAGGAAATTATGTTTTTTTTTCAGACTCAAACTTGACCCATTTAATCACACACATTATGTTTTGGTCGACTGGATGTGTATAATATGTGGATATAATAGGGATTTGTTTAGTTTTTTTGCAGACGGTACTTTTTGTCTTTCAATTCATACTGACTTGGCTGCCTTGTGGCACCTTTACCCACCCTAGATAAGACCACTCAGACACTGCAGTGCCTGGGCATTGCCTTTTAGAATGCTGCTTATTAACAAAACTACTTGTTTAACAAAGGAAACCAGCTTTTCGATGAACAAAAGAAGAATTAATCAAGTCAAGACATGTGGTAAAGAATTATCGCTAAACATAGAGAACGACACTTGAGAGAGATCTTTTCTTTGTACATACATAAGCCTCACACCTGTATCCCAGTGGGGTAGGCAGAGACCAGGGACTGCCACTTGCCACGATCCTGACAGATCACCTTCGCTTCATCAACGTTCATAAGTTGTTGCACGCACGCCGGTTCCGGGTACTTTTTATCTTCCCCTTTGCTAATACATTTGGTCCTATTTGGTCCATGTATGTCAGCCTGGGACGTCCCTTACCAGCCCTTCCACTCTCATTCGCAAGATTTATTTGTTTCGTCAATCTTTCTTCCTTCACCCTCTCCACATGTCCAAACCAACTTTTCTTTGTAATTGGTTAAAAACCCGTCATTGTCTCATCCGTAGTGTCGGGATTGCCAACGTGATTACAAACTATATTTACTCAAAGAATATAGTTTCAATACAAGCCGGCAGACACCTTGGTACAGCTCTACTATAATTAACCCGGTGAACGGACGATATTTGCTTTTATTTTTACGAGTTCCACCAAGATTTCAGGCCAAGGCGTAGTCGAATTGCTGAATCTTTAAACTCGTATCACACATAGACATAGGCAGACATTTTCGTTTTTTACCCGGCAAAAAAAATGCATGAAAATCTATGACGCCTTTTTCGCCAGTACTGGTTATACGCTCAGGGGCCTAATAGGCATGACAAAAAAAAATTACATCCTCTTCCATAATGTGGGACACATTTATTATTTACAAAAAACTATATTTCATTTATAAACTAAAGTTTAACGAAGGTTCCGTTTTCTAAAACTATTTTAAAGCTGTGGGAAAACAGTCCGCAGTGTCATGGCGTCGAATCGTCGTCACGCCCAGGTAAACAAACATCGCTAGTAGTCACAACAAAGCACGGGTGAAGTTTACCAATGTTAACCTAAGCGTGACGTCACGCGGTGTGATAGGTGTTTCAGTAAAAATGACTGAAGTATACCAATGCAAATATTGGTAATATCTTTTTTTTTATAAAACTAAATCAGTGTTTTATGTCCTGTCTTAATTATTTGATACTGTCGTCACGCCTAGTATGCCCACCAGATCCTGAGCGATTTCAATCGTCTAACTGTCAAATTCCATACTATTTTAGTAACACAGTGTTACGTGGATTCTTAGGGATTTCATTAGGAAGTATTAATTAAAACTGGCTGCATGATCGATGAGAAAATGTAGGGCCTTTATTGGTCACCTCATGTTGAAAATGTCCAAATAACCACTTTAAAACGACCCTTGTCGCAAGCTAGAATACTTCTTATTTCCCGGCATTATGATTTATGGAGTAGGAGTTCTAGTTAACTTACTCGTATTAACTCCAGTAAAATCTGCGATACTGTAGCAAGCAATGTTGAAATAATACTACTCCCCACTTTGATCGAACTGTTTTGAGCCTATTAATGCGTACTTTACTTTGCAAAATAGTATGGAATTTGAAAGTTAGACGTTTGGAATAATTCAGGATTTGGTGCTGAAATACTGGGCATATTTGCTTGAGCTTCAGACATACCCATCCTTTTCAAACTTCTCGCCGGAACTGACTTGTATTGTGTGTTAGGTACTGTTTTGTGTAATAACTGTATTTTCATTTCTTATACTCGGAAAGTAGTGTTGTTTTGATCTGATATTGGGTGGAAAATGCTGCTTCCCTCCACAGGGAGGGAAAAACTCATACAAATTACTTCCCACCTAAGGGCGGGAATGAACTTAAAAAAAAACTACTGTCAGTTGTGAAGAGTTTTTGTAATAAATAGGCTTTATAAAAAAAACTAATTAAAAAAAATGCTGCGGCCATGTGAGTTTCTAAACAGCCAGTTGAATTTAGCGCAAACTTCTTTGAGCGGAATAAGCCGCAACAATTACGCGGTGAGTTCCATATTTAAAATTTTAAAAGTCGACTTAAATTGGCGGGTACTCATCTGTTATATTATCTGTGACAGAATTCAAAAAAATAGGTAATAATATTTTATGCTTAGATTTAAATATTAAAAATGAGTTTTTATTTTCCTCATATTCGAAATGAAAAGTAAAGTGTTTAAAAGAATCAATTCCTACTCGGACTATAGTCTAAATACCTCGGGAATTGATTCTTTCTACCCTCGTTAAGCAATCTACTATTCTTCCTCTTCGAGCTGGGCCGGTTCGAGTGCAAGTCTGGTTGGCTGAGGCCGTAAAATGGCTTTGAGTTTATTCTAAACTAGCTTTGACTTTATTCGAAATATGCAGTAACAATCTTCTTCTTCTTCAGGCTATATTAGTCCACTGCTGGACATATCCCCCCCCCCTTATAAGCGCAAGGTTGTGCCATCATTAGGGGGTAATGCCCATAAGCCCCACGCTGGGCATGCGGGTTGGGGATCACAGTTTGGTGGAATTGTACTGCAAGGGGCGCTGCTGCCCACCCTCCGGTTTGAGTCCCATAGTCGCCTTTTACGACACCCGCGGGAAGAATTTGGGTTGGAGCTATTCTCTAGGCCGACACCACACAGCAAGTGTGCATTCGAAATATGCAGTAACAATGAATTTTGATTATTATCCGACTGTTGGTAAATGCGGCGCCAGACAGATGAAATACACTGTTACGGGGCGGATCAGCCTTTTGAAAAAAAAATATTGTCCAAACACGTTTATTTGGAACTTGAAATATTGACATTGAACAATAGATGGTAGAGACGACCGTCTGTTACGAGCCCGGATATTGAAATGAAAATGAGTGACAGCTCTTGCGTCATGCTGTGGAAAACGTCTTCACATGTCGAATCCACCTACTGACTCGGCAGCCTTTTATTTATATTTTATTTTATTTATTTACAAAACCCACAGCATTAGTTAATAAATATCACAGTTATAAATATAATTTATCTTTGGCCAATTAAGAAAGAAAGACATTTATTGGAACAAATTAACACATCACAGGAAAGAAAAGGCATACCAATCATAAGTCGAACAGGAACAATTCACATAAATACAAGATAGGACAGGGCAAGCTCAGAGCGTACATCCTGTGGTGTGTCAATGTTGCCACAAAGGGCATCTGACTCAGCGTTGTCCTGAGGGTGTGAGCCCTCAGCGCTGGTTTTCAGTCAAAGCCCGCGGTGTATATCACGAGCTGGTGCGTAACAATTGAAAACAGGGACAATATGTATATAATATATTTATAAAGGGGTATATTATAAGAAAGTGAAGACAATCTCAATAATCTCTAAAATAAATATACTAAAATAAAAATAATATGAAAACAGGCAAGGAACCGTGACCATGTTCTGCCAGAGGAAAAGGAGCCGGCACTTCACGGACGTAACCACAAAGACAAGACAAAGACAAGACACCCATATTTGATACGATTACTAGTCCCCTGTAGTAGTAGTAAGTCAGAAGCGGCGAAAGACTGGATGGGACAGTCTCTGCTTTTCAAGCAAATATAGCTTGAGCTTACGCTCAAAAGTACATCTACTGGAAGCGTCACGGACTGGGGGAGGGATATCATTCCAGCACTTGGACGCCGCAAACCTGAAACTTCCACGAAATGCCACGAATTACGGACTTACTCGTACTTTAACATTAACAACTTTTGAAATACTAAAATCATGCAAACAGATTGACATTAGGTATAAAAATCATGACTGCAAACAGTACCTATAGATTTCTATGAGAGAGTGTGTGTGTGTGTTTGTATGTGTGTGTTGTGTGTGTGTATGACGGGTGTTTCCCCCGCATACAGTCATTGAGGGAAGGTGGTTATAACAGCATTCTCCGCTTAACCTCTTCTTGAAAATGTGCATAAAGGTCAATTTACATTGCAGAAGCCGTCAAGAAATATTCAATTCAAAATCGCAGAATTAACCATCATATAACAAACTCTTTTACTCTGTATAACATAATATTTTTATTCTTAATCTACAAATCACAGCCATTTGCAGAAATGTAACCTGATGCATTTATTGAATTGAGGTTGAGGGGGTGTTCTGTACCTTTCCTGTGTGCGGTGTCGGTGGGTGTGTTGCCAAAATATTTGCCTCTAGACAGACGGCTTCTGGTGAGCGATTGTAAACAAGCTGATGTAAAATGAGGCATTCCTGGCGCCTAGAAAGTAGAAAGTGCGTAACATGATGTTTGTGTTTGGTTTCGATCTAAATCTTTGTTTCTAATAGGCTTCATATTCCAAAATTCTTCAAAACCCTTGTAAGGGTTTGCAAAAGAAGTCTTCCGCGTTTTTACGAAGTGAACGAGGAAGCAACCGAGTGGGTGAGATTCTTCTTTTACGGATCGTTTTTGAAGCAAAAAGTATCAGATCTAACGGCCGTTCTTGGCATATTAAATACTTCGATCAAATCAAATCATTTTAATCAAAATTACACAGAAACCATGACTCATTGAAAGTTAGAAGCAAAACTACCTATATGTCTATTTAAAACTCTAGATCTTTTTGGAGATAAAATAGACACAAACCTCCAAACTTTGTCTTTTCAGAGTCTTTTGATACTTAATTAGCAGAGTTTACATATTGTTAAAAATCCTGGTACTATGAATGGAACAACAATTAATTCCGGACATTTTTGCCATCTATTCTCAAGTCCGCGATCCCTTAGGGTTCTAGGTCGTGGGTTCTAAAAATCACTATTAACATCATCGAGAGAAAACAGTTATTGCCTTTGTTGTTGTGCATCGATATCAACCCATGAATATCGGGTTGATATTAATATCCCCACTGCTGGGGTACGGGTCTCTTCCCGCATCGTAGGAAGGTTAGGCCATACTCCACCACGGGGGCCAAGTCCGGGTTGGTGGAGGACTGTAAGACAGTGGCGGGCCTTACTGTCGGAAGTTATCAAGCAGCCCATAAGGCCTCTCATCACGGTTTAACGACTGTCATTACATGACACCCGACACCAACGGCTTGACGTGCCTTGCGAAGCACGGAAGTGCCCGGAAAAATACCTCTAGCGGTAGTCATGGGACGGTCACCCATCCTGCACCTGACCGCGCCTGTTATTGATTCCAATCACTCGGTTCGACCAGGCCACAAGCGCTTCTGTTGTTGTTATGCATATATTACGTCAATTGTCTGTTTATGTTCTTTTAGTGATTTCTGACACTCTGGATTAACAAATAAGCTAAGTTTTACTGCGGGAAAATATCCTATTACCATGGGAAAATCGATATACCGCGGGTACATTAGTTATATATTCTACTGTGACGTTCTGTAATGGGGCAAGCTTTAATTCCAGCCGAGATTGATCTACTATAAATACCATTATAGTACCATACCATACACTATATAGGTACCCTTTTATTGTATGACTTGATAAGATTAGATTAGAACTCTTTATTGTACACACCAGAAAACAAAATACATAAAAAGGCTTACATATCTAAGTATTAATTAAAGCTGTTTTTATACGGATTTATGCTCGTTTATAACATTTTTACAATTTTCCAACGTTTCAGTCAACCGGGACCACGGCACCTGAAAAAGTGCCGAAACGTTGGAAAATTGTAAAAATGTAATAAACGAGCATAAATCCGTTTAAAAACAGTTTTAATTATGTCTACTGCTCGTGTCAACCTTAGAAAATACTATATCTAAGTATTGCCGTATACAATTAGAGATTTGCCGTATGAGATAGCATGCTACATAGCTCCTTCCAACTTTCAATACATTGTATTTATTTGTAAATTTTAAACCGATTAGGTGGTACTAAGTCATTATAGTGAACGATTTTTGTTTCCTTACTTAATAAATAAATAAATAAATATAATGTGACAAATAAGCAAAGAAAATATTTGCTTAATTTTTTCGCTGATATTATATTATCACTCTCCCAACTGAGCTAATGCAAGTGGCTAAGGCAAGTGCCGGGTTCAGCGAAATTTCGTACCTTACAATATTCTCTGTTTTGTTAATACCTGTTTACAGGTAAAGAGGTTCGAAATTTTGCTGATGCCGGTACTTGCCCACTAGCTCAGTTCGGAGATCGCTGGTACGGTTAGCCAGAGGTCGCGGGTTCGAGTCCCGGCGCGGGCGGAATTTTTAGCCTCTAAATAAAATAGGTTTTTAAAATGGTCCTCAGCACGGGTTAGTGCAACAAAAAGAATATAATAATATTAACATGCTTTGTAATGTCGCTGTTTCTGGTACCCACGACACAGGGGGCCAGCAATGGGCCAGGGGGCCAGGCACATACATTGCCTATATAGTATGTAAATGTTATGTTATATCACGGACATTCGTTTCTAGTATAAGTCTTTCGCAATTTAAGTTCTTGAATATTCCGTTACATTTTATGACGCCAGGAAAAGTCTCTAACAGAGATCCTCCCTCAGCTTAGCAATTTGCTGATCTTCAAACATTAATTGGCTTCAATTTTGTCGCTTGCCCTAATTTGTTAGAAATAAATGGCTTTAATACTTGTCGGCTTCGTTTCGGGAGTGATAAAGAAATTAAAATTAGACTGTTGTGAACGGTGGGTAATTGGCTACCCGTTTGAATATTTTGTTCAGAAATTTTCTTGATTTATAAAATGGTTAATTTTCAGGGTTCCGCATCTCAAAAGGATTTTTAGTTATTGTACGATATTTAATGTATTTAACGTACATAAAGTTACTGAGTTAAAATAGATAAATTATTATTATATAACTTCCATACAATCAAATTACATTAAACTAAGAAAATTAAGAAATAATAATTATAACAATAAAAAAAAACCACTAATTTCAACTTATTAAAATAAGATTAATTCACAAAAAGTTTCGTCAGAACTAAAAATAGAAAATTTAAACAAAACATTCAAAGAAAAACAAAAAACACTAAGAGAATAAGCCGCCCCGGGACACATCTGACCCAAAGGTGCCCACTACCACAGATTAGATAATAGTTACTACGCTGGCGGCGTTACCTCGCTGCACTGCAAGGGAAATTCTTTGCATAACATATGCCCCAGAGCGGCAGATTATTATTATTATTTATTTCTTCACAAACTATATGTTTTAGAATACACAGTAAGTGCCTGCACACTTCACTAGGCAAGACCGTGCTGAAGTGATCAGATTCCTTTATCGATTGCTGTGTGGGTAAGAAGAGGCAGTGTTACAGAATCATATAAATCACATCAACAAACAGCACACCACATAGGTTAGACAAACTGACATATAAATACGTAAACACAATAGACTATAATACCAAATAACATAACAGTACATATGTAAATGCTGTATATAAAATATTATTACATAATAATATAATAATAGATACAACACATTATGTTGTATAGAATCAGGCGTTACTTTGCGAAAATCCATAATAGCATTAAAAAGTTAAAATTACTTTGCTGAATTCCGCCAAAAATCCCACAAGCACCATGCGGTTAGCTAATGCACCGCCCTCCCTCCCACTTTTTCAAGCAGAAGCAAGATACGAACACACCACCACCAACACCAATACTTGTGTGAGAAAACACGCGACGCGTTGGAATGAATGCAAGTGCATTTGGGAGCCTGAGGATGCCTCGTGTTAGAGGCGAAACGCGTCGCGTGTTTTCTCACACAAGTATTGGTGTTGGTGGTGGTGTGTTCGTGTCTTGCTTCTGCTTGAAAAAGTGGGAGGGAGGGCGGTGCATTAGCTAACCGCATGGTGCTTGTGAGATTTTTGGCGGAATTCAGCAAAGTAATTTTAACTTTTTAATACAACACATTATACTTATTATATCCATTACTAGCTTTTCCGCATCTGTAATACCCATGTTACAAATCCAAGATTTAAGTCTGTTATTAGGTACTCTTCCGTAGACACACCTTTATATCCTCTGGTATTTTATTGTATAATCTGGGTCCTAGCCAGAAGTGAAATCTCTGACCAAAGCTTGTTTGCACCCTGTCAAGCATTAAACGCTGCTTATGCGCTCTGCCCTTGTCTAGTCTGAAAAGTTTCTAGTCTGAAATGATGTAGTTCCTTTTGAGAGCGAATGTATTGCGATAACTTTAGCATATACTGTTGGCGATTTAGGTATCCATAGGTTGTTAGTAAAATGACACTCAGTATTAAAACTAAATATGTTAGTGAGATCACAAGCCATACATAAATTATAAAATAACACATGTTTAACAAACTCTTCTTTTTTTTAATGCACTAACCCGTGCTAAGGACAATTTAAAAACCTATTTAGAGGCTAAAAATTCCACCCATGCTGGGATTCGAACCCGCGACCTCTGGCTCTCCGTGCCAGCGCTCTTTCCAACTGAGCTAATGGGCGGCTCACGGGATCAGTGAAATTTCGAACCTCTTTACAATATTCTCTGTATTACTTACAGGCAGCGACATCTGTAAATAGGTTTTTATATTTAATTAAATTTAAAAATTAAAAATTTTGCAGTTGAAATTAAAATTTTTAATATTACGTTTTTAAGTATAAAATATATAAAATGTTTAAGATTTGTGTTTCTTTATAAAGGTCTTCGTTGTGTAATCGAGCAGGTTTCCCAAAAAATACTCTTATAATAGCATTTTGTGCTGGTTAAATAGGTTAAAAAAGGACACTTATTCGACAACCAAAAGAAAGAATTAAAAAGAATTACAATTAGTATCTTCTATATAAGTAATGTTAGAGTACATCAATCTATCAAATTACCCGCCAACTGCTGTATAGGACTAGGACTTAGCCACGCAAGCTCTCGCCTCTGCCATTCTCATCCATCCACAGCTTCAGATGGTCAATTCAATTCAATTCTAGTATTTTTATTCATTGTAAAAACCAAATGTTTATTAAATGAACGTCAAATTTGCTAGTTCCACAATTAATAGATTATGTAGAATGCTGTGTAGCTTAGAGAATAGCACCAACCCAAATTCTTCCCGCGGGTGTAGTAAAAGGCGACTAAGGGACACAAACGGGGGGTTGGGCAGCAACGCCCACTGCAGTACAATTCCACCAAACTGCGATCGCCAACCCGCATGCCCAGCGTGCGGATTATGGGCATTACCCCCCAATGATCACAACCAATGGCACAACCTCGCGCTATGGCACTCATTAGGGGCGTGCTATGTCCAGCAATGGACTAATATAGCCTGAAGAAGAAGAAGAAGAAGTAGAATTTATTATGTGTCGATCCAGCTACCAAAGAAAAAAGGTAAACTCGTGAATAAAGTTACAAACAGGGCTCCTTAAGTTAGAATTAATACTGCCTCTAATACTAGTACTAAACAAAACGAGGCATTAACTTCAAAGCCTAGATTTAACAAGCCCAAAGCTCTCAACCGGAGTCTAACCTCAAGGAGTGTTCCAGTAATCTATGTTTCGTGTGCTTACTAACATACACTCGGCTACTTCCTTTGTCTCTCGTTTTTAGGTCAATTAAGGCGTTTGTACCAAGGAGCTCATTGGGTAGAGCCATGGACTGGCAAGCGAGAGCCCCAGGTTCGATCCCGAGTGCGGGCATGTACCAATGACTTTGTTTAATTTCAAAGTTACGTACATTTGCGACTTTGTAGTCGCAATACCACACGCTAACGTGAAGGAGAACATCTTTCACGTTAGCGTGTGTTACATACCACTAGACGCTGTATAAATCATCTCATTAAGTAGATGCAAAAAAGGCCAATTTTTATTTTATTACCAAGGACAGTCATCTGAGAAATATAACAAGGTATGTCCGTGATGCAAAAGTGGCGTTGGATTGGGAATACAATGAAGAGATCCGATAACATCCTATCTAAGAGCTTTGTTCTCGTTATGTCACACAACTTTATGTCTACACTGTTTATTTCATATATTATTTGCTGTGTGGCGATCAATAACCAAAATGGTACGAATAAATATGAGGACACCTCATAACTCGCCGCGATGTCTCTTCCAACCTCCATGGATACAGAACGGGACATCGGGAGGCGCGCGGGGCGGCGCGCGCGGTGATTGGTCGACCCCGTCATAGCAACACACCGGCGGACGCGAGGAATAAAAACTGTTTCCGCGACTCGCCGCGCGGCACTCCTTATAACAGCGCATCAGACGTTAGACGCACAGCTTGTCTAGTTGCCTTGCCTTTACTACTCGCGGTCCAAATACCGTAGAATTAGTTTTTGTTAAAGTGTAATATTAGCCTTGTTTGTCATTAATAAAAAATCAGTTAAAACCTACAGTGTCAAAGCGATCCTCAATAAAAAACCTACAGTGGTGACCCTAAGTGTGGAGCACGAAGAGGATATATACTGTTCGATGGACGAAGACGAGACTATGACGATTGAACAACCTCCAGCAGCGGGTACCAGTACAAACAATCCTACCGAACAAGGAGGTAGAAGCGGCCGAGCTGGACTGCAGTCGAACTCGGGTATTGACCATGGAGGTAGGAGCGACGACACAAATGTTTTTAAGGTTGGTCCCAAATTACCGTTATTCTGGCCAGAAAAACCCGAGGTATGGTTTGCTCAGGTTGAGGGACAGTTTGCGCTTAGTGGAATATCTGTAGATTCAACTAAATTCTACCATGTAACTGCCCAGCTGCCCCCCAATGTAGCGGACGAGGTCGAAGATATTATTCTTTCCCCGCCAACCGATAGAAAGTACGAAACATTAAAGGCAGAACTAATTAAGAGACTGTCAGCTTCACGAGAACGCAAAATCAAGCAACTGCTAACCCAAGAGGAACTGGGAGACAGGAAGCCGTCGCAGTTTTTGCGCCGTTTACAGAGCCTAGCTGGCCAGACAGTGCCTAAGGATTTTATCAGGATGATTTGGGCTAGTAGGTTACCGCCTAATGTGCAATTTATTCTCGCTTCGCAGTTAGACAGCTCCCTGGAAGCAGTGGCAGACCTGGCGGATCACATCCATGACTTGGCACCACCAGGCACACAGGTGGCAAGCACATCATCCACAATGCATGCGCCAGCTTATGAAGATCTGACCAAAAAAGTCTCCGAGCTGACACGACAAGTCGAAGCACTCGCCACTCAGGTACGCAACCAGTCTCGACCTGGGGGTCGTTCTCACTCACGGAACCGGTCACGATCTCGAAACCGCTCATCATCTCGCTACAGAAACCGACCTGAGGACCATCCACATTGTTGGTACCATTACTGCTACGGCAACAAAGCGAAGAAATGTGTTACTCCATGCACATTTAAAGCGGAAAACTCGACGGGCAGGCAGTGAACGCGGCGACCGTCTGCCCTGTTTCATCAGGCCGCCTCTTCTTAACAGACCGGAAGACAAAGGTACAATATCTAATAGACACGGGTTCGGACCTGTGTGTATTTCCACGGTCGTTAGTTCGAGGGCCTCGCACGAAGACTAAGTATGAGCTTTTTGCTGCAAATAACACTACCATTGCTACTTACGGCGATATCCACATTGAGCTGGATCTGGGCTTACGACGCGCTTTCACATGGCTTTTTACTGTTGCTGACGTAGCTAAACCAATCATTGGAGTAGACTTTTTGTCGCACTACAAGCTTTTGGTCGACTGTCACAATCACCGTATAGTAGACAACCTCACCACGCTGACCATCAATGCACCACATGTCGCTTCCATAGAGACTGTCACGTCTATCAGAACCATTGCTAATAGTTCAATATACCATGACATCCTCCGAGAGTATCCTGACATCACACGTCCAGCTGGCCAGCACAAAATCCCTAAGCATAACACTGTACACCACATTAGAACAAGTCCAGGCCCACCCGTTTCAAGCCGTCCACGTCGTTTGGATCCGGATAGGTTACTTATTGCAAAGAAAGAATTTTCTGACATGCTTCTAAATGGTACTGCACGATGCTCAGAAAGCGATTGGTCATCGCCCTTACATTTAGCTAGAAAGAAAGACGACGGGTGGAGGCCTTGTGGCGACTACAGGGCATTAAATGCCCGAACTATTCCTGACAGATACCCTGTGCGTCACATTCAAGATTTTTCACATCAGCTTTCCGGAAAAACCATCTTCACGACTATAGATTTAGTGAAGGCGTACAATCAGATACCCGTGTTCAAAGACGACATTGCCAAAACGGCCATCACTACGCCTTTTGGACTGTATGAGTTCCCGTACATGGCATTCGGACTGCGAAACGCCGCGCAGACTTTTCAGCGCTTCATTGATGAGGTGCTCAGGGGCTTCGATTTCTGCTACGGCTATATCGATGACATTCTAATATTTTCTGAGGACGAACAACAGCACAAAAAACATCTACGACAGCTTTTCCAACGCCTAGATGAATTTGGAGTACTGATCAATACGTCCAAGTGTGTCTTTGGCCAACCTAGCGTCACATTCCTGGGGTATACAGTCTCAGCAGCAGGGGTACAACCATTGGAGACAAAGGTACTGGCGATACAAGAGTACCCAATCCCGAAAACCGTCAAAGAGCTCAGACGATTCTTGGGAATGTTAAACTTTTATCGCCGATTTGTTCCACACGCAGCTAATCTGCAAGCTCCACTGAACAGTCTACTGTCGGGACCACAGGCAAGAGGATCAAAGCCTATCGACATATCTCCTCAGCAGCTGCGAGCCTTTGAGGACTGCAAAGTCGCTTTATCTCGAGCCACAATGCTTTCACACCCAATCTCAGAAGCCGAGTTATCAGTCCAAACTGATGCTTCAGATGTAGCAATCGGAGCAGTCCTACAGCAAAAGGATGGTGAGGAATGGAAGCCACTGGGATTCTTTTCTCGAAAACTAAGTCCCACTCAAAGAAAGTACAGCCCATACGATCGCGAACTTTTAGCGATTTATGAAGCAATACGTTACTTCCGACACATGGTCGAAGCAAGACACTTTGTCATTTTCACTGATCACCGACCACTCACTTTCGCGTTCACTACAAAACGCGACAAATGTTCTCCTCGTCAGTTTCGATATCTAGATTATATATCTCAATTCTCAACAGATATCAGATACGTAGCTGGCAAAGATAACAAGGTTGCCGACACTTTGTCAAGAATCGAAGAATTACAACAGCCATTGGATTACCAAACCCTCGCTCGAGCCCAAAAAGATGACAAAGAACTCCAGGATTTATTGAAAGACAGTTCTTCCTTAGAACTGGAGAAAATTCCCATTCCAGGCAAAGGATGCGAGATTTACTGCGACATATCAACAACGCAACTACGCCCGTACATAACGCCTGCATTTAGAAAACAAATCTTTGATTCCATGCACCAGCTCAGCCACCCAGGGGCTAAGGCGACTACGAAGTTAGTGACAGAAAGATATATCTGGCCGGGAGCAAGACGAGATTGTCGAAATTGGGCCAAAGAATGCCAACAGTGCCAGATGAGCAAAGTAACACGTCACACTACAGCTCCATTATCACCCTTCAAACCTCCCTCATCCCGATTCCAACACATCCACCTTGACTTAATTGGACCATTACCTCTTTCTCACAGCTTTAGGTACTGCCTCACGGTTGTCGACCGCTTTACGCGGTGGCCTGAGGCGATCCCCCTGCAAGACATGACGGCGGAGTCATGCGTGGCTGCATTTCTCAGCGGTTGGGTAGCGCACTTCGGCTGCCCTGGTGACATTACAACTGACCGTGGCCGCCAATTTACGTCACACTTATTCAAGAACTTTGTTGCGTTGCTGGGAGCAACACATCACACAACGACGGCATACCACCCGGCAGCCAACGGCCTTGTCGAGAGACTACACCGCCAACTGAAGGCAGCTTTGATGTGCCACGCAAACAGCAACTGGGTCGAGTCACTTCCTTGGGTGCTTCTAGGTATCCGCAGCGCGTGGAAAGAAGATCTCCAGACGTCCGCCGCCGACCTAGTGTACGGTGAGCCCTTACGCCTGCCGGGGCAGTTCCTGTCACCCAAGCATGACGCTCTAGTAGACTACAGCGACTTTGTAAGTAGACTCCGATGTCACATCAACCAGATGGCGCCACAAGAGACATCCTGGCATACAAGCGCAAACCGAGCCTTCTATATACCGAAAGACCTTACAACAACGAGTCACGTATTCCTGCGTCAGGGCCCAGAGCGAAGACCACTCCAAGCTCCCTACTCCGGTCCATACAAGGTTTTGCGCAGAGGAAAAAAGGCGTTCGACCTAGAAGTAAAAGGTAAACCAGTCAGCGTAACAATCGATCGTTTGAAGCCAGCGTACGTCACGCGAGAAGATACAGAGCCCGTCAAAGAAGAGCAAGCAAAGCCGGAAGAGCAAGCATCCAGAAAGACAAAAAGCGGCCGTACGGTACGATTTCCAGATCACTATCGACCGTAAGAACTTACGATCTCGGCAGGGGAGTATCTGTGGCGATCAATAACCAAAATGGTACGAATAAATATGAGGACACCTCATAACTCGCCGCGATGTCTCTTCCAACCTCCATGGATACAGAACGGGACATCGGGAGGCGCGCGGGGCGGCGCGCGCGGTGATTGGTCGACCCCGTCATAGCAACACACCGGCGGACGCGAGGAATAAAAACTGTTTCCGCGACTCGCCGCGCGGCACTCCTTATAACAGCGCATCAGACGTTAGACGCACAGCTTGTCTAGTTGCCTTGCCTTTACTACTCGCGGTCCAAATACCGTAGAATTAGTTTTTGTTAAAGTGTAATATTAGCCTTGTTTGTCATTAATAAAAAATCAGTTAAAACCTACAGTGTCAAAGCGATCCTCAATAAAAAACCTACAGCTGTTATTTCCGCCGAGTCAATAGTTCCTGTATCTACCATAAAAATCTATCTAAATGGGAAGAAAGTTACAGCGATTGACAACACGGTTACTAACTGGGAATTGTTTGTTTTAATTTTGTTCCCATTTGTTGTGCGCATCCCATCCCAACACATGAGTGCCCATCCCATCCCCAGACATGAAGGGTGTAACATAATGGCATTTTTCTGGTTGTGCAATAAAGTGTTCTCTATCTATCTATCTATATTATTTTTAAAATCCTAATATGTTACCAGTATAACAGCTGTGTGATATACTAGAAAAAAGTCCCAGTATCTAACAGTGTAACATAAGGTGGTGTGACATACTGGAAAAAAGTCCCAGTATCTAACAGTGTAACATAAGGTGGTGTGACATACTGGAAAAAAGTCCCAGTATCTAACAGTGTAACATAAGGTGGTGTGACATACTGGAAAAAAGTCCCAGTATCTAACAGTGTAACATAAGGTGGTGTGACATACTGGAAAAAAGTCCCAGTATCTAACAGTGTAACATAAGGTGGTGTGACATACTGGAAAACGTCCCAGTATCTAGCAGTGTAACATAAGGTGGTGTGTCATAATGGAAAAAAGTCCTAGTATCTAACAGTGTAACGTAAGGTGGTGTGACCTACTGGGAACAAAGGATCCAAACCAGCAGCCACAGAGAAAGGGCGCGAACTTATTTCTATAACTTACTGAATCTTCAGAACGCATCGGAAACTGATGGCATATTTTGGCTGAATAATTTACTGCACTCAATTTTAACGCAAGTTGGCTTAATTGGCGTCGAGAGAAGAGCGGCAAGACTAGATAGCAGCAGTAACGCCAAAAACCAAAAACAGCCTTTTATAAATACAGTCAGTCATACTTATAGATTTTCGTCGTGGGTTCCGAAAATTGCTATTGTCGCGGTCCTATCGAGAATTGCCCCCTAGCCCGTAACACTATTAACACGATTGGGAGATTGGTCTAACACAGTATGCAAAAATTTCTGTAACAAAATAATATATGATTCTATTCGATTAGTTCGGGTAATTCCCATGGAGCCCCTTTAGGTATCCTTTACTGTATTTTTACTTCATTTGTATTTTAAGGTATTCTTTACTGAGCTAAGTACCTATTTCTAGGTTTCACTATAGAGAAAGCACACGTTTCACTGTTAGCATTCCCAACGATCTATGTATATGATCTACGCTCGTCCATATATCAACCAATACCAACACTTTGGTCTTTGTATACAGGGTTATTTTTCGAATGCGCAGTTCCTGGAACACATCAAAACGGTTTGTGACTTAGTTTTGTTCAATAACTTGTTTCTTCAGATTTTATAGCATTTTTTTGTAAAGACGATTATATCAATTTTTACTTATTTTATTGGCGAGTGGTGCGTAACGTAATTGATTGAATGCATGTCCCAGCCTCCAATAAAACTTTAATCAACTAAAATAATATTCAGTTCGTTTAACACCTTTAAGAATTATAACCGCAAATTCGCAAAATATTAAAGTTAAAATATTCAGAATAGTGTAAATAATATAAAAAAGTATTAAAAACCGGCCGTTATTCTATTTTATTTTACCCCAACACCAAGTTCTAGCTGCATTTTAGAAATTATTAATGTATATATAAATACTTTATTATTATTATTAAGTTGTATTGGACTTGTTCTCGAAATAAAAAACAATTGTTAATATAATAATGATTGTTATTATTAATACTATTTCCGTATCAAATGGACCTATCGTTTCGTTTGTCGCGTAGAGTCGCTCACATTGTGTAATTAGTACATATTATAAAAAATAAGTATTTTACGTATATGCAAATAATTGTAAATATTCCGGTGAGCAGGTAAATGCTACCCTGAGTAACCATGTATTGTGCCACCACCTTAAGTGTAGGCGGCAGCTGTCTCATAAATTGCGGGGCCTTCGACGGTAAGGGCCCGATATTCGCTGGATATTTGGACACACGCCAGCGAGCAACAGGTAAGTAAAGTTAGGCATACCATACATGCCAGTTCTTGTGATAAATTCACTCTGTTTTTTTTCACATTCTAAATTTATATTGTTTGCCATTTTTAAATACGCTTGTGTTTATTGCGGTAATTATAAATACTGTTTGACATTTTAGTTACCATTTTTAGACCTTATACTCGTAGTACAGTCTTCGAAGACAAAGCCTATAAAAATAAAAACTGACTGCTGTAGACTAAGGCCTTAAACGCAGAAATAATTAAACGAATATTCTATAACATAAAAATTAATCGCTAAATTTGTTGGTAAGCGCAAATCTTGTAAGCAGCTGAACCGAATTTGCTAATTCTTTTTTTTAATATTCCTTGAAGTACGAGGATGGTTCTTGCGGAGAGAAAAATTATAGAAAAAAATATAGAATGGACTGTTAGGTGGTACGAAGTTCGCCGGGTCAGCTAGTGACGTATAAATAAAAAATCGTATAGATGTTGGTATTGTAGAAGTATATCTTGGAGTCGGTGCCCAAAATGTATGTGTTAGTCTGGAAGTTGGCAAATTAATAGGTCATATTTTAAATTATTTTTTGCGTTTTAGTGCCTTAGTGTACAGGAGTCGGTTTTATTTTTAATTTTTTGAAATCGTTTAAAAAATAGCCCAAATCGCTTTGTATAAATACATGCATGGTACGGGCCTACCAAAAACTGGGCCTAGCACACTCTATCTGGTCTTTGCATCTACGCAATGAGATGATTTATGCAGCATCTAGTGGCATTTTCACTCACACTCGATGTAAAAGGGACCACTCGGACGCTGCAGTGCGTAGAATTTTGTTTTTTAGATGATGTAAGCTTGCCCAGCACCCACGACATCTTGACAGCTTAGTCGGTCTAGCCCACATGAAAGACAAGTCAACCACGCCGCAGATTTCTACGCGACCTTATTTTTCACGTTAGAGTTATCCACCTAGATGCTATCTAAAACCATGTGATCTCACCTTTACAAGTCGCCTTGCGGGAAAAGTGTTTCGTACGACTCAAGGGAGAGGAAAGGTGTGTTCATCTTAGGGAATATCCATATTGCAACGTGCCAGTACAATATCAGTCTAAAACAATCCTTAAACCTATAGTGTTAGAGACTACCCGGTGAAGCCCGACGACAACCGTATTTCATATAGCTACAATTATGGGTTATAGCTCTTTTTCAGTGATTAGGCCGTCGTCTACACTTTAAGGTCAACAAATATCTGTGTATTTTCCTTTTTTATGTACGGTGTACTCTATAATATATAATATACTTAACACAGCTTTCTCTATCTCTATCTACCTATATATCTATGTACTTATTTATAAATATTACATAGCCAGTTAACCGAGTAGAAAGACTAATTGTACTGGGGCCTAATTATAGGCATCGAATCCTGATTTGGAATTTCCAACCGTCAAATGACATACTAATCGGACTGATGATTGGATGCGTTCAGGATTTGGTGCGCGAAATATAGGAGTTTATTAAAATATTAATACTTTTGTTGCACTTTTTGATATATTGATATCAACCCTTTGTATATCCCCACTGCTTGGGCACGAGTCTATTCCTGCATGCACGCAGCAAGGTTAGGCCATACTCCACTACGGGGGCCAATTCCGACAGACTGCACCTATTTCACTTAAACAAGTGTAAAATACGACGGACTTAATACCTTAAGTATTTTCTACCAGTCACCCGCACTCCACTCTCCACTCTCTTCAACACCAAAGGTTTGCTGGAAGAGAATGTTTCTTCCATTAAGCACGCCCTTGCACATATACTCATGTAATTTGTGCAATAAAGAATTAAAATAATAATAAACGTAGGCGATAGGAGAAAAATTCGTAGGCGTGCAATGAAAAAAAAGATCTGGATGGGAAAAGAGAAATGCAATTTTAAATATACTTCTATAGATGATAATTAATTAAACCTACATATTAATATTAGAGCGATCGGCTAAGTAGAGCCGTGTACTTCGAATCATCATCACAAACCACTAACTGTAGTTGTAGTTTTGTGGAAGTGGACCTGACGGCAATACTTTTTGCGCTCTACAATTGTAATCTCTAACCCAGTAATTTTAAGGATTGTTTTAGCTCATATCGTGGCGCTGGCTCGTTCCCGGCTGGTGGCAACGTGGATACACCTTTATTATGATGTAAAGGTAGACTTTTCGGGCACACGCCGATCGGTAAAAAAATGCTTTTATATCGAACGTGAGGTTCCGTGTTTTTCTGCCGAAGAGCCAAAACCGCCGCCGGAGTGAAAGATTCCTTGTCTTTAGTAATATGGGCGATAATGTCTCAACTAAACACACTTCAGTGGTGGTGCGGACGTAATGTTTATTTAAATTTATTCGGCTTTTTAAGCAAACCGTTGGTAGAAATCTTTACTGCGGAAAGCAAATATGTCTCAATATTTGTTTTCTCGCCTTTCTTAGGTCATATTGATTGATCTGATTAATTCAATAAGTTTCAACCGCTTTTGTTAATTTCTTGCTTTGATATTAATACAAAAATGTCCTAAGTACTTATGTGGCCTTCGACTCGACTTCGTTAGCGCGGGATTCACATCGAAAAGTTTACCAATCCATGATGGCGTCTAGAAGTATAATGTTTGACTATTTAGTTGCTATTTCTAGACATTCGTCTGTTAGCTTTTACAATATACCTCGGCTACTATCGCGTAGAATCGGATATATTCGTGTAATAGAAATATCGGAAATAATATGACACTTCATATTACATAATTTTTCAAAATAGAGGAGAAAAGTTTTATAAGAGTACAGAACAGGAAGTAGCACGAAGCACACTCGTGTGCTTTCGGCGAAAATCGAAGCCTACTCTAGAGCCGGAGTGATATCCTAAAAGCTAACAGACTGTACCCGTATTAGAGTCCGTAGGTATTTTTCCCCTGCAAAAGCACTCTACTCTAGAGCCGGAGTGATATTCTAAAAGCTAACAGACTGTACCCGTATTAGAGTCCGTAGGTATTTTTCCCCTGCAAAAGCTGAAAACAGTTAACAGTTAAACGGTTAACAAATGGATTGAACTTGGATATTGACGTTCCGTACAAAATACTGTGACGTAAATAACGTATGTATGGGCCGCCACCGCGTTAGTGTATTTCATACTTAAAATATTACTTGAGTTCGTTAAGTCACTGAGTGAAATGTGCAATATGCGGACTTAGGGCTAGCGGTTACGAGTGTGTAATGAATGAACAGATAAGTGATTATTCACGCATTCTCAATAAAAATATCTTTCGCAGTCGCGTGAAAACCTTGATATTAAAAAAAAATACAGCTGAACTTTTCCCCTGCGGCCACGTGGTTCGACAAATCGAGGAAAAATTAAAACTGTTCTATTAATACTATTACATTTTTCGCGTCAAAGTCGAAGTAAAAAAAATTATTCACTACTAAAACAAAATTTTCTTAATGAACGTCAAAACTGTTAGTTTCTCAATGAAGATCATAAGTAAAGTAAAGTTTTGTCACGGTTTTTTCTAAGAAATACTAAGTTAACTTTCTATTTAGCGAAATTCTCAATTCTGGAACTGGCCATAAGCAGTCTAACAAAAATGTAATCTAACTACTAACTATGATTACATAAAGTAGTTAATAATCACGATTACAACCTACATGAATTAATCAGAATAAGTAGTTAAACATTTTGATTACTAACTGCAATTAGAGCCGTAGAGCCGTTAGAGCCGTTAGAGCGCACTATCTACTCCCTGCATGTCGGGTAAATGTGTTTGTTTTTTGTGCGACGCATGCAGGGTAGTGTATTTAATTGTGTCTGACAGTGTGCACATCCGTTCGCTACTATTGTGGAAATGAACGGAAATATGAGATTTTACAACTCAGCTAATCAGTAATGATAAGTAGTTATGATTACAGCAATTACAGTAATCAAATTAACAACTACTTAATGTAGTTTGATTACTGTAGTTAACTACATGTAACCATAACTACATGTAGTTAACTACTTTTAATCTCAGTTAGTAATCTGATTACAAAAAAGTAGTTAACTACGCCCAACACTGGCCATAAGTGGAGAAGAAACTAGTCAACAAATTCCACAGTCCACATTTGTTCCCAAATATGGTACTTCATTATAAAACCGTATTGTATACAACTGTAACAAAATAAACTCACGTCCTTAATACGGAGGGGTAGGCAGAGAACAGGGGCTATACAGAATTACTCTGAAACTATAGGTACTTACTTTCATAGGTACCAAGCTACTGTTACTGGGCCATTTCTGGGCACATAAAACAAATATAAAGGGATAATGTATTCTGTCAACCCGTCATACCATCTGAGTACATTATATGGGTTAGGAACAGTCGACAGCAGCTCAACTTTTGGATTTTTGTTGCGAAGCCGCCCTTAACGTAACTGATTAGAGGGCACGTGTGTAATGGTTGATGTATCGCCGACTGTTCGTCCTCTGGGACTTTTATAGGCTTGCCTCACTTACTTAGGGCCTTCGTTTCTCAGTTTATAGGCACTAACTCTTCGTGAACTAGGTAGGTTATTGATATTAGGTACTTTCCCTTTGAATAAATAAGTGAAACTGTTAAATATGAGTGGCATGGGAACATTTTACACTTGATCGAAATCGCCTAATGTTGGTTTTCTCTGAGAACATTATCGCGATCTTCATTCAAAGTAGTTAATAGAAGCACTACACTCACTGCTGTTATGACAACGCCATAGCGTGCTGCCAGTATAATTTTTGTATATCAATGATACCAACTGCTTACAGTGCCTTGCGAAGTACGGAACCGCTCGGCAAAATGCCACTGTTAGTCATAGACGGTCACCCATCGATGCACTAAACGCGCCCTATGTTGCTTAACCTTCGTGTTTGTCTAAGATCACTCAGGCAGCCAGGGGGCGTTGCTGCCCACCCCCCGGTTGTGCAGCAGCGCCCCCTGCAGTACAATTCCACGAAACTGCGATCCCCAACCTGCATGCCCAGCATGATCCTCACCCCCCAATGATGGCACAACCTTGCGCTATGGCGCTCATTAGGGGAGGGCTATGTCCAGCAGTGGACTAATATAGCCTGCAGAATAAGAAGAAGAAGGCAGCCAGGGCTTGAGCGATTCCGAAATTCCCGAAATAGGCAAAACTCGAGCACTGTGTACGAAATCTTCTCTAAACACAGATCTTCCAAAATTCCCAGGTTTGAGCTGATTTATGGCGTTTTTTCCACTATTGTGGAGGGAAAGCCTTGGAGCGAATAGTGGAAACGGGTACCAATGACGCATAAACTACTTGAAGTAGGCACAAGAGAAGTTCGTCAATCAATAAAGAACTTTAAAGCTTCGAGCGATAATACAATTTTCCTTTTTCCGCCTGAGAGTTTTTCATTTCTTTGCCGAAAAGTTACGGGATTGATTTCAAACGAGGAAAGTTTGGAGTTGGGAACTCTTTAGAAACAAAATGATGAAGACTTTTATTTTATGTTCGGAGTTTGGACGCAGAATATTACCCCACAGAAGTAGGAACCCATTTAATCTGACGAAGTTATTTATTGATTTATTTAATTAGCAGTGACTTGCACATTAAATAAATCAATAAATAACTTCCACTCAAAATTTATCCTGGTCTCATATTAGGATACCCTGTGCTATTATTGGTGGTAAAAATTCTAGATATTCTTATGTAAAAATGGTTGACAATAAGGTTAACGCCTTTGCGGAGAAGATTTAAAAAGAAAAATAAAGGTATGGAAGTACATGACTAGAGTGCGACAAACTTAACTGACCCGGTGACGGTGTCAATTTTCTCATAGTAAATTTGACGTTTCCGTACAAAATTTTACACATCCACCGGGTCAGATAACTTTGTAACATTTAATTTTGCTTCAAAACGGTCAAAAATAGTTTCTATCGCCAAATTGCGTAAAAGTTTAAAGAAGTTCTCACTTGGCATTGGCGCCCACTCTAATGACCAACACAGGTTGAAAAATGGTAAATAAATAGTTTAAAATAACAATATTTAATTAGTTCATAAATGAAGATAATAATGCATGTGGTTTATTGGAATAAAAATATAACCACCCCGATTCCTATCCTTGAGTGTCATTACAAGCTACTAATGGAAATCCAAGATGTGGGCAGCAGTCATCACTCGTTGATTGAACCTCTACTGCAATCACCGCCCTGGTTCGGTAATGTGACGTGGCGATAATGGGCATATTCCCACCATAGGCAAGCCAAAAAGACGTGTTGTTTTTGTGGGTTACCCTCGCCCTCCCTATGTCCAACAGCGTCTGAATGTTGGCAGATGAGTGATTGTGTAATCCCTCTTCACTATCGGCGTCACGTCTCTGAAACAATGTAGAGTAGGTCATGTATGCGGTAGAGAAGAGGGAAGCTAGCAACGTAGGCCGACCACCAGCTAAATGGCACACGTCTTGCCAGTTAGTGTACAATATTAAGCGAAGACACCTTACATGGAGTTCAGTCTTCTAATATCTATCTTATAGATACAGTTAGTATGTACCGTAGAACTGGCTGAATCAGCTCCTTATTATACTGACACGTTGAATGCGACAGGGCTTACAAGGCAAGTTCGGAGTCTCCAGCTAAAGTTGAGCACGCAATTCTCTGTTGGTTTTTTTATATTTATCTTGTCTGGGATTCTGAACTTAAGTTGTTCTTCTGTAGTGATATTTGTGTGGTTTATATGGGACTGGAATCGTAATGGCTTACTCCAAGGGTAATGAAACCCTAATATAACGTTTGTTTGCGGAGACCCGCGTCATGAAATTTTTATAAATAAAAGCAGGGTTGTCTTTTTGTCTGCGCTCAACTCTGTTTTACAGTGTTATTGAATTTTTCGCAGTCTACTGATCATGCAGTCGGTTAACTTTACCTCAACTTTGGTTTCAGAGCGCCGGTAACCCAAAAATTAGCAGAGTAAGAGCACAGTACAAACAAAGAGTAAAGGTCTTCTTTATAAAAAAAATAGATTAATAGTTACTGTCTTAAAATGTAGTTACGGTCTTATAGTTATTTAATCTGTGGTTACGTTTTTTACTTGTAAAATCTCTACCACAGACTATTTAATCAACGTTTTTCGAGTGTTTAAGGGAATCATTTTTTAATTAATAAGATCATAAGAGTTTATGAGCTTGACTTTACATTACATAACGTTTCGAAATAGTGAAAAAAAGTTTTACACAGAGCAGGAAGTAGGTAGGTAGTAGGTACAATCGTGTGCTTTCGGCGCAAACCGAAGCCTACTCTAGAGCCTGAGGTATATTGGTAATTTAACAGACTGTACTATATCATGTTAGGCTATGCCCGTGGATTCGACCCAGTATGTGGAATTTATTGATTATATCCTCTGTCGATACTGATTTATATCATGTTAATAGAATTTTTAGCTAGAAGTTTTGAAGATTACCTCCTATAAGCAAGTTAATAAACTTCACCTTTTTACAATATTCTTCAACACTTCCTGAGTCTCTGTTATTACGCTACCTTTTGAAATTTTCGATGACACACTCCCATTTTATCGTTCCATTTGCACCTCGAGGAAAATAATTTTCTCTTTTATTTTGTCGATGAAATTGAATGGAGTCTTGCGATAATTTCCATGTGGGGGGAGGATGTGACGTCGCTCCATCTTAGTAAAAACTGTGGGAAATATGGGGAGACGAGATTTAAAGGAAAACGTGAGCCTGCGAAATTCAGAATCACCGTTTGATTCTACAGGGTGATTTTAGATTCGATTGACAAATTTTAAACAGCATTCTAACCATGACTTGGAATCATGGTGGTAGTTTTCATAAAAATGAGGTGTCGTAAAAAAACTGTTTGTAATTCCAAAAAATTATTGGACGACTTCAAAATCATCTGTAGCTGCATCTGCATCGCGTATTAGGTTAGAGTAGGCACTTTTCTACTAAACTGGATTTGAGGTTTAGTAGAAAAGTTTTCAGAAATCCTATTTTTATAGATAAGACTGTAATTTACTAAAACCTTTTCCCTATCACTCTAATGCCATAAGACCTTCTATTCCGCTACTTAACTCTCTTTTCAAGTAAGTCTTAATAGATAAATATCTCTTCCATTAGACCAAAAAATATTTTTGTATACTTTTTTTGTGGACCTAAAAGCAACAAAAAATATAGCAATTATCATTATGTATTGCATAGTTCAACAAAACGTCAAAAACACGTCAATAAAGACACCCGGGAAGTTGTGGATTCCTATACCCAGTGATATAAACACACAAAATCTTGGCAATAGCTTGAAAAAAGAGACCCCGATTTTTTATCGACTGAAACTCGAGTGTATTTATGTGAAGATCACTTTGAAGTAAGTCTTTTAATAATAAATGTCCAAAGAAACTGTCTGACAGATGTTTGTTTACAATCCAAGGATGCTTACAAGATGGCGGATAGCGTTTTCACAGTTCCGAATTTATTAAATGCGGAAAATATTTTTTTCATTGGGAAATTTTGCAGCCATCCTGCATACTTACTTAGCAAAGTCAATATATTTCGCGTTCTTACGTTAAATACTACAGGAAATATTCATTGATCGCATCAAATTTGATTTACTTTAATGATGTCCTCGACTTATCTGGGCCTCGACTCCTGAAACGAATGCACGTAAAATTGATGAAAACGCGAAAATCTTGTAGCAATCTTTTAATCTGTCTTTTTCTAGTTTTGCAATGACAACGTCCCATTTTTAAAAAGTAGACATAATAATATAAAACGCTATCAAAAAGTAAAATACTTAAAAAAGGTTGATTGGCCGGTCGGCAACATGGCCCCAAGCGGTGTGGAACACCAATTAACAGCTTAGTGGTACCAGCTTGCGGACCGGTCGACGCAACACACCCCCTTTAGTCGCAATATTCACTACGCGGACAACATTGTCTTTACCCGGAAATAACTCGGTGACTCGTCCAATAGGCCAGCAGTTTCTCGGTAGATTGCCGTCCGCAACTAGCACCACATCACCCGATTTTAACTCTTTGTGAGGTGTAACCGATTTTCGTGGTATAAGGAGCGGCAAGTATTCTTTAGTCCACCGTTGCCAAAAATGTTCTGCAAGTCTTTGGGCCTTTCTCCAGTCTGCGCGTCGTGATAGATCGGCTTCGTTGAATTCTCGAAGACTGTGGTCATGACTCGAGGTGCCGATCAGGAAGTTGAAGGGCGTCAGTGCTTGTTGACTGTCCTCGCCCACAGACACGTGGGTCAGTGGTCGGGAATTCACCATGGCTTCTACTTCTACAAGCAATGTGTGCAGGACTTCTACTCGGGGCGATCTATCTTTTAAAGTGGTTTTGAGTGCAGTTTTTACGCTACGTATCAGACGCTCCCAACAGCCACCCATAAAAGGGGCCGAAGGTGGGATAAACTTCCAACTTATTCCTCTATTTGTCGAGAAGTCGTACAGCTCGTGTAGAATATTCGAAACGCCAAAAAAGGTTGTTCCGTTATCTGAGTAGATGCATGTGGGGCACCCACGTCTTGATATGAATCGTCGTAGAGCCAACAAAGCTGAGTCTGTTGATAGCGATTCCACTACTTCGATGTGAATAGCTCTGACCGTCAAGCAGGTGAATAAAGCTACCCAGTGCTTCATGGGTCGTCGTCCTGATGTGACGTTCAAAGGACCAAAATAGTCGACACCGACGTAAGTGAAAGGACGAACGTGATGAGCCATCCTGGCTTCAGGTAAATCTCCGATCGGCGGCACCTGTGGCTTAGCCTTCATATTCCGGCAGTGCTGACAGTGTGACGCCACACTTCTCACAGATGGTCTCACCCCAAGGATGTAGAAACGTTGCCGTAATTCGTTCACCACGAGTTCGTTGTTGCTGTGGGCAAACTTGACGTGGTAGGAGTCGATTAGTAGGCGAGTGAGCGGGTGCTTTCCATCAAGAACAACTGGCTGTGAATCAATGGCAGTGGACGCTCCCGTGCGGCCTGATAACCGTAATAGCCTATCATTTCCTATTATTAACGACAAGTTTTTAAGTCTACTCTCTTTAGAAACGGGGCGTGCAGCGTCAATCGCGAGATATTCGTCTTTGAAAGAATCTAATTGTATATGCAAAAAGGCATGACGCTCTGCCGATGAAATAAAAGCGACGTCTAAAATTGCTAAACCACATTGCGGAAATTTGGCGTCTTGAGACGGATGCCGAAATTTCGCGGCACACTGGTGCGCTCGCGCGGTAGCTCGAATAAATCGTAACCACACACTAAAGCGGGTGTAGTCAGCTATCACGGGTGATGGTAAGTCACGTGACTGAGTCAATGTCAAACCCACCAAGGCTTTGTTGGTTCTTCATTCTTCAGAAGTTGGTGTGTTGACAGTTGTAGGTTCACAGGGCCATTCGGCTGGTGATTGATGCAAGAATGATGGCCCGGTAAACCATCGAGAATTTATGGTAAATTCATCTTTAAATCTGGTCGCGTCGTCCGCAACATTCAAAGATGAAGGTACATACTTCCAATCGGAAACATTGGTGATCTCGCAAATTTCACAAACTCTATGAGCAACAAAGGTTCTAAACGTGCCTGGGTCAGATCGTAGCCATTTGAGTACCGTTTGTGAGTCTGACCAGAAAAAGACCCTTTCTGGCTTTCGTTTGTGAGATTCGACAATAAATACAGATAAGCGAGCAGCTATAAGAGCCGCCTGAAGCTCCAGCCTAGGTATAGTCGTAGGCTTCAAAGGAGCAACGCGGGCTTTACCGCTGATCAACGAGACTTGTATTTTTCCGTTTGGACACATAAAGCGCCAGTAAGCAACGCAACTGTACGCTTGCTCGCTCGCGTCCGCGAAAACATGTAATTGCACTGAACTTATAGGATCGTTTACAGTGACATAACAACGAGGTACACAATTGTTCAAAATTTTGAGCAAGCTTGTGAACCAGTCTCTCCACTTGTCTATGAATTGTTTTGGTAATAATTCATCCCAAGATGTAGCAAGTTTCCAAGTTTTTTGGAATAGGACACGACCTTTTATAACTGCGGGAGTAAGTAGACCTAAAGGGTCGTAAATTTTCATAAGGTTGGAAAGGACAACGCGTTTTGTTAATTTCTCTGGTATTTTATCTAGTTCAATATGTGGAAAGGACAGTGTGTCGTTAGCAATGTCCCAGGAAACTCCTAAGACGCGTGTCGAAGTTCGCGAGTCTGGGCCTACCTTTACCGTCGTGGCCCCAACAGCGCAAAGATCGGGAGGTAGTCTAGTCAGCGCTTTTACAGAATTTGACACCCAAGACCTCATTTCAAATTTGGCTGAGCCTAAGACCGATACGATATCTAAGGACAAAAGTGCGGCTTCTTCTTCATTGTCGCAACTACCTAAGTAATCGTCCATGTACGTGTCACGAATAATAGCCGCTGCAGCTTTTGGGTGCGATCTCTGATGTTCGGTAGCGATTTTATTTTTAAGGTACAAGGCCGTAAATGGACTACACACTGTACCGAACATCATAGATGACATGCGATATTCCTGGATAGGTTGTTTAGGATCGTCGCGCCATAAAAAGCGCTGAGCGTCACGGTCTTCTGGTCTGATTTTAATTTGTGGAAACATTTCCCGTATATCAGCCGAAAGAGCTATACGGCCTTCTCTGAATCGCATCAAAATGGCTATCAAGGATTGGAGAAGGTCGGGCCCGGGCAGTAAAAGGGAATTTAGGCTTACACCTTCGCACTTAGCGGCGGCATCACAAACAATTCTAAGTTTCTTCTTTTGTGGATGTACCACACCAAAATGCGGTAAATACCATGAGATACCGGAAGGAGTGGCAGTGCACAATTCTGCGTAATCCTTATCAAGCATAGCATGAATATTTTGTTTATATTTGCTAGCGTAGTTGGAGTCTTTATTCATCTTAGATTCGAGAGTTCTAAAACGGCGTAAAGCGAGTGGACGGCTGTCGGGGACCTGTTCGATATTGTCACGCCACAGTAGTCCTGTCTGAAATCTTCCAGACGGTAGACGCCTAGTAGTTTCCTCTAGCAATATCAAAGCTCTTTGTTCCTCAACAGAGCGGTAATCTTTTTTTTCTATACCTATAGAATCTAAACTGTAATAGTCTTTGATGAGGGTATCTAAAGTACGGCTGTCCCTTAGACTATCTTCTTCGCACTCTGTAATAGCATGGTTCACGAAGTTGACAGGCCTGGACATGGTTGTAGTAGAGCCGTATAGAACCCAACCTAACGGAGTCAAAGACGCTGCTGGTTGTGACACCTTACCGCAACGTATGGTTTTTGAAAAGGTAAGATGCCAATTATCAATGCCAAGCAGAAGCATAGGTTTTGCATTTTCATAGCACAAAACATCGTTTAAATCGCGTAGATAATCGCAGGTTTTGATTTGCTCTGAACGAATACACTGTTTAGCAATAGTCAAATTTGGAATGGACCTCGCTACAATATCGTGTGTTTGTTTACTGTGGCAGCCCTTGACTTTAATGTTCACGAAATTAACCTCTATATTTTTACCAAGACCGCCAATACACTCGACCTGAATTTGACTTTTAGGCCCGGTAGCACCTATCAAGTCAGCTACAGATTTGTCTATAAATGAGGCCGTAGACCCATCGTCAAGTAGTGCATACGTATCAAAACTACCTTCAGGACCGATAATAGTGACAGGTAGAACCTTTAATAAAGGCCTTTGCATTGGGTTAGGGGAGGCACTATGAGATACAATAGCAGTTGGTACCTCCTCAGACGGGTGCTCATCGTGTTCATCTATATCAACATGAGCAGCAGTTTCAACCGTAGGTCGATGGAGCAAGGTATTATGTCTCCGACTGTACCTGCATCCGGTGACTTCGCAGTGTTTCCTGCAAGCTAAATATTTATGTGAACCTTTAGATAAACATCTATAACAGACCTTATTTTCGGTAACCCATTGCCAGCGTTCATCAATAGGTAATAAGATAAACTTTTCACAGTCATGAACTTCGTGTGTACCCGTTTTGCAATATCTACATGCTGTCAAACTCTTTGGTTTTGTTGACAGTGTCGCATGAAAAACTTTTGAGTGTTGCTTATTAGCGACATTTGTTTTGATAGTCTGTGAATTATTTGTTGTGACAGATTTTCCGTACAAATTTTCTGAACCAAATGTACAATATTTTGCTAAGCGTTTGGATTCATTATCTAAAAAATCTGATAGTAGTTCTAGCTTATGCATTTTAGGGGCATCACTCGAAGATGCAAAGTCGGCCCATCTATAACGTAAAAGAGGGGTTAATTTCCCTATGATGGTACCAACAAGTTCGGGTGAGGCTAGATACTCAGGCTGATGCAGCTCCCTAATCACTTCGACACAATTTCGAAGGCGGCACGCAAAGATGTTAAGGTCCTTCGGAGACTCGTGCAGCGGCAACCTGGCTAAAGACCTGATGGAGGAGAGTTGGTGCAGAATAATGGATTCCGGCTGGCCAAAGCGACTCTCCAGGGAACTCATTATCTGTGCTGGATGCGCGGCAGTCATGAGAAGAGCAGATACAGCTTCCTTGGCGGCTCCACACAACGCAGTATCGAGCCTGGCCAAGTTTTCTTCCGGGCTAAATCTAGCTTCAGATCGCGAGTACGTCTTCTTGAACATGAGCCAGCCAGAGACGCTACCATCGTACAAAGGAAGTTTAATACTCACATGTTCCTTCTTGCTTCCAAGTTCTGCAATAACTTGCGCCAGTTTAATAAATGAGTCTTGTGTCTGTGCATTACTAATCGTTTTATTTTTGTCGTCAATATTACAAATCGCAGGTGAGGATTTATTGTAGTGTGTGCCTAATATGTTTGTAGAGTTCGTTTTGTCGTTGAACTGCTGGCAAAGGTCTCCACGCGGCGCATTTGCGCTTGTAGAGATAACGGCGACATTTTGTGCAGTTCCCGCAGTAGGTACGTATCCGACGTCTAAAGCACTGCAAGGGAATTGTTCGTTATTACCACGAATATTATTATCTTCACACTCAATCAACCACCTTTGAGTTGAGCTGCTTTTTTCTGAAGCGGCAGACTCAATAGCCGCGAGTTCCGCCTGCAGTTCCAACTCGGCTGCTTTGCGGTCATGTTCGGCTAACCTTCGCTCTCGTTCCGCACTTAAGCGAGCATGCCTTGCTATGGCAGCCAACTTCTGGGTCTTGATAGAGGCTCGCGATGACGTTGCGGAATGCGTGCTTGAAGGTACCGGTTTTTGCAATTGGACAGATTCTGGCAATTCAACAGGTAAAAAAGGCTCGGAAATACAATGCTCCTGTAAGAGAGCCTCATCGTGGCAAGCTTGAGCAAGCGTAATGCCTGACGATGGGGCTGGAGCGATTTCACTTACCCCTGTCTGGAATTGATTTTTCGCTACTGAGCGCGTTATGGGCATTATTTTTCCTTTACTTCTGACACCATGAAACGAATGCACGTAAATTGATGAAAACGCGAAAATCTTGTAGGAATCTTTTAATCTGTCTTTTTTTAGTTTTGCAATGACAACGTCCCATTTTTAAAAAGTAGACATAATAATATAAAACGCTATCAAAAAGTAAAATACTTAAAAAAGGTTGATTGGCCGGTCGGCAACAACTCCGTTAGCGCATTACAGTACAATGACACATAACTTGGCGATCACGTGACGTATTTTTTATACCATTGCCGTCTAGAAGGTTCGATACGTGCGTGGGCTTTGACTTAAAGCAGCAATGAAATGATTTCACCCTGTTCATGCAATTGTCACAATGCTACAATGTATTAGCAGAATCTAGGCCCAGGTCGCTGGCCTGTCTACCGATTGTTTACTTAAGATAAGATAAGCGTATTCTTTACACCAGAGCCCGTATTATGAAACATGTAAAGATACAACGTTCAATTGGCGGCCTTGTTGCTAAAAGCAATTTCTTCCAGACAACATTATGACGGAAAGTTGCTGAAGGAGATAAGAAATAAGGAAATACTTAGCCTCTCCTCGGCCACCACTTTGTGACAGCCTGGACCACAGTCCGCTCCGTCGGCTCCGAATGACTACCTAGAGGATTGTGCTCCTCTGGGTCAAAATAAAAGTTTATCCCACTATCAGTTATATGTTTTTATAAGTTTTTTATAACTGATAATAATCTTATGTTCCTTGAGTCTCACTGTGTGCTCCTGACTAGATAAAATATTTACTTACGGCTATTAGTGCACGAAGCGCTCGTGGCCGAGGGAAGCGCTCGTGGCCTAGGGAAGCGCTCGTGGCCTAGGGAAGCGCTCGTGGCCTAGGGAAGCGCTCGTGGTCTAGGGAAGCGCTCGTGGCCTAGGCGAACCGAGTGATTGGAATCAATCACTTGAGTTAAGCAAGAACAAACGCGGTCAGGTGCAGGATGGGTGACCGTCCCGTGACTACTGCTAGTGGCATTTTGCCGAGCGCTTCCGTGCTTCGCAAGGCACGTTAAGCCTTTGGTGCCGGCTGTAATGTAATGGCAGTCGTTAAGCCATGTCAGATGCCTTAAGTGCGGCTTGATAACTTCTGACAGTAAGGCCCGCCACTGTCTTACAATCCTCCACCAACCCGGACTTGGCCCCCGTGGTGGAGTATGGCCTAACCTTCCTGCGATGCAGAAAGAGACCCTTGCCCCAGCAGTGGGGACATACAACGGTTGAGAACGATTAGTGAACGTACGAATTACAATATGGTTGTACGCGTCACAGGCTTAGCCTAGTGCGGCAGCCCGCGAGTCCATAGTACCACTGTTTGTGTGGACACCTATGACTCGATATAGTCTGTTAGCTTTTAGAATATACCTCGGCTGCTGTCGGATAGAATCGTATACAGTCTATTTATTCTTACTTGTCCAATTTAGGAAACAAGATTCTACCCGTAAACTGTAACTTTTTAGTCCAAAACTACCATATTTCCATAAATGAAGTAACTTGGAATACTCTTTTAGATAACACGCTGCCAATTTTATAAACATAGTTCATGAATTTGCGAGAAAATGTCTAGTTTAGGCATCTAATCTCAATTTTAAGGTTAGAATCTTGTTTACTAAATTGGACAAGTAAGAATAAATAGACTGTATATTCGTGTAATTGAAATATCGGAACTAATATGCCACTTAATTTCGAAATCAGAACTCGATCATCAGTACAAAAACCGGCGAAAATTGGCGAAAACCGAAGCCCACGCCAACTCTGGAGCCCGAGGTATATTCTAAAAGCTAACAGACTATACTCGATATTGTTTCGTTCTGTCAACCGGTGCTAATTATGATTTTGCGTATCCTACCCGACTTCCACGACACAGGCCGTGCCTAGTGTGGGAGTTGTGATCATAACTGTATTTTTGGATTTTTAATTAAACAATTATTATTATTATCAAGTAGGGGCCTCTCGCTTTATGCGGTGAAAGGCAAGATAGTGGTAGCCGATAACGGGATAACACATAACAAACAACATAACATTTAGATACAGGCACATACATTGCATCTGGCCCCACACTAGGATACCCAGGATAAAACTTGTATCGTGACGTTGTGCTCCCCTAGCTGGGGGTGGAGTATGGCCTAACCTTCCTGCGATGCAGGAAAAGACCCGTGCTCCAGCTGTGGGGACTAAGGGTTGACATGGGTTATAGGGCAATTACACATCCACAAATGTAGGTGGCTTAAAAGCGGCGGTAATGTAAGAAGTAATTTAAATTGCAATCTACCTAGGGTATTACTTTTAAGTATAGACATAACATAAAAAATTCGCTAGAAAACACTTTATTGAAATTTAATCAAAGCTCATTTTAACAACATGTAGGTACCTAAAACAGTGTGAGGGCTCCTGCTTCATAGAAACATTGATGATATTTGACAGTTCATTTACAATAGGTACGTGTTGAATTGAATTCAGATAAGTTCACATCACTTAAGTTCAATTGAGTTTGTGTTTACATTACTCGATCATTCGTGTATAACGCGGGATTGTCAATGGCATTTTGAATCCGCCTAAACATCCTCTCAGCATCGGCTCTATTGCCACGGAAGATAAACGTTTTGTCAGAAGTGAAAGAGTACTTTCCAGAGTTTTCCGTCGTCGGGCCATTGGAGACAACGTATTGCGATTCACGACCAGCGGATGGTTCACCCACATGGACGTAGACGCGGGCGGGCAGCGCGCACAGCTGACGCGTCCCGACATTAACGCCGTCCACACAGCTGAACGCGTGGCTATTGCTGGTACGCTCGCACGGGCCCACGCACGCACGCCGCTGCGTCGTATACGCCTGGATGTAGTGTCGGCCCGTATGCGTGCATTGAGCAACGGCGCCGCTCGCAGTCTTGCACGACACGATGCCCGCGTCCAGACGGCAAGGCCCCGCACAGGGCTCGCCGCCGCTCGTCTGCGCCTCAAACACTATGTCGGTACGCGTCACTGCGCTGCAGTAGTCCCAGGTGGTGCCGTTGACTATGCACCAGTCGAAGGAGGAGCCAAATTGTCCGCACGGTCCATCGCACAGTGGCTGGTTGGTGTACCACTGCACCGTGAAGTACTGTAGCGTGTCCACGTTGAAGCACTGCTCCAGTTGCAGTGTGCCTTGTGGCGTCATTAGCGTTACGCACTGGCCACGGCAGGCGCTGAGGCAGGCGTGCCCGCTATGTGTGTAGCCGTTTACGCTGTTGCGACGGAGCCCTGTGGCCTGGGCCATCAGAGTAATCACCATCAGAGCTTGCAGTAGTCCCCTTTTACCCAGAACAGCCATAGTGAGACAGACTAAACTCCTCGCGTGGCGCCGCGACCGCTGCTATGAGGCTCCGCGATAGCAGTGTGACCACCTTTAGTAGATTTTTACTTACTTTTGTAAATATGAAGTAGAGATATCGTTAATTTGTTAGTACGAAAACATGTGGTAATGTCTTGCCGAACCAGGAATGCGACTTTTAAGAAATTTGATTAAAAATTATAACTTTACTTAATTTAAGATATTATTGTAATACGCGATACTTTTTCAAGATTCTCTTGTGTGTTGAAACTTAACTAAAGAACTGATTAGGGCAATGAAACTGGGACTCTTACCGATTTGATACTTTGCAATGCTTAGGTAATATCAACACAAACAAGCGAACCAAATAAACAAAATAGTACAATTTGATTCGACGCAACACGCGTCGCGTTTCGTCGGGTCGCGTGCCGTTTTAAAAATGAAAAAATAAAATAAAATGTGTTTTCACCTGACTTTACTATATTATTGCTTCACTAACCTATAGCTATTGAATATAACCCTAGGCGATTTAGATCAAGTAGAAAATTCACTGCATGGCTGCATGGAGCCAAAAATGCATAGTAGAATAGAATAGAATGGAATAGAATAGAATATATTTGTTTGTCTTCAAGCGAAATAAGATACAACAATCACGTATATTAGAGGCATTAATGACAATTTAAAGAGACTAAAGTGTAAATCTTTCGTAGCTAGTAAGGGCCAATTTCAGAATTGAGATTTTGTCTAAGTAAGTACTTAACTGTAGTGCTGTCTCTTTCAATTTCTCAGAAAGAGAGTGATTGAACGTTGCTTAAAGTAAGTATTCACTTAGTGAAATTCTCAATTTAGAAACCGGCCCTAAACCTATTAAGTTTGAGTTTACTTGGTTCATTATAACATCGGAGTGCGTTTTGAAACTGAGTACAATATCTGGTTAAGTAATGGAAAACCAAATTGATGCCAAATCAATAAATTAATTCACTTCTAACAAAAAATGCTTAAATTTATATTACCCTATTCGCCACGAGTGTATTTAACTTATATGAAGAAGGAATAAATATAATAACAAAAAGAAAGAGTAATTTCTCACTTAGATTAGATAAAAATATTCTTTATTGTACACTGGAAAAACAACAAATACAAAACAATTGCAAATATACATAGTACGATTGGCGGCCTTATTGCTAAAAGCAATTTCTTCCAGACAACCTTTCGATGGAAAGTTGCTGAAGGAAATTAGAAAGTCGGGTAGCCAGTGCAAATTTGAATATTGATACATACTCAAACTTAATAATAATACACATACCGTTACTTATATACTTAGGTAAAGGACGGGCAAAAGAATAACGCGCACTAATCGAATAAAATCCTGAGCGATTCCAATTGACTGTCAAACTCCATAGGTACTGAGTTGTTCCCAGCACAAATTCACTTCACAGATGGCGCTTATAGACGTGCTCATACAAGAACAACGACACGTCTATAACGAAAAACGTTTATTGAATACCTATTGGATACAGAGTGCTTAGTGCGAGTTTTTTAACTACTCGATCGCGTTAACGTAAACTCATATTTCTATGGCATCGAGGAAGCGCCACCTAGCGACAAGTATGGAAATTAAAATTGCTGAGTGCGAGTTGTAATGGTTTAGGTACGTTGAGAAGTGAACACATTTACCAGCCAAACCACGAATAAACGCGAGTGCGAGTTGTACTGTGACAGCGTTTTGCCAGTTCGAACGGTTAACTTACCTACTCATACTCACTACTCAATGCTTGATTAACGCGATAGTAAAGTTATTCGATTGGATCTGTCAAACTTGCACTAAGCACTCAGGGGCATTATTACGTAAGTGTCCACTGAGTTGAGTGACGTTGATTTTTACTTTTTTTATGCTACTCCGGCTGTCAAATGCATACATTTATTGACACTTTGGAGTCGTCTCAATGCTTCACTCGATAGAGTGGAGTGCTACGTAATAGGAGGGCTGAGTCCTTAAGCCTAAAAATTTTGTCTATCGAATTTCGCTTAGCACAGATTAATTTTGACAGCCGCATTCCGGTTCTTCTATGGCCACGCCTGTAAGCGCCATCTATGGATTTCTTTATGAATTTGTGCTGATAACGGCTCATTACCGTAGCAAACGACATTTATATTCAAATTATTAGTAGAATTAAGGTAAAATTTGAATTGGCTCTTAGTTCATTGGTAGAATTTGCAGATAGTTTTAGTACAATTCAAAATAATTAGTGGTCACCCTAAGCGGCAGATACAGGAGGTTATCACATGTGACACTGTAGAGTTAATAAACGCTTACGATACGCTTATAGGCATAGGAACCGTTAGTTACAAAGTTATCAAACAAAACATGTTTCGGACAGCATTTAAACCCTCTCTTTCCATAATTACAGCCGTTGTCCGAAGAAAAGTTGGTAAAAATCGAGCAACCGAGGTCGAGAGCTTCGTCTCTACTCACAGCAGTTTAGCTCTGCGAATCAGAGCGAAACCTAGTCGGACTCTTCCGACAAAACATAAAGTGAGTCCGGAATTAAGCTAATAAACAGATGGAATATTTTAGTGAACACAGAAATTACAGGAACAGAAATTTTCTATATCAAAATATACTACAATTGGTGCCCTTATTGATAATGTGGTGTGATAACGTGATAAAGTTTTAGGCTTAGCACGCATGAGGATTTTTCGCCGCCCGATTTTTCCCGAAAAAAATCTGAGATCATGGAAAATGTTTAAGGGTGCACGCACGAGCGGAATAGTAGATTGTTAACCGAGGGTGGAAAGAATCAATTCCCGAGTTATTTGGACCTCGCTGCGCTCGGGCGGCTATAGTCCGAGTAGGAATTGATTCTTTTACCCGTATTAAACTCTCTACTTTTCATTTCGAATATGAGGAAAATAACAACTCATTTTTAATATTCAAATCTTAGCATAAAAGATTATTACCTATTTTTTTTAATTCCGTCACAGATACTATAACAGATTAGTACCCGACAAATTATGACGACTTTTTAAATTTTAAATAATATGGAACTCACCGCGTAATTGTTCCGTTCAAATAAGTTTGCGCTAAGTTCACACTGGCTGATTAGAAACTCACATGGCCGCAGCATTTTTTTAAAAAGCCTATTTATTACATAAAACTCTTCACAGCTGACAGTAGTTCTATTTTTAAAGTTCATTCTGGCCCTTAGGTGGGAAGTAATTTGTATGAGTTTTTCCCTCCCTATGGAGGGAAGCAGCATTTTCCACCCAATAATCAGATGAAAACAACACTACTTTCCGAGTATAAGAAATGAAAAATAATTTCTCAACCATTATCAGTAGGCGATTTATAATCCGTCAGATCAAAATCGCGTCGATATTATTCGCAATGCGACCTAAGCCTTAGAGCATTAGTTTATTAACACCGGGTATCAAGTGAACTAATTCATCTCTGTACAAACAAGCACAAGCCCGCATTCGTTGTTTATTCATACACAATATTTCTGCCTTTGGATTGTAGGCTCTGGATCAAATCCTCCTACTACTCTCGGAATTGAGGTATATACGGAAATACACAGCTCGTTTCCAAATTGATAATTTCGCTAAGTTGGATGAAACTAAGTTTATTTTTTTCAATTGATTCCAATTTAAGTTGTCCAATTTTTTTGCAAATAGCTCCCTCTCTAATCCAAAAATGCATGGTATCAACCCTTTGTATCCTCCCACTGTCGAGAGACGGGTCTCTTCCTGCATCGCAGGAAGGTTAGACCATACTCCACCACGGGGGCCAAGTCCGGATTGATGGTGGATTGTAAGGCAGTAGCGGGCCTTATTGTCAAAGATTATCAAGCCGCCCATAAGGCCTCTGACGTGGCTTAACGACTACCATTACATTACAACCGGCACCAACCGCTTAATAAGCATTGCGAAAAAATGCCACTAGTGGAAGTCACCCATCCAGCACCTGACCACGCCTGTTGTTGCTTAGTGATTGATTCCAACCACTCGGTTCCACTACACCACGAGTACTTCTCTTATCTTATTCTAAACCGAATCAGCCAGCCACAATAAAACCTTCTTTTAACGCTAACTTTGCCACTGGCCGCTAAACACGCATATTGAAAAGAGAAAAAAACCGCACACGTTGTCACTAGGAGATTCTTCGTAGAGCTTTGTTTGGTGTTGTTTTGTTGACGGAGCGGATCAAAGAGTTGACTGCCATTGTTGACAAAGCTAGTTGGTTTGGGACACCTTTTCACTTGTTTGACGTGGCTGGTGGCGTGTAACAGGTGGAAATGTTCTACCTCTGGTCGAGCTCTCTTTGGTGTGTCATGTTATACAGTTTCCCTGATGTGATGTTTTATTTATTTAAATCGGCTTAGAGGGAATTTAAGAAAACTATGCCTATTCCGAACAACGGTCATTTGCTAATAAATGCAATAGACTAACGGTCATTTAAATTTAAGTTGGAAAATCTATGTCGATATGAACCTATTGATAGTTAAGTCAGTTCTTTCCTACAAACTAGGTTATTAAGAAGCATGTTACTTTATTAGCGTCTTTCTTGGAAGCTTGGAACCCAGCTATTCTCTTCATTATTACGTTTTTTCGAAAAAAATATACTTATAAAGTCAATGTCCTAAGATATATAGAAGTCGAAAGAATACCTGCAAGATACAAAGATATCTAGTAATATTAGATGCGCTTCTGCAAAAATATGCGAACACTATTCCAATCTTGTTTTTCTGGAAAACCTTATTTAGAAAACGAATTTGAAATTTCAATGTGCAAACATCGGTATCTCAAACAAGCGTGGCGCTATTTTAATACGAGTATTTTATTATAGTAAGGTACGCGTACCTTACTATAATCTATAATATAAAAATGAATCCCCGAATGTGTTGGTAAGCGCAAATCTCGAGAGCAGCTGAACCGATTACGCTAATTATTTTTTAGAATATTCCTTGAAGTACGAGGATGGTTCTTACGGCGAGAAAAAAAAAAATAATAATAATTTAATAATAATAAGTAATAATGAATCGACTGTTAGGCGCTACGAAGTTCGCTGGGTCAGCTAGTAAATAATAAAAACTTGTGCGCTAACATATTTATTTATTTTTTTATCTAACAACAAAAGTGTATTATTTACCTAGATAAATTTCATTACTACTTACTGTTACTTCTGTCAATTAAAAAGCAGATATTCCATGTATCTATTGGCGGATCGTTTGAGGGATTCCCTTGAAAAACACCACTTTCTTCTAAAACACTCCTAAAACAGAAATGGACGGGGCCTCCCCATTTGAGGACATTCTCTGTCCTCGCAATACTAGCACTTAAAATTGGATGACGTGTAAACTGCGTATAGTTTGGTAGAACAAATTAACTAGCCGCAATGGGTAAACCCATTGCGGATAAGCTAGTTATCCTATAGAATATTGCAATCACTAGGTTGACCGTTTAATAATAAATAAATAAATATTCATGGACATATTACGCAGATCTCGTTAGCTCTATACTAAGTACAATTATATGACTTGTGTTATAGGTGTGAACTCGACGATAAATTTAATACAGTAAATACATAGATAACATCCAAGACCCGAGACAAACTAGTAAAGATCGTTTCCTGGTTTGACCCGGCCCGGGATCGAACCCGGGACCTTCCGTTTTACAGTCAGCGTGCTAAACCGCTGCGCCACGGGGCCGTCTTAATCGTAATAAATAATTTTAAGGATGAATTAATTTTGAGATACGAGCGGCGGTAACCGGTGGTTAGAACAACGATAAGATAAGATAACGTCGGGAAATAAGGTAATTATGTTTTACCTAATAAATAATCGCGATTTGACCCGTTTAATATATAACTAATCTTAGTTATATATTTCGATAAGATAAGATAATTTTATTTATTCATCAAAATCGGAGTTACACAGCTATGGTACAGTAACATATATATAGAGTACATTTTTGCATGCCTTACTAGCCTTACTACGTCTAAACTAGGCAGGGCCTGTTGTATAGAGCATCAGCGTTTCTTCCATATTAATATTATAAAAAATTACAATAGAGCGACATATTGTTCTTCACTAATTATTATTAAAAGGTAAATTTTATCAATTTGACTTATTATGTGACATAGGTAAATCTGTAATTTTAATTATTACTACATTATGAGATTTCAATCATAATGTTGTAATTAAGTACCTACTTAAATTAAATGAAATTAGAACTAAATATAATTATTCCAGCATGCATGTGAAGTGTGAGTGTGAAAATAATTGTGTAGGTATCTGTGAAATGTAGTGTGTGGTGAATGTAATATTTAGTATCATTTATATAGTATTGTAAATTCATCTAACCATTCCCAATAGATCTTCTGTCTCGTTTGGACTCGGAAGCGAGAGAGATTCCCAGTGCAGGCATGTACTATGACATTTCGAGTATGTACGTACATGTCTTAATAAATTATGTCTGCGTTCAATTAATTCCGCTGAATCTACTTGTAAGTAAATTATAATAATAAAAATAGCTCACACTGTCATCCAATTTTAAGTGCTAGTATTGCGAGGACAGAGAATGTCCTCAAATGGGGAGGCCCCGTCCATTTCTGTTTTAGGAGTGTTTTAGAAGAAAGTGGTGTTTTTCAAGGGAATCCCTCAAACGATCCGCCAATAGATACATGGAATATCTGCTTTTTAATTGACAGAAGTAACAGTAAGTAGTAATGAAATTTATCTAGGTAAATAATACACTTTTGTTGTTAGATAAAAAAATAAATAAATATGTTAGCGCACAAGTTTTTATTATTTACTAGCTGACCCAGCGAACTTCGTAGCGCCTAACAGTCGATTCATTATTACTTATTATTATTAAATTATTATTATTATTTTTTTTCTCGCCGTAAGAACCATCCTCGTACTTCAAGGAATATTCTAAAAAATAATTAGCGTAATCGGTTCAGCTGCTCTCGAGATTTGCGCTTACCAACACATTCGGGGATTCATTTTTATATTATAGATTATAGTAAGGTACGCGTACCTTACTATAATAAAATACTCGTATTAAAATAGCGCCACGCTTGTTTGAGATACCGATGTTTGCACATTGAAATTTCAAATTCGTTTTCTAAATAAGGTTTTCCAGAAAAACAAGATTGGAATAGTGTTCGCATATTTTTGCAGAAGCGCATCTAATATTACTAGATATCTTTGTATCTTGCAGGTATTCTTTCGACTTCTATATATCTTAGGACATTGACTTTATAAGTATATTTTTTTCGAAAAAACGTAATAATGAAGAGAATAGCTGGGTTCCAAGCTTCCAAGAAAGACGCTAATAAAGTAACATGCTTCTTAATAACCTAGTTTGTAGGAAAGAACTGACTTAACTATCAATAGGTTCATATCGACATAGATTTTCCAACTTAAATTTAAATTACCGTTAGTCTATTGCATTTATTAGCAAATGACCGTTATTCGGAATAGGCATAGTTTTCTTAAATTCCCTCTAAGCCGATTTAAATAAATAAAACATCACATCAGGGAAACTGTATAACATGACACACCAAAGAGAGCTCGACCAGAGGTAGAACATTTCCACCTGTTACACGCCACCAGCCACGTCAAACAAGTGAAAAGGTGTCCCAAACCAACTAGCTTTGTCAACAATGGCAGTCAACTCTTTGATCCGCTCCGTCAACAAAACAACACCAAACAAAGCTCTACGAAGAATCTCCTAGTGACAACGTGTGCGGTTTTTTTCTCTTTTCAATATGCGTGTTTAGCGGCCAGTGGCAAAGTTAGCGTTAAAAGAAAATTTTTTAGAATATTCCTTGAAGTACGAGGATGGTTCTTACGGCGAGAAAAAAAATAATAATAATAATTTAATAATAATAAGTAATAATGAATCGACTGTTAGGCGCTACGAAGTTCGCTGGGTCAGCTAGTAAATAATAAAAACTTGTGCGCTAACATATTTATTTATTTTTTTATCTAACAACAAAAGTGTATTATTTACCTAGATAAATTTCATTACTACTTACTGTTACTTCTGTCAATTAAAAAGCAGATATTCCATGTATCTATTGGCGGATCGTTTGAGGGATTCCCTTGAAAAACACCACTTTCTTCTAAAACACTCCTAAAACAGAAATGGACGGGGCCTCCCCATTTGAGGACATTCTCTGTCCTCGCAATACTAGCACTTAAAATTGGATGACAGTGTGAGCTATTTTTATTATTATAATTTACTTACAAGTAGATTCAGCGGAATTAATTGAACGCAGACATAATTTATTAAGACATGTACGTACATACTCGAAATGTCATAGTACATGCCTGCACTGGGAATCTCTCTCGCTTCCGAGTCCAAACGAGACAGAAGATCTATTGGGAATGGTTAGATGAATTTACAATACTATATAAATGATACTAAATATTACATTCACCACACACTACATTTCACAGATACCTACACAATTATTTTCACACTCACACTTCACATGCATGCTGGAATAATTATATTTAGTTCTAATTTCATTTAATTTAAGTAGGTACTTAATTACAACATTATGATTGAAATCTCATAATGTAGTAATAATTAAAATTACAGATTTACCTATGTCACATCATAAGTCAAATTGATAAAATTTACCTTTTAATAATAATTAGTGAAGAACAATATGTCGCTCTATTGTAATTTTTTATAATATTAATATGGAAGAAACGCTGATGCTCTATACAACAGGCCCTGCCTAGTTTAGACGTAGTAAGGCTAGTAAGGCATGCAAAAATGTACTCTATATATATGTTACTGTACCATAGCTGTGTAACTCCGATTTTGATGAATAAATAAAATTATCTTATCTTATCGAAATATATAACTAAGATTAGTTATATATTAAACGGGTCAAATCGCGATTATTTATTAGGTAAAACGTAATTACCTTATTTCCCGACGTTATCTTATCTTATCGTTGTTCTAACCACCGGTTACCGCCGCTCGTATCTCAAAATTAATTCATCCTTAAAATTATTTATTACGATTAAGACGGCCCCGTGGCGCAGCGGTTTAGCACGCTGACTGTAAAACGGAAGGTCCCGGGTTCGATCCCGGGCCGGGTCAAACCAGGAAACGATCTTTACTAGTTTGTCTCGGGTCTTGGATGTTATCTATGTATTTACTGTATTAAATTTATCGTCGAGTTCACACCTATAACACAAGTCATATAATTGTACTTAGTATAGAGCTAACGAGATCTGCGTAATATGTCCATGAATATTTATTTATTTATTATTAAACGGTCAACCTAGTGATTGCAATATTCTATAGGATAACTAGCTTATCCGCAATGGGTTTACCCATTGCGGCTAGTTAATTTGTTCTACCAAACTATACGCAGTTTACACTATTTTTATTTTTAATGCACTAACCCGTGCTAAGGATACGGATACGTACGGATAGCCAGAGGTTGCGGGTTCGAATCCCGGCATGGGTGAAATTTTTAGCCTCTAAATAGGTTTTTAAATATACGCAGTTTGTAATTTGTTCATTTCTCTGTTCCAGAATAATCGACTTTCAAATATATAATTAGGGTACTTTTTAATTGCAAAGTGTAGGTGTCAATCTAAGTTTTAGATTTTTCAGTATTCATAATTAACTTACAAAGAAATCCTCTTAATTACTCCATAAATTACTCTTAAGTACCAGCAGAATACCAGCGTTACAGAAAGTTTTCTTTCTGTAACACATGCTGAGCTGGGTCCTTTTCACAAACGCAGTACATTGGCACGGTATTTTTACGACTTGTTTTGTTATTGCTTTACATTGTTCTTTAATTTTGTGCAAAAATTTTGATCGCGTGTTGTTTCTTAGCTTTAAGTATCATTGTACTGTGTTAAATTAATTTGTGAATAAAACGATTTCTATTCTATTCTAATCTAATAACACATGCCATCACTCTATTATGTAAGACACTGGTAGAATAAAATCAGCCCTAAAGCCTCCATTAGCTAGTTATCCTATAGGGCAGGGTCCATCGCTATGGATATTCTGTAACTATAGGTTAATAAAGAGTATTGCAGAATTTACCGATAAAAAGTGAAACCGAAAGTTTTTTTTTCGTGAGTAAATTTTATTTATTTTAATTTATAAATTTTTATTTGCATTGATTTAAATAATAAATTTAAATTAGTACTATTATAACACAAGACATTTTTCGTAACATCTAACTTTCATGTAGGTAAAAGGCATTTTTGGAGTGCTTAAATTAATAGTTTTTTTATTAATTTCATGATAGTCTTCCGAAAGTGATTGTTTTTCCTATACTCTATATTTGAATAAAGATTTGAGGCTGTAATTCTACAAACAAAACTGATCAGAATGGTATTGACCCTTTGTATGTCCCTATTGCTGGGGTCTCTTCCAGCATCGCAGGAAGGTAAGGCCATACTCCACCGGACCACCACCGGGGCCCAGTCCGGGTTAGTGGAGGATTATAACAGTCCTGGGCGGGCATTATTGTCAGAAGTGTTGGGTAAAGGACCCACTTAAAAACTAATACTAAGAAAACCTATTTAGAGGCTAAAAATTTCACCCATGCCGGGATTGAATATATTATATAAATATATATTATACATTATTAATATATTGCCGGGAATTTTTGCCTCTAAATAGGTTTTTTAAATTTGTCCTTAGCACGGGTTAGTGCATTAAAAATAAAAATAGTATAATCATGTGGGTACAGTGATATCGTTCCGATGTAAAACCTAACTGCAAAGTAGGTTTTACATCGGTAGTCGGGGCTGTAAGTGATGCAATTTGCTTAAGCCAGATGTCGCTGCCTGTACGTAATACAGAGAATAGTGTAAAGAGGTTCAAAATTTCACTGATGCCGTGAGTCGCCCATTGGCTCAATTGGTAGAGCGCTGGCACGGATAGCCAGAGGTTGCGGGTTCGAATCCCGGCATGGGTGAAATTTTTAGCCTCTAAATAGGTTTTTTTTTTATTTGTTCTTAGCACGGGTTAGTGCATTAAAAATAAAAATAGTATAATAATACTAAAAACTAATGAGAAAACAAGACACAAAGTCTGTCCGCGTCGACGCCTCTCGACTTGGCAGCCGGCGCAGTTCGGGATGGGTGCACTGAGGTTTGGGGATCCCTAGACTTCCCCGGGGATACCCAACTCATCTGACAGCTGACAAGTACAGTGTTGCCAAAATCACACAACTATTCTAAACAAGAAGTAACTGAAAAAACTGTTCAGAATAAAATAGAAAAATAAACAATTTGCCGGGAAAATGTGGTTGTCAGTATGGTAGTAGTTTATCAATGGTGAACACAGCCTACACAAAGATAAGATGAGTAGCAAGTCGTAATCCAAAAGAAATCTATAGTGGGTGACGTCATTTTAAATTTTGAGCTAAAAATTATAGGACAGAATGAAGGAAATATCATAAATGTTGTAGTAAGGTTCCACCGTTACATAATTATCTATCACAATCCGATATGAAAAACACAAAATATCGCTTAAATATTTGTCTTTTCAAATTTCTCAACAAAAACAGGCTGATACACTGTTTACATAGTGAAATTCTTAATTCAGAAATTGGCGGTAGCTAAACCAGTTATTAAAAGCATGCGTAAACTTGACCTAATTGAATTAACTTCCCTCTGCTCCAGGTTCTTAATAAATTCTAATTCAGTTACTATGTACTTAAGGTTGTAAATCCGAAATTATTGCCCTGCCGCCAGCGGACGACAGCCATAAAGCTCGATCGTGGACCGAGCAAGAGAAAAAAGACGACAAGTGGGATTTCAATTCTAGAGTGGAGGGTTCCGTGGGGTTTAATGGGGTTATTAAAACCTGGAGTATGAATGGTGGAAAAAGTGGAAAATATTTTTTTTGTAACTTATACCCTACTCAGCTTGTAAATCTTATAGGAAGTCTCTTGACACAAAATATCACGTTGCTACACTTGTAAGTTCAGTAGGGAATCGGCGATGAGGCGAGCACATGTCAACTCTGCGCCCGCACTTCAAACTCCAACATTCCTGCATCGCGCAATCAAAGTGTTTCACATGACATACCATAAATATAACATCCGACTAATAACAGTTGAACTGGGCCGTCCCCTGGCATACGATCTGCCTGGCGGGAAATTTCCCTTTATAGTGGAAGAGCACGATCACCCGCTCTTCCCTATAGGCGACAAAAATCCCCTTTTGTTTTTATTCATACCCCAGTTTCTAATTACCTCGTTTCGCAGTACTCACAGCTGAAACATGGCTGGGGTCGACACCTGAGACCTATTTTATAGTACAAGTCATGGTTTATCCTTACGGTTCGATGTGCATTGCATAGCCAATTGACCCACAAATTAACCAGTTAGGAGGAGTCGGCCCTCAAATAGTCAACTGCTCTGGTGTAGCCATGTTTGACAGATACCACAGATGAATGGCGATAAAAAGTCTTTCTTATTGACTCGCGAAACACAAAAAAAAAAACAAACTTACTCACGTACGACACCAATGCAGATTCCATGTTCATATTATTTACAAAATACGCTTAAACTAAGTCCAAACGTTTGAATTTAAAGACATGTTTTAACTAGAAGTACTAAGTTACAACTAACAATCTAGAATTTTCTAAACACAAACATAAAAATGACCTAATATAGCCAAAAAATCCATATCGAATTCGATGTTAAAATTTATAACTTTATTTCACTTATACTTTTTTCAGTCGTTCTCCTTTATAGCGGATCTGCCCATGACAAAAAGATTGGCTACTGTACGGAACCCCAAAAGCTGTTTTCCACGGTACGCGTCTGTAGGCAGGTACTTTATTAAGACTTTATTAGAAAACTTTTATCTTCCACCCACACAACAATGGGGTAATCTAAGGTATTGTAATCCGCGCTAATAAGGAACGAGAAAAAGATACATTAAAATTTCTAAGCACATACAAGGAGACCACAGCAGTGACTGCCTATTAGCCAGATGTTTACAGAAAACTTTGAATCTATACCTAAGCCAAATTCGATAACGAATAGCGGTAAACAAACCAATTTAGGGTTATCACAACTCACGTTTCACAAATCTTCTATCATTTACATGATTATAGCCTTTTACATGCTAACTATTTATTAACAATTTATATTGGAGCATATTTCACTAGAATCACTCTAATAACATGTATATTACCTTGTTATTTTGAAAAACCATAAAAATTGGACATTAATTTTACGCGATAGCCCTACAAAAAAAGAAACGTGGATTAAATTCAGGAGTGAAAAACATTTTGGGACATTTAGTTTATGCCAACAAGGGAAGTTTAGTCGTTTGTTAATACGTTTATATGGCATAAGTATATGGCATATGTGTGTGACAAAATGGCACAGACAAAAATATAGAAGTGCTTAGATTGCCCCCATATCATGTGAATTAAATCCACGCTCGCGTGGATGGTGTTACATCTGTGTGTCATGTTTCATTCAAGTCGGTTAAGCCTTTCACTATAAAATCATAGGCATAAATAAACATTTTACGTTAGTAGAAGGAACGATTATTATTTGTATGAATATGATTTCTAGAAAAGGTTGTTAACATCTGCCTTTTAGGTGTAAACAAGTCTTTGCCTAGCAACGGTTTGTTTATCGCTATTCGTTTTCGAATTTGGCTTAGGTATAGGTACAGATACCTATATAAAACGGTTTTAACACCGAGATCGTTCTTTGCCTTTCCAAATAAAATGAGCGCTTTATTAATTCGGTTAATAAAGCGCGCTAAGTAAAGCAACTCGAGGTAGAAAAAACTTAGACAAAAATAAAATTTTGTGGGTCTTGGCCTTTGACCACGCCTCAGTGAGGAAGAGTAATTATTGTTAGGTATCTACATACATACATACATAAACTCACGCCTGTATCCCAGAGGGGTAGGCAGAGACCAAGGACTGCCACTTGCCACGACCCTGACAGATCACCTTCGCTTCATCAAAGTTCATGTTTTAGGTATCTAGAGTAATTATTTCAGTAGTATTTCTTAATTATTACATACATAGTTATATATTAAACGGGTCTCATCGCGATTAGATTAGCGATTAGACCCGTTCAATACCTATATAACTAATTATTTCAGTAATCGCCTCAACAAACGGTAACTGTTAGTTCAACCTATTTATTTTATTTGAACACCTAATAATAATATTATTTGACTACCTACGGGAGAACAGAATTAACTTATAATTGGCTGTTACTCGTAGCTTATTACGGAGCTTATAATATTCGTAACTAATATTTCGCTATTTTATCAAACTGTTCAAAGCATAAGCTACAGATATTCTATCGAAATTTTAAGTTCGATACCAAAGCAATGTTTTTGCAGTGAAATGAAAAAGCCAAACCAACATTTGTGTATAAGTAGGCAATGTGCTATTTTTACGTCAAGGAATTTCGATATCAACCCTTTTATGTCTCCAGTGCTGGTGCACGGGTCTCTTCCTGCATCGCTGGAAGGTTAGGCCATACGCCACCACGGGGTCCAAGTCCGGGTTGGTTGAGGATTGCAAGGCAGTGGTGAGCCTTACTGTCAGAAGTTATCAAGCCGCCCATAAGGCGACTAGGCCTGGACTAGGCCACGAGCGCTTCACAACAAGGAATTAAACAGTTTCATAAAAATTACCTTGATATTAGTTATTAAGCTCCATCAAACATAAAAAGGAAGTAATAATACTATAATAATGTAAACATGCTAAAATTAATTTCATTCATAAAAAGCTTCGACAAAGATAAAAATGGAAAATTAAAACAGAACAATCACAACAGCAGTAAGAGAATAAGACGCCTACTTAAATTATACTACAATGGCGCCCGAACAGGGACCTGGACCCTTGGAAAGGTTAAACGTCCCGAAACTATGCATACTGGATACCAAAACAAACTACTTAACCACAAATTATAGCTTGGAAAATTTCCGGGTCTCTAAACTAAGTTTTCGTTTATTTACTACAGGTTGTATGTAACTTACCTAAGGTTAGCTTCCCCATACAACCTATACCTGAGCCAAATTCGATAACGAATGGCGATAAACAAACCGTTGCTAGGCAACGACTTGTTTACACCTAAAAGGTAGATGTTAACAATCTTTTTCTAGAAATCATTTTCGTACAAATAATAATCGTTCCTCCTACTAATGTATAATGCTTATTTATGTTTATATGTTTATGATTTTATAGTGAAAGGCTTAACCGATTTGAATATGACATATGACAACACTGAAATATGAAACACAGATTTAACAAAGATCTACGCGAGCCATGCCACATGATTTTCCGAATAGAATTAAGCGCATTTAAGCAAAAAACATACAAACTCTTCAACTTTATAATATTAATAAGTACCTATAGATGCTACTATGAAAATGTAGCATCTATAGGTACTTATTAATATTATAAAGTTGATTGATTAGGATTAGGATTGATTAGGACCTACTGCATAACATAACATAACATAACATTTACATACAGGCACATACATTGCTTCTGGCCCCACACTAGGATACCCTGTGTCGTGGGAACCAGAAACAACGACATCACAAACATGTAAACATCCAAGACCTGTACTTTTTTTTTTTGTTTCCAGCCGGGATTCGAACCCGGAACCTCTTGCATGGTAGGCAGACGCGCTACCGCTACGCCACAGAGGTCGTCGACTGCAAATATTGCAATAAAAGAAAGTTCTTTGTATATATTTTTATTCATATGTTCACACTAATCATCACTGTCACTGGCCAAAGAGGAGGATGAATTTGTTTCTCTGGACTTGAATTATAAATTCATCAATGACATTATCCATTACACCATCAAATTTGGCATTTTATTCTCTTCTTTAATTACGTGTTCAACACAACGTTGCCATGCTGCTGGAGTAATTTTACTTATTGCCTCATCTAACAGGACCTTTATTTAGTTCAGCCATTTAATAAGTTTTATTTTTGGCAGCAACATGGCCTTTTACTTGCCCCCATATGATTTATATCGGATTTAATTCACAATGATATGGGGGCAAATCTATATTTTTGTCTTGTGCCATTTTGTCACACATATATGCTATATACTTATGCCATATACCTACACGTATTGACAAACGACTAAACTTCACTTGTTGGCATAAACTAAATTTCCCAAAATGTTTGTCACACCTGAATTTCATCCATGTTTCTTTTTCTGTAGGGCTGTCGCGTAAAATTAATGTCGAATTTTTTATAGTTTTTTGAAATAACAAGGTAATATGCATGTTATTTGAGTGATTCTAGTTAAATATGCTGCAATAGGAATTGTTAATAAATAGTTGGCAAGTAAAAGGCTATAATAATGTAAACAATAGAAGATTTGTAAAACGTGAGTTGTGATAACCCTAAATTGGTTTGTTTACCTCTATTCTTTATCGAGTTTGGCAGAACTGTAGACACAGTCGTGCATATCTTTTATTTATTTATTTAGGGTCAGCAACAAGGTATACCTAAAATAACAAGGTATATTATGATGTGTTAATATACATCATATTATTGATAAATACATAGAGAACACTTTATTGTACATAAAAATGCAAATGACGCAGATATTTCTTAACCTAAGAGTATAGATGGCGGCCTTATCACTAAAAGTGATCTCTTCCAGACAACCTTCGGATAAACTGGACTCAATACTCAATACTTTATTGCATTCCACAAGTTTCAAGGTTGTTAAATTATAACTTAACAGTTATTTAATAAGATCTTTGCTAATACATTAGAGAAGGAAGTAGATGTACAAAAAAACATAGAAATATTGACATGCACCAAGAATTATAATTAAATGCTGCCTTAATTAAAGGTGTCCACAACATGCTAAAAGTAAAATTAAAGAGTAAAGAAATTAGGTGCGTAGGTGTACGTAGGCTTAAAGCAGAATAGCACTTAACCATATAATATATGCTTAAGTGATGAAACTGAAATTATAAAAAAACAAGCAAACAAACAGCTTACACTGGTATGACTTTTATTTATAATATGAGAGAGAGGTGACATGGTGGAAGAACGTCATAATTAAATTTTGTCCATTGCCTCCTCGTTTAATACTATATCAGTTCCGAATTTTAAAACTCTTGCTCAATTAGAAGTTTCCTGTTAATGATGCATCAGTGAATGAGTGCCCAAAAGTTACGATTTTTTGAGACTATACTAGCTGCCTGCATGAAATTAGGAGAAACCTTTACAATTCTTAAAACTGTTTTTATACGGATTTATGCTCGTTTTAACCTTAGAAAATACTATACTTTACAATTCTCTCTTCATAATATTTTTTGTCCTGTCCTGCTCTTTATAACAACCTTAAAAGATAGATTGTGGTCGACAAAGTTCATGTGTGTTTACAACGGGTGCTAATTGTCTGTGATTCTTTTTAAACCGGATTTCTCGTTATTTTTAAATTTACGTGTACACTAAAAAAAATGTCTAAATGAACACCATTTTTAATTACCAATTACATAACCGCGGCTTTTAAACCACCCAGATTTCATCGTGTATCATCTTAGGTGTAAGTGCGCCTGTGACGGTACAACTTCGATAACTTGGCCAGAGCTCCACGTAATTTCCCTACATGTTTACCGAACGATGAGGCTACAAAATTAAATGTATTAAGAAGCTAGAAGAGGTACTTATAGACATCCACAGCGAGCTTGGCTCTCCAATTAAGTGGATCAATTATAAGTGAAGCAATCAGCTGTCTACGTCAATAGTGCTCGATAGAAATTCTCTTTGCCACCCCTTCAATCAGGGACAGTTCAAGCTTCACGACTAAAGTACTTAATACGCTTGTTATAAGAGCCAGTATTTAACAATAACGAATGAAGCAAACCTTTCTTTGGATATTACAGTCTTTACCTCCGTTAGGTACCTATTTGTCGAAAACAGCTCTTGTCGAGCGAATTCATAACAATCTTGTATGGGATTTTCAACATTATCCCTTACTTATTGTTTAATTTACGTAACTTAATGTTTAAAGTCATTGCTGCGTTACAGATTTTGGAAAGAATTTCGTTATCATTATCAACCCTTGTATGTCCCGACTGCTGGGGCACGGTTCTCTTCTTGCATCGCAGGAAGGTTAGGTCATACTCCACCACGGGGGCCAAGTCCGGGTTGGTGGAGGATTGTAAGACAGTGGCGGGCCTTACTGTGAAGTTATCAAACCGCCCATAAGGCTTCTGACGTGGCTTAACGACTGCCATTGCATGACAGCCGGCACCAACGGCTTAAAGTGCCTTGCAAAACTCGGAAGCGCTCGGAAAATGCCACGAGCGGTAGTCACGGGACGGACACCCATCCTGCACCTGACAACGCCTGTGATTGATTCCAATCACTGAGTTCGCCTAGGCCACGAGCGCTTCCTGAAAAGAATTAAATTATTACAAATCCAAATTTAACTTTTATATATACAACTAATCATATTTTTCGTCTCCAAACAAATAGACAAACAAGTTTAGCGAAACTTAGTGAAATACGAACGAAACGTGGAAATATTCGGACGATTTCTCGTTTTTCTATTAAATAGGAAAGTTGCAAAGTTGAAAAGTCACACAACATACCTAATTTCATGTAGGCAGGAACTTGGTGAACTTTCTACGTTATCATTATTTTTTGACACGAGGAAGAAATCGGATTTTTTCCATATATTTTTTTGTGGGCCATATGAAGCGCTCGTGGCCTAGTAGAACCGAGTGATTGGAATCAATCACTTAAGTTAAGCAACAACAGGCGCGGTCACAGGTGCTACGCAAGGCACGTTAAGCCGTTGATGCCAGCTATCGAGTTTGTCGTTTGAGTTTGACGAAGATTTTCGAGAATGAATTTCATTTAAATATTTGAAGAATTTTAATATTTGACGAAGCTTCATGAATATTAAGGTAATTTCAATGAAACTGTTTAATTCCTTGTTGTGAAGCGCTCGTGGCCTAGTCTAGGCCCAGTCGCCTTATGGGCAGCTTGATAACTTCTGACAGTAAGGCCCACCACTGCTTTGCAATCCTCCACCAACCCGGACTTGGCCCCCGTGGTGTATGGCCTAAACTTCCTACGATGCAGGAAGAGACCCGTGCCCTAGCAGTGGAGACATACAAGGGTTGAAATCGATTTTTGGTGTGAATAACATTTACATTTTGGATTTTTAGAATGACAGACTAAGGTCGAAATGCTATCGAGTGTAGGTTTATAGCCTTGACAGAACTACAAAAACTGTCATGTACGAGTATGTATAAAACTTCAAATCTAATACACTGTTAGCAGAAATACAAATTTCTGCTAACTTATATACTACCTACTACAATAACAGTTCAAATTAGGGAATTCGACATTCTGTCAACTACTCTCATCCACCGGCCAAGACTTTTCATACAAAATGTACTGAAGGGATGGCACGAATCCCACACAAAAAAGACCTCCTCTCAGACCTCAGAAGGAGACAGTATGGGCTTAATTACCACGTTCCTTCCTTCCGCGGCCCCGCCCTACGTTCCTTCTATGTGGTCGCTAGCTCAACGTCTGTAAACGCCACCAGGCCCTTGAGTCTAATACTTACATAGTTTTTCAATAGAATAATATAAGCACAACAATGGTTGTTATTTGCCTCAATTTGGTAGGCTACAAAACAATAGCTGTACAATGTCAATCCAGGGGTATAACCCGCGCAAATTAAGCAGGCTTTCTCAGGCTTCTCTCGCGAAGAACATTGAATCGCGCGAGGCGCTGGGTTAAGAAGCATGGGTTGGCAATGCGATTGGTTACCAGACTACCGATATTATGAATGAAACAACCATTACCGGACTAATATGACTGTATTGAACAACAATCCAGAGACCCCCAGCACTCAAACGCACCCTTTCCTCTGTTGCAGACGCCATGGGTCCCCCGCGAGCGTAAAGAAACCAGTGCCAGTGCCAAAGTGAGAGTGCCAATTTGAGTCCAATGTAGTGTCTACCATGGGTTGTACGCCTAGCATGCTCCTGGACCACAAGAGCCGGCGCAGGGACTCCGCCGGGTCGCAGGAGGCGGCCCTGGCGAAGGCCCCGCAGCTGTGCAGCAAGGCGGTCCAGGCAGCCAGGGCCCCAAGGGCCTCCTTGGAGAGTGACGGCTTCAGCATACAGCTTTCCAGCAAGAAGGACAGCTATGTCTCGCAGATGGGGAACAACTTCGCCACGCAGCTGCACATTAAGAGAATTTCTGGTATGTTTTGACGTTTGTTTTTCGCACTTATATAGGGTTGACTCTAGTATACGCAGTTCTTGAAATACGTAACTATGAAATTACTTATTGCTCCTCCGTTGGTGCAATATAACCTCTGCTTAGGTTTGTTTTGTCTACAGCGACCTACTTGGGTCCGGAATCGGTTGAGAAATATATTGATTTGTCGCCACAAAATTTAATACGAGTAAGCCGAATGAAAATTTAAACAAGCATGTGAAGAACATGAGCTGTCTATGCAGCAGTAAAAAGGCCAAGTGGAACCGAGTGATTGGATTTAATCGCCTGGGTTAAGCTACAACAGGCGCGTTAAGGCTAAGTTGCAGTAACAATACAATCGCAATAAATTCCGCCCATGCCGGCATTCGAACCCGTGACCTCTGGCTATCCGTGCTAAGGACAATTTTAATCACTAACCCGTGCTAAGGACAATTTTAAAAACCTATTTAGAGGCTATAAATTCCACCCACGCCGGGATTCGAACCCGCGACCTCTGGCTATTCACGCCATGCCACGATATGGCACGGATAGCCAGAGGTCGCGGGTTCAAACCCCGGCATAGGTGGAATTTTTAGCCTCTTAATAGGTTTATAAACGCGAAAGTTTGTAAGCATGGATGGATTGATGTTTGTTACTCTTTCACGCAAAAACTACCGAATGGATTTTAATGAAACTTTACACTAACATAGCTTACACACGATTTATAATGATATTGTGCGTGAATTGTCCAAAATATGACGATAAGTAAATAAGAAAAAATCTACCATCTGCGAGCTATTCTGGCGTGCGCTGCCAAAACCGCTAGAGTTACACATGTGTAATGATGGTTGAATAATGTTTGACGGCCTCTGTGGCGCAGCGGTAGCGCATCTGCCTACCATGCAAGAGGTTCCGGGTTCGAACCCCGGCTGGGGACAAAAAAAACTCCAGGTCTTGGATGTTTACATGTTTGTGATGTCGTTGTTTCTGGTTTCCACGACTCAGGGTATTCTAGTGTGGGGCCAGAAGCAATGTATGGGCCTGTATGTAAATTTTATGTTCTGTTATGTAATGCTCATAGATTACACATGTGTAATGATGTTTGAATAATGTTTGAAGGCCTCTGTGGCGCAGCGGTAGCGCATCTGTCTACCATGCAAGAAGTTCCGGGTTCGAACCCCGGCCGGGGACAAAAAAAACTCCAGGTCTTGGATGTTTACATGTTTGTGATGTCGTTGTTTCTGGTTTCCACGACTCAGGGTATCCTAGTGTGGGGCCAGAAGCTAAGTAGTTGCCTGTATGTAAATGTTATGCTATGTTTTGTTATATTATAGATTACACATGTGTAACTTTAGCAATGTTTTAAAAAATCGTTAAATACAGTTTATAGTAGCATACTGCAGTAGCCACCTATAAGCTTATGATTAGGGCTCCGCAGTGATTACTTTCTTTTTATGTTTACAATATTGTGTAATTACACTATTTTTATTTTTAATGCACTAACCCGTGCTAAGGAACAAATTTAAAAACCTATTTAGAGGCTAAAAATTTCACGCAACCTCTGGCTATCCGTACCAGATACGGATACGGATAGCCAGAGGTTGCGGGTTCGAATCCCGGCATGGGTGAAATTTTTAGCCTCTAAATAGGTTTTTATATCTGAATATTGTCAGGCTATTTTTTTTTAAATGCTAACCAAATATTAATTAAAACTGTTTTTACACGGATTTCACTCGTTTATTATATTTTTTTTCGGCACTTTTACAGGTGCCGTGGTCTCGGATGACTGAGGTGATAGGAGTATTTTTGAAAGCATTAACTGTTAGTTTACTACCCTCGGCAAGAATTACAAAAGTTAATTATGAAGTTAAGTTCCAAAATAGGTAAATCATTTTATAAAATAGTAGTAATAATAAATAGACTTTTATAAAATAAATAGTAATAAACGAGTGATATCCGTGTAAAAACAGTTTTAATTATAACATATTTTAAACTTTCGCGACTTGTACTCATATTTAGTTAGAATATTTTCGGGGCTTAATCGCGTAGTAATGTATTGCTATTTAAATTTATTGTAACGTCGTCGAAACGTCGTCGAGGTAAAATAGCAATAAATTACTACGCGATTAAGCCCCGAAAATATTCTAACTAGTTTTAATTATGTCTAGTACTCGTGTTAACCTTAGATAATACTAACCAAATATTATTTAAGTGATAATGTTACTGTCATAATGTTAGTTCTTTTCTACGTCACGCCAATATAAGCTACTCGAAATACTAATCCTGCTCAGACGAAGTCGCGGGCACCAGCTAGTATTTCAAAAAAATCGTTGAAGCCGTATCGAAGGAGTTCGTTAACAAACACTGTCACACGAGATTTTTATATATAACATAAATGTACTTCGTACCTTCGATTTGCAATAAATATTTAATATACCAATGAAATAAAATTTCTGATTAATTGCGTTTCCCCTTGATACGTAATTTCCCAAATAGATACCTAAGTAATTAAAGCGAACATCTTTTCATTTCATACCGAAAAGGGAAGGTAAACCAATCTTTTAGAGGAAATAGCCATCGGAACACGCGAAATTCCTGCAAAGCCTTTTACGGCCCGGGACACCCAACTGAAACTGAAAATAAAGATGAAAAGATCCACCTCTGAAACCCAATGACCCCTTTTATTACATCTCACAACACAAGAGGGATAGATAAATAATGCTGTGTGGTGGCGGCCTAGAGAATAGCACCAACCCAATTCTTCCCGCGGTTGTCGTAAAAGGCGACTAAGGGACGCAAACCGGGGGGTGGGCAGCAGCGCCCCCTGCAGTACAATTCCACCGAACTGCGATCCCCAACCCGCATGCCCAGCGTGCGGATTATGGGCACTACCCCCCTCTTCAGGGGAGGGCTATGTCCAGCGGTGGACTAGTATAGCCTGACGACGACGACGACGACGCTACTCTAAGCTAACAGCAACGCTAAGAGCGGTCCCTGCCGAGGCGTAGAACGGCGACTTCTCATGCGGAAGGTCGTGGGTTCGATTACCAGCATGTACCAATGGCGTGGTTTTCTAAGTTATGTACATTTGTGAAGTTTTAGTAGCACTACCACTGGCTTACAGTGAAGGAAAACGTCGTGAGGAAACCTCAGTGGCTGAGATGCTCAACATCCTTGAAATTGCCAAGCCGCGGTGGGCACGCGTTTATTAAGCCCATACTATCTCTCTCTCTCTGAGAGAAGGCCTGTGCCCTGCGGTAGGACTTTTATAGGCTACATAAAAAAATATATAAATCGCTCCATGCAAGCACGATGGCTTCAGATTCGGACCCTTAGCTTGCCCTTCGTAGATCGTAGGTATAGGGGATCTTAATTGGTCTACGCATGTCCGCTTGGGACGTCCCTTACCGGCCATGCCACGACGAAATAATGTTGATAAAGAGAAAGGGGCTTTATGAGGATCGTGGCAAGTGGCTACATCCTTCGGGACACGGGTGGTTCTTTTATGTTTTTTATTATTTGTTACTCTCCTGATTAGAGAACGTTGTGGACTGAAAGAGGATGTAGGTTTGGACATGTGGAGAGGATGAAGGAAGAAAGATTGACGAAACAAATATATATTGCGAATGTGAGTGGAAGGGCTGGTAAGGGACGTCCCAGACGGACTTACAACGACCAAATAGGGGATGTATTAGCAAAGGGAAAGATAACAAGTACCCGGAACCGGCGTGCGTGCATGCAACGACTTATGAACGTTGATGAAGCGAAGGTGATCTGTCAGGATCGTGGCAAGTGGCAGTCCCTGGTCTCTGACTAGTATGTATGTATGTATGTATGTATGTATGTATGTATGTATGTATGTATGTATGTATGTATGTATGTATGTATGTATGTATGTATGTATGTATGTATGTATGTATGTATGTATGTATGTATGTATGTATGTATGTATGTATGTATGTTACTCTTCTTACATTCCCCTGATTTATTTATTCAGGGACCTTGATTAAATGGTACCATTAAACACAATGAATTAAACAGTAAATTAAGTAATAAACTAACAATTTTAACAATTACTAAGAATTTGCATAAGAATAATTTATTAACAACTAGAAATATGTATTACAGAAACAGCTTGGCCAAAATAAGTTTGCATTTAAGTTATTTAATAATAAATAAAAATGTAATAATAATACCGAATTTGTGACCTACTTCTCTACCTACATAAATGTAAACACACGTACACACAACACACACAGACACCTCACACTTATACACTCATACACATATTATTTTGGTTATTTTATGTTACACCAAGTATAAAATTCTTTATCTTATTTTATTTTAATATTCTGATTACATCGGTTTTAAAAAAATCGCTGGCTATGCTTGTTGGTCAAGGAGCTCCTCTCTCTTTCTCTATCTGAAAGTTAGGGGTTGTACCGAAAGGGAACTGATTTAAAAATGTAGCATATAGTCGGTCAGCAATAAAAATGCCATTAGATAAAGCAAGAATTATTTTAGACTTGTAAGTTACGTTAAACCAAGTAAAGGCGTTGGGGCGGCTTGAGAACTTCTGACAGTAAGACCGCTAGTCTTGCAAGCCTCCTCTAATTCGGACTTGGCCCCCGTGGTGGAGTATGGCCTATACCAATTTTTTTAAGTAAGATAGGTTGCCTTGACCTCAGTCACGCCTGATGGTGAGCGAAGACGGGGTCTACGATGTTACTTGCTTACCTCCCTCAGGGAAGAGACCCATGCCCCTCGGTGGGGGCATCATGGGTTGGAACCTGTATCTGTAAATCTTCACACATCTCAGGGCTTGAAATGGCTAATCCGTGGAGAGCAAGCGCAGTAATAAAGCCCATTATCTCTTATAAAACCTATTTAGAGCCTAAAAATTCCACCCATGCCGGGATTAGCACCTCTGGCTATCCGTGCCAGCGCTCTTCCAACTGTTTGAAACGAACTTCTTTACTCTGTATTACGTACAGGCAGCGACATCTGGCTGAAGTAATTTGCATCACTTGCAGCCCCGAGTACCTACTTTGCAGTTGGGTTTTACATCGGAATGATATCGCTGTACTCACATGATCATATTCTTTTCCCATTATCTCTGTCCGAGAGATGGCCTGTGCCCTGCAGCGGGACGTTTACAGGGTAGATACATAAAAAAAACTAATTGGAAGCGGCTACTTTTAAAATTTATCGGTGATCAATTTTCTGTTGATCGCTATAGAATTTTCTGATGACTTTAAGATTGAATTCAGATCAAAATTTATCAAATGAAATGAAGATAAAGAATAAAATATTTATTTATTTAGATTTATTTACAGAGTTCTTGTAACTTAACAGTGAACACCAAATAGTTACAGAACTAAACACAATCCCTCACAACGATCTCTCTAGCATTATCTTACATTCATGCATCAGAACTTTTATCCCATCAAGAAACAAATCACAGTGAGGGGCTGCTTCTAGCAGGGAGCTCAACAGCCGCAGCACGCGCGCTACGGCCGAGAACTGACCGACCGGCTGAAACCGAGTATAACCAATTCAGCGTTATGGAGAGGACGTCAGAATACCTCTTCTCACGTCCTCTCCGTCCGTCGTAGTAATGGAATCCAACAAGGGTACGCAGGTATGTGCGCGCGCGCGGCACGGCCACATTTCTACTTTGTAATTTCTAATTTCTAATATCTACTGTGACATTTTATTGCTTTCCGTCTTACTTTTGCTGTTCATTGAAAAGCGTAACCCTAGTTAAACAGTTTACCGCACGGGTATGCCACACGAAATAAATGTACCTACTTTAAATATTGAGTGTATAACATAAGATTAGAATATTCTATTGTACACACGAAAAATTAATTACCTACAGAGACAACAGCTACAAAAGAAGAAGTACAATTGGCGGCCTTATTGGTGATAACAATTTCTAGGACATTATATTAAAAATGACATTTTACTCAAAGAAAACTGTAGATAGCAGCACATAGAAGTAATCAATCACTGATAGAACAGCATTACATTTCTTCAAGTGCCTGCACATTGCACTTAGCAAACATAGGTACAACATGGCAAAGCTATTCTTGTTCTGTAGGATTAGGCGGTAAGCTAGGATCTGAGGAGATTTTAACATTGAAATAAGGCGTGTTATTGTCGAGTAGGTGTAACTGTAAAACGTTTAAAATCGCTTTTCTAGATTTTACATAATTTTGTCTTTTGCGTTGTATTACCCAACACCCGCCGGGTCTCATTCGGTTCCGCTGGGCCATGAGCGCTTCAACTATAGTGTTATTGTGTCTATATTATACATAAAAGAGCATAATCGTATAATCATAAAAATAGTATAATCATGTGTGTACAGTGATATCGTTCCGATGTAAAACCTGCAAAGTAGGTAGTCGGGGCTGTAAGTGATGCAATTTGCTTAAGCCAGATGTCGCTGCCTGTACGTAATACAGAGAATAGGGTAAAGAGGTTCGAAGTTTCACTGATGCCGTGAGTCGCCCATTGGCTCAATTGGTAGAGCGCTGGCACGGATAGCCAGAGGTTGCGGGTTCGAATCCCGGCATGGGTGAAATTTTTAGCCTCTAAATAGGTTTTTAAATTGGTCCTTAGCACGCTTAATTGCGCACGTTAAATTGGTCCTTAGTTACCCTGTAAACGTCCCGCTGCAGGGCACAGGCCATCTCTCGGACAGAGATAATGGGAAAAGAATATGATCATGTGAGTACAGCGATATCATTCCGATATAAAACCCAACTGCAAAGAATCTACTCGGGGCTGCAAGTGATGCAAATTACTTCAGCCAGATGTCGCTGCCTGTACGTAATACAGAGTATTGTAAAGAAGTTCGAAATTTCAAACAATTGGAAGAGCGCTGGCACGGATAGCCAGAGGTTGCGGGTTCGAATCCCGGCATGGGTGAAATTTTTAGCCTCTAAATAGGTTTTTAAATTGGTCCTTAGCACGGGTTAGTGCATTAAAAATAAAAATAGTATAATCATGTGGGTACAGTGATATCGTTCCGATGTAAAACCTAACTGCAAAGTAGGTAGTCGGGGCTGTAAGTGATGCAATTTGCTTAAGCCAGATGTCGCTGCCTGTACGTAATACAGAGAATAGGGTAAAGAGGTTCGAAGTTTCACTGATGCCGTGAGTCGCCCATTGGCTCAATTGGTAGAGCGCTGGCACGGATAGCCAGAGGTTGCGGGTTCGAATCCCGGCATGGGTGAAATTTTTAGCCTCTAAATAGGTTTTTAAATTTGTCCTTAGCACGGGTTAGTGCATTAAAAATAAAAATAGTATAATCATGTGGGTACAGTGATATCGTTCCGATGTAAAACCTAACTGCAAAGTAGGTAGTCGGGGCTGTAAGTGATGCAATTTGCTTAAGCCAGATGTCGCTGCCTGTACGTAATACAGAGAATAGGGTAAAGAGGAACGAAGTTTCAGTGATGCCGTGAGTCGCCCATTGGCTCAATTGGTAGAGCGCTGGCACGGATAGCCAGAGGTTGCGGGTTCGAATCCCGGCATGGGTGAAATGTTTAGCCTCTAAATAGGTTTTAAAATTTGTCCTTAGCACGGGTTAGTGCATTAAAAATAAAAATAGTATAATCAAAGAGCATGTTAATATTTTTGTAATTTGCTAGCTTAAACATGGATTTAATTTATAAACACCGTCCATCTATTTTGTAAAACCCATTTTTCATCAGCCATCTCCAAATAAATCAAAATTAAACCCTTCTAAAGCATCGTGCATCTGGGACGTGTATTCAGGATAGGTACACGTAAGGATATTGACAATATTCTTCTCTATACCCCTCGTACCTTTATTATGCGCAGACACTTTCGGTGGTTTTAAATTATAGCTAGCACTTAGCTTGTGACTTTGTCTATAGACGGCCTCGGTGATGCAGCGGTTTAGCACGCTGACTGTAAAACGGAAGGTCTCGGGTTCGATCCCCGGCCGGGTCAAACTAGGAAACGAACTTTTCTAGTTTGTCTTGGGTCTTGGATGTTATCTATGTATTTATTGTATTGAATTTATAGTCGAGTTAGCACCTATAACATAAGTCATTTAGTTGTACTTAGTATAGGGCTAACGAGATCTGCGTAATATGTCCATGAATATTTATTATTTATTTATAAACATTCTTCGTAGTAGCATCATATCCTAGCCTGACGTTCCACTGCAGGTCACAGGCCTTCTCTCAGAAAGAGAGTTTGGGCTTAATTACCACGCGTGCCCACCGCGGATTGGCAATTTCAAACACTGAGGTAGTTGAACGCCTCATACACTGGGTACGATTAACGGTAGGTAAATGCTCTTAAGACGGTAAAAACCGGTTCATAAGAGGTTTGAGCCATCTTATTTAGATTTTTTACCACCAAACGGTAGACATCCACCCCAAGAAATAGCATCTCTCATTTAGGTGCAGGATGGTACAATTTAAGATTTTTCCTACTGTTTAGTAGGAAGTAAATCTTTAAAAAGTATATTTATAGGTATAAATATAGTAAAGCGTCTGCTAATCAGTTTCACTAATGCACCTCGACGTAGAAGTATAGATAAGATTTTGAAGAAAATATCAGTCAAGCCGCAGGAGGTAAAGGAGAGGCAACATTTGAGGTGGGAAAGAAATAGATAAAAATACTAATAAGCACCTAAATGTGTTACAGAGTGGGGGGTACATATAATACAAATACTACAGCAATAATATATAATACTATACAGACTAATTCCATAAGATACTCCCGAAAAGCCCACTAAAGTCTGTGGTAGAGATTTTACAAGCAAAGAGCGAAGTAAACATACCCTAAGGAGTGCTTTAAACGAATCCTGTTTTATTAATAAGGCCGTAAGTCTTGAAGATAAAGCTTTCTATAGCACTACAAATTCTGAACATTATTCCGCAATCACTTCACGAAGGCAAAGACAGTTGAGGGCAGCCTTTCCTCTTATAAACCGGTTTTAAATCCGTCTTAAGAGCGTTTTGTCTCGGAGTTATTAAGTCCATATTCTCTTTCTATCCCTCACTTAGAGAACGCCTGTGCCCTGCAGTACGAGTTTGTAGGTTACGTGAAAAAAGAGTGTTTTAGTAGAATGGACTTTTTATAAAGAGGACTGTTAATATCTACTCTTATAAGACCACATTATACTCGTGTTTAGGAACGCGTTTTTGGAACGCAGCCAACATGACAGTTGTCAGATGAGTCGGCACATTGACCTCTTGATCTTTGGTTGGAAAACGTGTGAAACGTTTGTTGGCCCAAATTGGTGTGGCAATGGACTTTTTATAAAGAGAACTGTTAATATCTACTCTTATAAGACCACATTATACTCGTGTTTAGAATAGAAGTTTGATTTTGGAACGCGTTTTTGGAACGCAGCCTACTTGACGGTTGTCAGATGAGTCGGCACATTGACCTCTTAATCTTTGGTTGGAAAACGTGTGAAACGTTTGTTGGCCCAAATTGGTGTGGCAATTAGATTGCCGGGCGACGGATCGCCCGAAAAAGTGATTATATTTGGTGAAACGCGGTGTCTCAATTGCACGCGCTGGCCCCAGACGAGCTTCTAAGCTACCTATCAGTGACCTTGGATTACCACGCCCTATTGTCGTTAAACTTGTCCGCCGAATGAAACGCAGCGAGCTTCTGGGTGCCTCTAAAGTGAGACGCAATACAGATACAGAAGGGATTACCACGGGGCCCCCAAAAAGAATCTACATCAAAAGGCTTACAAGGAAGAACCGCCAGCTTTTTCGTGACGCCCGACTCCGTGCACAAGAGTTCAACTTCAGATACTGTTGGGTGCGTGATGGTGTTATATTCGTCCGCAAGGCTGATGGAAAACCTGCAATCCCCATACGACTCCCAGACGACCTTGATGGAAAGATTGGAGTCCATGGTGTCCCGAATACAGCGTAGCCTAACTGAAATTAGCAACTCAACCTTTCACGCCATAGTAAGATCTCTAAATTGTAAAGACAATCTAACCACTGCTGTACTATACACCCTCTCCTTAATCACGGAACCGAATACATACAGATATAAATACAATTACACTTATACACAAACACACACACTTAATTACACACTTAACATGCAGAAAGCTCATTATAGGGATCACCGCGCCTTCCACTCCTTGGTTTTAAATTATTTGCCGATAAAACAGTATAAATATGAGTCATGACGATCACAGACTTTAATACGGTTAACGATATAGACAATTCTATGACTATAGAGTGTCAAGCGCATGATTCCTTGGAGAGCTGCAATGAAGTGTTGGGAAATGGCTATCACTTCACCATCGTAACTTATAATATACGAAGCATTCAACGCAACTTCACCTTCTTAGTTGCACTTAAGCGATTTAGAACTAGTCCCGACGTCATAATTCTCACCGAATGCTGGCTTACAGGTGGTAATATAGGACAAATACCGGGTTTTACCTCCTATTCCACAACCAAAGTAATAAACAGAGCCGGAGGCGTTGTAGCTTATATTAAAGATAACTGGAGTTCATCAGAGCCCCCTATCGACCAAGCCGAGTGCTTAAAAATAGAACTCCCCAATAGGACTATAATATTTGGTATTTATCGATCACCTTCATTCTCACAACCTACCTTATTCATAGACAGTCTAAGCTTTTATCACAAGTAAAAAACAACGTTTCTATGTTTCTCTTAGGCGAAATGAACACAAACATCCTGGATCTACAAGATAAATACAGCTCCGAATACCTATGCTCGCTTGCTGAGTTGGGATTAGTCCCTGCGATCACCAAGCCAACCCGATTGCTAACCTGCCTGGATCACATCTTCGTAAAAGCTAAATGCAGTAAAATTGTTGGTATGGTAAGTCATCTCGACATCTCTGATCATGACATTGCTATCGCCTCAATGAATCTCAAAGGTTGTAAACCGACAAAATCCAGAATTGTCCAGAGGATCGACTACAATGCAGTCGCCAACGAGCTGAGCAATATAGACTGGACCGCTCTAACAAATTCACAAGACGTCAATACTGCGGTCAGAGAATTTGACTTGGTACTCACAGCAGCAGTAAGTAAGCACACTGCCCTAAATCGCATCAGCCGGTCTAAATATATTGAAAAAACGTGGATTACTTCTGGACTACTTAGATGCATGAGAAACAGAGACAAGCTGCATTTGGATGTTCGAAAACACCCTAAAGATCCGGTACGGAAATTAATATATAGCAGGTACAGAAACTTGCTTACAGAATTACTGCACAACTTAAAGCGTGAACACGATAGCAAAGAATTGACAAACAACAAAAACAACCCGAAAAGGTTATGGAAAGCAATAAAAACTATACCAGAACAATCTAGCCCCAATAAAATTTCTGTCCAACTCACTCAAATTAAATCGACGCCGCAAGAGTCTATGGATGTCTGTAATGATTTCTTTGCAAATGTTGGATCTAACCTTGCGGAGAAGCTACTTATTAAACTACAAGCTACGGAGGACTTACTTGCCACACAAACAAACATAACTAAAGAATCTAGCTCATCTGACACCTTTTTTATTACCCCGACTGACGAAAGTGAAGTTGATCAGCTGATAAGCAAACTTAAAACAAGTAGTGCTCCCGGAATAGATAACTGCACAGTTGCGTTGGTCAAGAGTATCAAATGCAAGATAATTATACCTTTAACCCACATTTACAACCTTAGTATTTCCAACGGAGCCTTTCCATCTGACTGGAAGCTGGCCGTGGTCACCCCAATTTACAAGAGTGGGCCGAAAACTAAACCTGAGAACTATAGGCCTGTCTCACTCCTGACCATTTTTTCTAAAATGCTATAAAAATCATGAACAGGAGACTCGTAAGCTATCTAAATAAAAATCACCTTATATCTGACCAACAGTTTGGGTTCTGACGTGGAAGATCAGCTGAGGACGCGGTGGGGCTTCTTATCAAAAATGTGACTGCGGAGTTGGATGGGGGCCAGAGGTGCGTTGGAGTGTTTCTCGACCTCGCTAAAGCCTTCGACACCATTTCAGTGGCAATACTCCTAAAAAAACTAGAACTGGCAGGAATCATGGGGTTGCCGCTGAAATGGTTTAGAAGTTACCTGACCGAGAGGCAACAATGTGTGAGAGTAAGAGAACACCTAAGCAAAGTAATGCCCATCAAGTATGGCGTTCCACAAGGCAGCGTGCTGGGCCCCACACTCTTCGTCCTTTACATCAATGATATCCATGACAACGGCACTTCGGTCCCCAATTCTAATCTGATCTGCTACGCAGATGATACTGTAGCCCTTTTCCACGGACGTACTTGGAACCAAACATACCAAAATGCAGAGATGGGGATGTCTGCTCTAAAGACTTGGTTGGACCGCAACCTTCTTACTCTCAACCTGAAGAAAACCCGTTACGTCTGTTTCCATAAGACCAGTCTTTCAGCTCCAAAAGAGCCTAATAATATAAAAACTCATTCCGCGTGTACACAAAGCAGCTGTAATTGTGAATCAATCACACGCACTGACTCAATCAGATACTTAGGCATTAAAGTGGACGAACGCCTATCATTCAAAAACCACATTAGTCGCCTCGCCGGCCGCGTCAGAAAAATAATACACGTTATGCGCTTCCTTCGCAACTCTGCAGACCTGAAAGTTTTACACTTTGTATACACAGCCCTTTGTGAGTCTATTATTGGTTACTGCATTACGGCTTGGAGAGGTTCTGGGATTACAACAATGATGGTAGCTGAAAGAGCACAACGCGCAGTACTAAAGATAATGCTTCGTAGACCGCGCTTGTACAGGACGGCAGCACTTTATGCAGAGGCTGGAGTCTTCACCATACGGCAACTTTATATTTATAAAATCATGCTTGCAACTCATCGAATGATCCTAAGATCTTCCCAGTATCACGACTTAATCAGGAAGCGTGTATACAAAGTCCCCATATCCCCTATTAAGACCACTTTTGCACGTCGCTTTCCGAATTTCATGTATCCGTTTACATATAACCGGGTAAATAGCAAATGTGCTATAAAGGCATGTACAACATGGGAAGCAAAACAAAAAATACGAAAATGGCTTTTATCGCTCTCGTACAAAAACACCGAAGACCTATTGAGGGTAATTTCCTAACACTTAATAACCGCACACACACCGCATACACACGGACCCACACATACACATGCACCCACACACACACACACACACCCTCACACACACACACACACACCCTCACACACACACACACACAAACACACGCACATGCTCTTACAGAGCCACTAACATACTCAAATAGCATGAAATAAAAATATAGAAATATATTGAACATTCATACATCAAAAATTGAGTTATATAAAGCTAAATTTTGATGTATTAACTCATTGGTCTAGTTTAGTTTTTAGCCTGTAAGTCAACCAATTGTCTTTGTTAGTAGCGTACCTACCTAACTATCGAAATATTTTATTTTAATTATACCGGCTCCTATGATACAAGTACAAGGTAAAACATTTAGCAATCGATTACCCGACTGCCACGATTCAGGCTCGACCTTGTGTGGTAGTCACTGTGTAACCATAAACATTGTACAATTATTTTTTGGCAATAAACTTATTTTTTATTTTTTTTTGAAAGTGCCCTGCAGGTAGATAGCTTTCTGGGGAAAGAGCTCTTGGGGATAGACGGGGAAGTCTAGGGATCCCCAAACCTCAGTGCACCCATCCCGGACGGCGCCGGCTGCCAAGTCGAGAGCCGTCGACGCGGACAGACTTTGTAAGTGTTAGCATTAGTTTTTAGTATTAGTTTTAAATTGAGTCCTTACTAGTAACTAGTCGTATTTTTCCGAGCGCTTCCGTGCTTTGCAAAGCACGTTAAGCCGTTGGCGCCGGCTGTCATATAGCAGTTGCTAAACCATGTCAGAGGCCTTATGGGTGGCTTGATAACATAACATAACATTTACATACAAGCACATACATCACTTCTGGCCCCACACTAGGATACCCTGTGTCGTGGGATAACTTCTGACAGTAAGGCTCGCCACTGTCTTACAATCCTCCACCAACCCAGACTTGGACCCCGTGGTGGAGTATGGCCTAACCATCCTGCGATGCAGGAAGAGACCCGTGCCCCAGCAGTGGGGACATACAAGGGTTGATAACGAAATGAGAAAACGTAACATACAAACAGACAACGTTTCTCCTTTTGGTCGGTATTTGTAAAGTACGTAAGGCGAGGCTTTAGTAGGGGGATGAAATGTTTATATACCCTTGTGTTAATGAAGGACCAAATCCAATCGGAGCACCTTTTGGAGAGTTAATATTGGGGTTCGCCGTGGCATTCGAGGAACTAAGGGTGCATCTTCACTTAATTTGTCGACAAATCAGTCAATGCCCAGAAACCAAGGCAATTAACAGTGTTTTGTTTTTTGATATGTGTCATTATAATATAACACAGACTTGCTATTCATCTTTGATTTACCAACTATGGGCAGCTGTACTATGACCTTTTCCGTAAATATTTAAAGGTTTATAAAAGTGGTTGTAACACCCAAATTATAATTTTTTGCCTATTTTAGGCCAATATTACACTGTCGTAGAAATATGATTACAGATAAGACCACAGACAGTGTAATGTCAACATATGATTCATATTGTCTATGATCATAGAAGTTTAATCCTATTTGAGAGCAAGCGTACAATTATGATCATATTTCTAACTTCAGAGTTACTAGTAGATGATCTTTTGCACTGATTTTAAATGAAGTTTTGTTTTGAAATTAATGACAACATAATAGTTAAGTACGTCTTCGTCCATTCGGAGGTACATTTTGTAGGACTTTATGTCTTCCAGTCTAAGTTCTTCTAGTAATATGTTATTGACTCATTTCTCTGATTGCCTCGTAATCCACGGTTTAACCCGAATACGTCGATTGTTCCTTTTTTATTGTTTACTTTTTTCTCAGTCTTACGGCAATTAATATAATTGCACTCATAGCAATGGAAAACGTGGCTAATTTATCTAATGTAGCTAATTTAATACATCTTCATTACCTAGACGTAAATATGACCTTATATGTAATATGCAATTAAAGAGCAGCATCATAGAAAAAAATTATCCTAGTATTTGACAGATATGATATCATATTTCTATGATGAATATGTGATAGTCTGAAAAAGAATGTATATGAAAAAGGAAATTACACGGATATTTTTTTATCCCAAGAGTAGGTACTTACGGACGGCGGCCTTATCGCTATAAGTGATCCCAGTGTCAGCTTAGATGGGTAAAGGGACCACTCAGACGTTTCAGTGCCTGGGACAGTGTTTTTAGATGGAGCAGGCTTGTTCAGCATCTATACCATCCTGCGAGCTTAGTCCGCCTAGCCGCTAGTTTTTTTTTTTTTTTTTTTTCACCCAGGAGAAACCTCAATTACGGGTACCACCGGCTCGGGGGAGCACAGTGGTTATGTCGGACTCCCCGCCCTGATAAGGGCGGTATACCGACTAAAACTCCTGGGGTGTTCCTCCGCACCGCAAAGGACGGGGCCACGGGGCCACGGGGACGCTTGCGCACACTTCCGCGACCCCGTCTGCGGGCGCCCTTTCGGGCACTCCTTCGGCGGCGTCCCTACCCCGCCCGCAGGAACAGGGCGAAGGAACGCCGCATCTCTTCGTTGGAGCGCATAGGGGCCAAGTGCGTATGATCTTGGCCCCCATACGCCCCAACGCGCCGCCCCCTCCATCCCATCGCAACCCGGTCGATGAGACGGCTTGCTCGCCGCTGGCCAGCAAGATCCCATAAAGAGAAGTTACTGACCAGCGCCCAGGGTGCACCAGCCCTTGCCACTTACCCTTCCCACTGGTTCAAGATGAATCAGTAGGAACGGAAGCGGAAGGGCACACGGGAAGGTAATCTGGCATCGCAACCCCCGCCTAGCCCACCTAACCTAACCTACCTTATTGCTACTACAAATTGTCAGAGGTACGTAAATTTAATAATAAACAATATCTTACGTACATGATGATGATGTCCTCCTCATCGATTCCGATGACGGCGACCTGAAGGATTGGTAGGGCTTCTGCGGCGGTGCGCTCGGATGTGACTCGCGAAGCCCAGCTTGTTTTTAAATGTTCGGTTACATTGGCCGCAGTGAAGCTCACCACGGTCATTGTAAATGTAAGACTATGTGGGCTTTGGACGGGTTTTTTGCTGCTGTTGTTGGAGGTAGGTACATACCCACACTGGGAATCGAACTTGTGTCTCTCGCTTGTAATTCCATTCCGTCGGGCTTCCGCCGCTTTCGTGAAATACAGTGTTTATTTAAGTTAGAGGTGGGCGTGTTTTGACGAACTTGTTTAAGAAAATGCTTTTCTTTTTATTCGTGAAACAATAACTCGTTCTGAAGCTTTGAGGTGATTAAAAATTCAACCTTTTCTTTATCGAACAGAACCACTATGCAGTCAAAAAGTCAGTTCAACGTGCTCGTCCAATGAAACATAAAAAAGGAAAAATCATCGTTAACTAGTTTTAACAGGGGTCGTTTTTGTAACTAATAATTTTGCGAAATTAGCCCGCATTACGTAGAAACGTTCCAACCCTCAATAACTAACTTTCGAGAAATACTCGTTGTAATGTATACTTTTGTTTATTTTTTTAATGTTTTTATTAACACACGTTTAATGTTATATTGATTACAAATAACGTTATCTTAATCTGAATATTAGATGCGAACAAAAAATAAAAAGCGTATTTCCCGAACGTTAGGTACTTATTGATCATTGGAGAGTTTCCGCGTAACACGGTCTGTTACAGAATAGACTGTATATAAAAGAAAACTAAGCAATGAGGTTGTGACAGAATATTAAAGAATGAGTGACATAAGAGAGAAAAGTCAATAAAACGAACATTATACAAAATCATAAAATGATTCCAAGGAGTCTTCGACACGCTCCAATAATAAAGAGAGCTATGATAAAAAAACTTCCAATAATTTGGTATATTTCAGTAAATTCCTTTTGAAAATTATGATGTAGATAAAATCTCTGTTTTCCATTGAGATTTAGATTTTTCAATTTTGCATTGAAATCTACATTTTTCAATCAATTTAGAACGATATTAAATAACTAGACACGCTTATTTTCTTGAGGAATTCTATCTCATCGTCTGTCAATTACGTAACACAGTATTAGTTTAATTCCATTTCAAAAACCTATTTAGAGGCTAAAAATTCCACCCATGCCGGGATTCGAACCCGCGACCTCTGGCTATCCGTACCAGCGTTCTTCCAACTGAGATAATAGGCGACTCGCCGGCATCAGTGAAATTTCGGACCACTTTACAATACGCTGTATTGCGTACAGGCAGCGACATCTGGCTGAAGTAATTTGCATCACTTGCAGCCCCGAGTACCTACTTTGCAGTTAGGTTTTACATTGGAATGATATCGCTCTACCCACATGATTATATTCTTTTTAATGCACTAACCCGTGCTAAGGACAATTTTAAAAACCTATTTAGAGGCTAAACTAACTCCATTTCGTTAGGCATTATTAATTTAAACTGGCTGCATGATCGATAAGAAAATGTAGGGTAGAGCCTTTATTGGATACCTCAAAGTCAGAGGCTGAAAATGTCCAAATAACCACTTTGAAACGACCCTTGTCACAAGCTAGAATACTTCTTATTTCCCGGCATTACGATTTATGGAGGCCTCTACGAAAGTTCAGAGCAAAGTAGCAGTTTTAGTAAACTCATTAACTCCAGTAAAATCTGCGGTAGGTACTGTAGCAAGCAATGTTGAAACAACACTACTACCCGCTTTGATGGAATTATTTTGAGCCAATTAATGCGTACCTACTTTACTTTACTAATTAGTATGGAATTTGACAGTCAGACGATTGAAATCATCGCTTAGGATTTGCTGCGTATAATTGTGCGCCTCGACACTTTGGATAATTTTTGGATAAAATAATAGTCTGGAAAGTTATTCTTCGCTTTTATAGTGTTGTGTGAATCTCATCACTTGTAACAAATGTAATTTTGAATCACTAACTGTAATTTTTTCAGCACTTAGGTAATTTTTATAGGTTGTTTTTTGTTTTAAGTTTACTTAAAATTTGCTTATTTCGGAAAGCACTTTATTTTTTGTTTTTTCTTCAATGCTTCCAATATTGTTAATTCAGATTTTTTTAAATATACAAAAATGTATTTCTTTTTTTTCTTTTTATGTGAAATTAAACACTTTTTATCTTTGCCTAAATGCATAATAACTTCCACGCATAACTTGTCCTAGTCCCAAACTAAAACTATATCCCATGCTGTGGTAGTTTAATTTATTTACTTAGACCGTTGTGGGATCATTCAGTGAATATTATACGAATACCTACAGTCCAACAAAACGATGCAGTGCAGTCGCAAATATCGTCCTACCAACTTGAAATCCCGCTCCACACGCCCAAAAATATACATAAATTTAATACAGGCCTAATATTTGCTAACTCGAGCAAAACTCGCTTTCGACTGAAATTCCAGCACTTGACCTCCCATTTGAGATACAAGAAAGAATACACAATATACAATCGCTTTATGTACAACAATAAAAGTGAAGCGGTTTTCTGCTTCGCTGGGTCGCAATATAAAACAATACAACTTAGTTATTTCTATGAAAAGTCCCCTCTTTGTGATTTAAACAACTTACTTTGCAAGTCAGAGAAACCGATGGTTGAGAATTACATTGAGAGAGTTATATTGCGTCCCAGCGGGGTAGTTTTGTCGGCAACTACAGCGTACCTTAAACACCCCTCAGTATAGCCAATTAAGCTCGCTTGTGAAGTTACTGCCCGTGGAGTTAGCTGGAGCATTCACATTTGTATGCATAGGATGCGCAACTTTGATACCTATGTGTAGTTGAGCGTAGTTATGGATCTATCTTGGAGGGAAATGCTTGCAATGCTGTTCGATTCATACGGGTAAATGTTAATAGGAGCTTAATAATTAATGTGTTTGTGTTAGGCATTGCAGCGAGTTCGAGATCGAGTGGTCCCTTCAATCATCTAGTGTGAGTGAATGTGCCACTGGACGCAGTATACCTAAAACATCTCATTCCGTAGATTCAACATATTTTTCAAGTCGGACGCCCTTCGACCAGGTGTGATGACGATCTGCCAAAAACTGCCGATAGATGTTGGATGCGGCAAGCTGAAGACAGGGCGCTATGGCGCTCATTAGGGGAGGGCTAAGTCCAGCAGTGGACAAATATTGCCTGAAGAAGAAGAAAGATTTTTTGTATTGAGAAGGGATGTTTGTTCGGAAAACAAACGAGGCATAGGAAATAATAAAGAGCTTAAATTAAACAACTTCCCTAAGAGGTTTTAAACTAATTTTATTCTCACACAGTTACATGAAATCTTTCTATTTACAAGTCGAAATATTTTATGTAACTCATGTCATGTCGATATCAACCCGTGTATGTCACTGCTGCGGCACGGGTCTCTTCCTGCATCGCAGGAAGGTTAGGCCATACTTCACCACGGGGGCTAAATCCGGGTTGGTGGAAGATTCTAAGATAGTGACGGGGCTTACTGTCAGAAGTTATCAAGCCACCCATGAGGCCTCTGACATGGCTTAACGACCGTCATTACGTGACAGCTGGCACCAACGTCTTAACGTGCCTTGCAAAGCAAGCGCTCGGAAAAAATGCCACCTGACCGCGCCAGTAGTTGCTTAACTAAAGTGATTGATTCCTATCACTCGGTACTACGATCCCTTCATAATCTTCGTATTAGTACGGTACGGGAGTTTGATTCATAAAACTACAATTCATGGTTTTGTCCCAAATTTGATCTAATTTTTACATCGCAAATTTGATCAATAGTCAGTTAGTTCCATCGTACTAACGTAGTAGTAGTGGTAGAAATCTTGATAACTTTCGTCTGTAAGGCCCAACACTTTCTTACAATCATCTACCAACCCCAACTTGGACCCCGTAGTAGAGTACAGCTTAGCCTTCCTGCGATGTAGGAAGAGACCCGTGCTCGAGCAGTAGGGGCATACAAGGATTGATATCGACGACGACCGTACTAATGTCTCTACCGTACCATTGAATTTAAAATTCAATGACTGTGCTAACGTACTATTTACTATTATCCGTACTATTTAACGGAAGTGTGGTTATTAGTCGTAAATTTGCCGAACCGCTAATGTAGTTTATCGGCAAGCTCTTGGTAACATAACGTGATACCGTTAGACCAACGAGGCAGCCAAGTCTAGCGTACCTTTGAATCGGAGGCCTAGTCCTACCTGTGTCCAAGTTTCGACTTCGTAGGTTCTGACTTCACTGGTAAGACGCGAGAAGTAGCTGTTTACTAGTTCATGAGAAGACTCTTGGCTCGAGGAGAATGCCAGAATTTCAGAGGCAGAGTTTTCCGAACCTATGTGCTTCTTCTTCAGGCTATATTAGTCCACTGCTGCACATAGCCCTCCCCTAATGAGCGCCATAGCGCAAGGTTTTGCCATCATTGGGGGGTAATGCCCATATTCCCCACGCTGGGCATGCGGGTTGGGGATCGCAGTTTGGTGGAATTGTACGTGCTTCACTGAATGTAAATGATACCATTATGATAGTTGATTTCCAAGACCATTTTGCATATTTCAACAGCGAGAGCTTAAGTCGAGTCTCAGGTACAATCAGCTAGAGTTGCGGTGCATCATTTATGACACTTTTTCGCTTGCAACTTCCACGTAACGATTTTAGCAGGTCCCGCCCTGTAGGCTTTGTTTATTTTTCGTCGCCCTCCAAAACCCATTTGTTTTATCAGCGAACACTGTTCGGGTGCATCTGGGCGTTGCAGAGAAAAACAAACCTTTAGGTGTTGCACCGCAATCTGGCTGATGGTACGTCTAAAACTTCCAATGGCCGGATGAATCTTGGAACTGTCCGTATCTACGCCATCATAGAGTTTACATCGGCAGGAGGTTTCATTGTACATATTGACATTCATTCTTCTATTGTTCTTTTGCATTGTCATCACATTGTTACATATTTTCTCGTTGGCAAACCCAATTATTGAGCCTTTTATTCCATGCACGGCTGAGATCAGTTAAGAAGACGCTATAAACTATACAGTCCACTTAATACCATCTCTCGACGGCCTAGCCAAGTTTTATTTTTTATTTTTACATCTGACCCAAGAAGCTTCAGATTATCCGGTAATAAATTAAAAGCTTTTTCCTAGAAAATTCGCGAAAGAAGAAAGAGTCGGCTTAATAGCTTGTTTGTTTATCTTTACCTAAACTCATTCTAATCATTAGACAGCGCCCTCACCCTGTTTGTCTTTTGTAATGAAATAAAAGTATCCAGCGGACCTTTCCCGCACACATAGAAGGGAAAGTACAGAAGGTACACTAACTACAGAGACACCTAGTGGTTAGTTCAAACCTGTGTTACAGTCTGTTAGTTTTTAGAATATACCTCGGCCACTATCGGATATATTCGTGTAATAGAAATATTGGAACTAATATGACTCGTAATTTTACATAACTTTTCAAAATAGTGAAGAAAAGTTTTATACAGAGTAGGAAGTAGTATTACACTCGTGTGCTTTCGGCGAAAACCGAAACCCACTCTACAGCCCGAGGTATATTCTAAAAGCTTACATACTGTAAGTATTCAATTATTAGGTAATACAATTTGAAAGAACTTTAATATTCAAAGAAATTCTTAAAATCTAATTTTCTATTTAAAACATACGCCTCGTTCGTCTCAAGAGCTCTTTCAAAGTTGAATATTGACAAGTGAAATGGAATCAAAATAAATAAAATGATTTAATTCAAACTAGCTCCGAACTGCCTGTTAATGAACGTAACTTGTTGTTAAGGCAGGTTTTTTTAATCTAGATCATTTTGGAAAGAAAATGCATAAAAAACCTTAAGCTAAGTCTTTTTAATTTCGATCCTTAATTCATCATCATCAGTCATTTGATGCTCACTACTGGACATAGGCCTCCCTTATGGTGATCAAAATTTGTTATCTATAATCGAGTCTATTTTTCTATTAAGTAGGCTCACTGCTTTACTTTAAAGTCGTTATTTCCGACTGTCTCCGTAACCAAGGCAAGCAATATCCAAATTAAAATAAAATAAACATAATGTGCTGTAGTCCGAGGCGAACTTCTGTACTTGGACCTAATGCCTTGGCTTAAAAGCCCCTTTTTATATTCAGGGTACTAAAGGGTAATGTTGGAAACCCTCAACTGATATTTGTGATTTAGCATCCTTTGGTATTTTCTTCTCTGTCATTCATGTTTTTTTTCCACACTGACCTTCGATTTCTTGTAGATAAGCAAAATGCAGCATGTCAGTTAGGCAAAGACCATACGAAAAACTAGGTACTGCCTATTTTTAACAGTAGAGCCGTACGAAAAATCGGGGGTAAGTCTCACACGTCTTGATTACCCACGAAAGGTGTAACAAAAGGAGGCTGTGGTACCGCATGAGTTTCAAAATTTTAACGATAAATTAAAATATGTTTAGACTGTCTGGCAACAAGATAATTAAATAATAAATGGGTCTAATCGCGATTATTTATCAAGTGAAACGTAATTACCTTAACTCCCGACGTTTCGGCAGCGTTGCAGTTGCCGTGGTCACGAGTAGACTGAAGTGGCCAGTACAGTCAATTATTGGGGCTAGTCTCTTTTAGTTTTTTGCGATTAGAACCGTTCAATGTTTAAATATGTATGAGTATCGCGAAAAATTAAGAAATACTAGGATAATTAAGATAAGAATATTCTCTAGTGTAGAACAGGAAAAATAAAACATAAAATAATTATTATATCACAGGTGGCGCTGGAGAGAACGGAATGAAGAAAAAGGGGGAGGCCTTTGCCCAGCAGTGGGACACAAAACCGGCTTACTAAAAAGAACAAAAATTATTAGAATGATACAGTAAAATAGGCGGCCTTATTACTTAAATCATTTTCTTCCTGACAACCTACGATGGAGAGAGATTTAGAGCTCCTGGGTGTTTGAGTGTTTTTGTGAGACTTTTTAATAAAGGCGCCTCTGGTTTGTTCTAGGCGACATGTGAATTTTATATTGTGACTAAAGAGCACCAAAACAAACTAGTTTATCCATTACATTTTGTGTCATTGTTAAGAAAGTTCATCATCATTATATTTAAAAGTAAGAGTCTTGGTGCAGTATCTTCTACGTAGCTACTCGTATCATAGGCGAGTCATTTCAAAACCTGGCATGTCTTCTTCTTCTTCTTTGGTCCCTTTACTCCTTGTGCCCTTGTGTCAGCCCTAGACTCCAAGGAGGAGCTCTTTGGAGTCTGGGGCTGATACAAGGGCTTTCCATCTCTGTTCATGGCTAGGGATGGTATTTCCAGCCAAGTTTTTCCCTTCTCCTTCGTCTCAGAGAGAACGGATCTCTTCCACGTCTGAGACGGCCTTCCGGGTTTCTATTTCAAAACCTGGTATGTAAAGACTTCCAAAAATATATAGAAGGTTAGAGGAATTTTCGTGAAGTGATTTTGTGACAACTTGTAAGTACTACGCCTGGAGAATGTACCTTACTGTTAAGACTACTGTCTGTGCCGATCATCATCACATCACATCACATCCTCACTAATATTATAAAAGCGAAAGTTTGTTACTGCGTATGTTTGTTACTTTTCACGACTAAACGGCTGTTGCGATTATAATAATATTTGGTATAGAGTTAGGTGACTCTCTGGACATAGGCTACGTTTTACTGCGGGAAAATATCTTATTCCCATGGGAAAATCAATAAACCGCGGGTAACACTGCGGGGCATAGCTGGTTAGTAATATAAAATATATCATTTCTTACTACAGGCTAACACCAGTATATACTGACCACTAAAACAAACTAATTGCACCATACGTTCTTCATTAAAAAAGTATATTTCTGGGCAAAGGTCATAACATTTTTCAGAATACAATGACATCACAAAAATATGCATAGAGTACAAATACAGCTTGAATACTGGCATCGAGTGCACGTATAAAGCCGCGCTACGCTTTAGAGCCCGTTGCTTTGAATGTTGAAATTTCAAACTCTAATTGGGGTGATTCAGCAATTGCGCAAACTCGAAAATGCAAACGCAAAATATTGTATTGATCTTTATTTAGCATCTCTTTCATAAAGAGACCATGTGGCGCTGGATTAAGAATAAAGTTTCTCCGTTTCCTACCGTGGATGTCGTAAAAGGCGGAATAATAAATCCAGGAGACGGACAGCTGCCCATGCTTTGCAAGGCACGTTAAGCCGTTGGTGCTGGCTGGCATGTAATGGCAGTCGTTAAGCCATGTCAGAGGCCTCATGGGCGGCTTGATAACTTCTGACAGTAAGACCCGCCACTGTCCTACAATCCTCCACCAACCCGGACTTGCCCCCGTGGTGGAGTATGGCCTAACCTTACTGCGAAGCAGGAAGAGTGTCGTGCTCCAACAGTGGGGACATACAAGGGTTGATATCGTAGACGGGCAGCAGCGTCTCCTTGAGATTCCAACCGCACACTGCGATCGCCAACCCGTCTGCCAAGCGTGGCGAGTATGGCAAAAAACCCTTAGAGCAAATTGAAAAATCCAAGGGCCCTAGTCCCCAGAGGCCCCGATATACCTGGCTACGGTAGCAGTCGGTGCGATGAATCTCCGACTGCAAAAAACGACCACGGACCGGACAAGTACCGTAGGCAGGCCCTCCAACAGATGTTCTGACGACCTGGTTAAGTTGGCGGGGATTCCCTCGCTGTGACGGACGGTACAAGACAGTGAAGCTCCGAAAACCACGAGGGAAGCCTACGTCCTGCAGTGGGCGTCAAATGGTTGACGATGATGATGATCTCTTATATAGATGTTTATATGTTCATTGAGAATGATTATTTTGCGGACTGTATCATATAAACAGTTAACCATTGAATAATAATAACAATTAAGAATTATTCATGGACACATAACACAGATCTCGTTAGCCCTATACTAAGTACAACTAAATGACTTGTGTTATAGGTGCTAACTTGACGATAGATCTAATACAATAAATACATAGATAACATCCAAGACCCGAGACAAACGTAGAAAAGTTCGTTTCCTAGCCTGACCCGGCCGGGGATCGAACCCGAGACCTTCGGTTTTACAGTCAGCGTGCCTAACCGCTGCGCCACCGAGGCCGTCGAAAACGTCGAGGCCGAATAAAATTAGATACGGAACCCATGTAAAAATCCACCCTTGACATCTTGCAATTTGTTTCAAATTCACTTGTCTTATAAATTTTTGTTAGCTTTCTTCCGATGTTTCGTTACTTCGTTTATGTACTGTTTGTTGATAAGATTATCTCTGAACTCTCTTTTTGAAGAAGATTTAAAACACCTGCCACAAACAAATGGCCTCTTGTACAATTCTATCTGTACATGCAGATTCGTCCGTATAGGGTTCAGTCATAATGTAATAAGAACTACACTATATCCTGAAGGTTAATTGTAATTAATATTGGTGGAATATTACTGAACTTGCAACGGTGTAACCCTTTTACACGATTGTCGCTTTTTCTTTTCTGTTATGTGTCAGTCTAATAATCTGTTATGTATTTTTTTTATGTTGAAGCGGTGGTAGCTCAGTAGGTAGAATCATGGACTGGCAAGCGAGAGCCCCAGGTTCGATCCCGAGTGCGGGCATGTACCAATGACTGTTTAATTTCAAAGTTACGTACATTTGCGAACTTGTAGTCGCAATACCACACGCTAACGGTGAAGGAAAACATCGTGAGGAAACCCGCGGCTTGGTTGGCTCCGCGTCTAGTATTCTAAGTATTCAAGTAATCTAGTATTGACTAGTCTTTCCTGTGGGCTAGGCCGTCTAAGCTGTCAGGATGGTATAGGTGCTGGGCAAGCCTATACCATCTATAAAACCATGTCCCAGGCACTACAGCGTCGGAGTGGTCCCTTCATCCATCTAGTGTGAGTGAAGATACCACTGGACGGTGTATAAATCATCTCTTTAAGTAGATGCAAAAAGGCCAATATTATTATAATTTTTTTAAGCTGAAAATTTATAACTACGTCACCCACGCTAGATTTTTTTTTTATTTTGTGACTCTACCTATTTTTCCTCTACTCTACCTTTGTAACCACACAGTTGTCGTCACCTACATTATACAGTTTTAAAACAAACGCAGTTTGTTGGAGCTCGTATACATTTTAGTATGCTGCAAGAACGCTCATAAACTAAAACTTTCGTAAGTACTACACATTATTAGCGACAAGGCGAGCTCCATCTCTACTTATCATGATTAAACTCTTCGAGTAAGAGCAAAATCTGGTCGGACGCTTCCGCCAAAAATACAAGTTCTAGACTTAAAATCGTCGATATCGATATCAACCCTTGTATGTTGATACCCCCACTGCGGTCTCTTCCTGTGTCGCAGTAAGGTTAGGCCACTCCACCACGGGGGCCAAGTCCGGATTGGTGGAGGATTGTAAGACAGTGGCGGGCCTTACTGTCCGAAGTTATCAAGCCGCTCATAAGGCCCCTGACTGCCAATCCATGACAGCCGGCACAAACGGCTTAATGTGCCTTGCGAAGCACGGAATCGCTCGAAAAAATTCCACTCGCGGTAGTCACGGGACGGTCACCCATCCTACACCTGACAGCGCCTGTTGTTGCTTAACTCAAGTGATTAAATCCAGCATCCAAGCATACAAACTTCAAAAAACTCGGGGCACCGCTCAGTGACGTAGGGCTCCAACAGTAATAATATTATAATAATCATAATTTCTTATGATCTAATGGAAATTGTCACTGATTGATTAATCAGTTATTATTATCTTATGACCATTTTATCTATCTTTTTCAATTTCGGTATTATGTATAGTGTAAATATAATAAAAAAATTATTATCTAATCTATGCAAATAATACGACTAGTTATAATATTAGTAACTTACTAAATATAGTAAGTTACTAATATTATAACTAGTAATAACAAAAAGGATAACCTTTTTGTAACTAACTCTAATCTCTAAACTACATATTTCAGGAATTCTGGATCTTAGAAATAATTCTAAGATCCAGAATTCCTGAAATATGTAGTTTAGAGTTTGACATTTATAACAACTACTTTTGTCCTACGATTTCATAATTTTATTTGTTAGTTTTCCATTTTATTTATATTTATTTAGTTGTTATGATTTTCAACTTTATAGTGGCGCTATTTAACAGATAAGGTCTTAAACCATTAAGTGTTAAGTATTGTAGTAAACGGATATTTTGAATGGTAAAGCTAGGATTCTATTATTTTTGTTGCACTAACCCGTGCTAAAGACAATTTTAAAAACCTATTTAGAGGTAAAACCTAACTGCAAAGTAGGTACTCGGGGCTGCAAGTGATGAAAATTACTTCAGCTCGATGTCGCTGCCTGTACGTAAAACAGAGAGTTTTGTAAAGAGGTTCGAAATTTCACTGATGCCGGTATTTGCACATTGGCTGAGTTGGGAAAGCGCTGGCACGGTTAGCCAGAGGTCGCGGGTTCGAGTCCCGGCATGGGTGGAAATTTTTAGCCTTTAAATAGGTTTTTAAAAAAAGCTCGGATTTACTAGGATGTTCAGGTGTAAGGGTGTAGATGTAAACTATAACATTACATCAATTCACGCCTGTTACTGAGGGGTAGGCAGAGACCAGTTAAGCCATTTGCCTTAATCCTGACCTTTTTCGCTTCGTTTAGTCGTTGCATGCGTGTAGTAGTGATATAAACCAGTTAAAATTTGTATTTCTTAATGATTCGCGATACTCATGCATAGTTATATAATTTAACCGGTCTTTTTGCGATTATTTATTAGGTAAAACACAAGAGAGAGGATGATTTCAAGCTTTCAAATAGGTGGAATCCAGTTCTAAGTAAATACAAGTCCCGCGCCTTATCGCCGGACCTGTCCGTTGGAGCAGTGAGTGTTGTGTGTCAGCCAGCTGCGAAAAATTAAAAATTAAAAGTGACTACCTACAATAATTGGCTGTACTCGCGACTTAAGTCTACCCTCATAATGAAGAACAGAAACCAAAGACGTGGCAGCATGGTCTACGACCTTAGCCGGTTCCTTGCGGGACGAACAAAAAAAAAAAGAACAGTCCACCCGAGAGTAATTACGTCTTACCTAATAATAATCGCGATTGGACCCGTTTAATATATAACAGATATCAATTAATTTCAGTAATATAAAATAAGATATATATATATAGTACTCAGTATATTAAATTAAATATGAAAATCTAGTGTCACAGTGTTTGTTATTTAATTCCTCCGTAACGCCTTCACAGATTTCTATGTTTTTTGTGCATATTCGGTGGTTTTAGAATAGGTTGTAGGCCAATCAATATAGCAAAGCGGTGTTTGCCGAATGTGTTAGTTTCAATATAAAATCTCTTAGATATATTTTGAGGACAATAATCTAAGAAAATGCTAAAATAAGAGTTATAAAAACCAATCTCTAATCGGGATGCTTCAGCAATAACGTATAGTAGAAATAACCATTTATGTTAGGACTAACGTTTCCTAGTCTCCCCAATTGGGTTTCGACAAAATCGCCTGCTAGCTAGTTAGTTAGTTAGACCTTAGATTTCCGCACTTAGCCTCATAGTCGGGCCATTGTACGTAGCAAGCGCTGAGGTAGGTACCTTAACACCTTAGATACTAGGGTTTCCTTACGATGTTTTCCTTCACCGTCGGCGAGTGGTATTGCTACTATAATTTCTCAAATGTACATAACTTAGAAAACAAAGTCATTGGTACATGCCGGGGTTTGAACCTACGACCTCCCGATTGAGAGGCCGGCGTTCTACACCGCTTCGCTACCACCGCACCGACCTAAATCGCCTGCTATGAAAAGTCTTTAAAACTGAATCAATTAACGACACCGATTCCCCAACGAAACAAATTCAAAGAGATTCGTTTCGAATCGACTCGGCTCCAGTTGGCGCTAGGATTTATAGTTTGAAACTCTGAAATGATACCAAAGAATTCAAAGTAGTTATTAATCTGCCGAGTCGCAGAGAAACTACGCGATTTACATAGAATTTTGCTGTCAAATGAAAAACTATATTTAATGCGCTTCGGAGTGCTACCTAGCCATACCAATGGAAAAAATATCATAACTTTAAAACTGAACATGACAAATATGCAATGCAGGAAGAGACCCGTGCCCAGCAGTGGGGATATACAAGGGTTGATGACAAATATTAACTAGTGTGGCAACTATTTTTAGAACAGTCTAGAATCTGGAATCAACAACCAAGGACTTTAGTAACATTCCGCCAAAAACGGCCGTTTTTAGCCGACCGGAAATCGATTAAAGTTCTAGTCTTTTGACCCTAAGTTCTAGAATGTAGGTTCTAAAAATATTTGTCGCAGTTGTTAACGTTTCTTATGTTCACTTTAAGATATAAACGTATTATAAAACCTACGCTAGTTAGCAACCCGAAGCGCCTCAATTAATTTTCCTAGGTAACGATACTTCCTTATAATGGCAGGCCTGCAGCCGTCTAGTCAGAGTTGGAATTATTTGAAGGAAATCGTCACGTTTTTCTTAGACGACTGACATCTAAACGGAACGTGACGATTTCCCTGAGATAGGCTAGGGAATCGATAAAAACAGATAATGAAAAAGATAATTAATATAATTAACTAGCTTACCCAGCGAACGTCGTACCGCCCCACAGTCAATTCTTTAATATTTTTTTATTTTTGTCTCCGTAAGAACCGTCCTCGTACTTCAAGGAATATTCTAAAAAAAGAGTTAGTGAAATCGGTTCAGCTACTCTCGAGATTTGCGCTTACCAACACATTCAGCGATTCATTTTTATATAATAGAAGATAACTTACTTAACTTATACGTACTTTATTGCACACAAACATTTCACAAGACACTACCTACATAAAAATAGCATAATACAAAGGCGAGCTTATATCTGTAAGAGATTTGTTCCAACAAACCTTACAGAATAGGGGAAGAGGTACAATGCAGGTTCATAATATATGGTTCATAGTTCTGTGCACAAAATATACCATGTAAACTACAAAAGGTCTCAATAACAAAGTATTGTCACAAAAAAGGAATAAAATAAGCTAAATATCTTAACAAAATAGATATTTCTATAATATTTTTTACATCGTTCATATGGAAATACAGACTGACCGGGGGTATTTATCGTCGTTCATATTGCAAAATTTCCCATGTAAAAAAACACAGGTTTTTTCATCAAACTTGTAGGAAAAATTAAAAATTATACACAGCTCAATGTTACGACAGAGATAGATAATACTCTATGGGCCAGTTTCTGAATTAAGAATTGCGCTTAGTACATAGTTAACTGTATTGCTGTCTCTTCGAATTTCCCAGAAAAGAGTGTGACAGAACTTTACTTAAGTATTTACTACATGTCACAGATATTATGATAAAAATGTCAAAACAAAATAAAATAGTTACAAAACATGTCACACTTAATAAAAAAAATACATGCACAGTATGATATCCAATAAATTTTCGTCAAGAACACATAAAATATTAATAATAATTTAAACACACAAAAAAAAATACTAACTGAACAAACCACTCCAGAAAATATCTGAGCCAAAGGATCCCAACACGCTGGCAGTATTGCCACGCTGCACCGCCAAAGAAACCCTCTGTCCCAGATACGCACCGGAGCGGCAGTCAAGCCCACGGTCCCTCAAGCGGCGACCGCCTCCCTAACAAGGATCTTAGTCTGAGTCCCCCAAACTCCCATTGTCTCAACCGCAAATGGAACAAAAATGTTATTGTCCATAAGGGCACCATACTTTTGGCACTTCAGCGTAGCTGCCGATTCGGCCGGGGCACCGGGTCTAAGTGTAGTAGCGGACAAGTGCGAGGGAGCAAATGTACACCCGCAAGTTGCGTCCCACAGTAAACAACAGTATTTACTTACTGAAATTCGCAATTCAGAAACCGACCCCATAATTTGTTTCAATAAGTGGATCATTACAGTACCTACGTACTGAGAAAATTCGACAGCTACTATGTCTACAATTCTTTAATCTAGTACAGTCGACACCTCATCAACCTATACGTCCGTGCACTCTACTCAGTTACCTTATGGGCGATACCGCAACAAAAATGGTTTACAGTACAGCACAGGTTTATCTACTGTCGACTGTACCTACAGAGTAAAGTTTACGTCACCATACCTTCAATGCAATCAATAATGGTACATTTTCCACGCTTTCCAAGAATTCCCACCGCCGTACAATTACGGTCAAATGACAATTGTCATCATTCACCTCGGTGCAAACTGTATAAAATTATTGTACTAATTACGTAATTAATACACTGATGACGACAAATTAACACTGATGGAGGACAAAAACGAGCTGAAGGATAATGATGGAATTTTGTAATGACTTTATGCATTAAGGAAACCTGCAATTTATATTGAAATATTAACACTTCCCTAAAATGCAATAAAATAAGAGAAGATAAGAATATTCTTCATTGTACACTGGAAAAACAACAAATACAAAATAATTACAAAAGTACATTGTATAATTGGCGGGCTTATTGCTAAAAGCAATTTTTTCCTCACGATGGAAAGTTGCTAAAGGAAATCCCACCAAAAACATTCTGTAAAACCTAGCCAAGTCTCGATGGAGGTGCTCGTTTATCTCTAAAAAGTAATGAAATCTAGACAAAGTCGTGCCAAGTCTAAGGTTCCTTACTGCGATCTGTTTATTATTATACTTAATGTTATATAAATAGTAAGCTTTTATAATATACAATCGGATAGAACAATATCGGAACTAATATGACATTTATAATATTAACATAACATTTGAAAATAGTGAAGAAAAGTTTTATACAGAGCAGGAAGTAGTATTACACTCGTGTGCTTTTGGCGAACATCAAAGCCTACTCTAGAGCCCGAGGTATATTCTAAAAGCTAATAGATACTATTGCACTGTTCCACAATATAAATGTGTGTGTATCTAAATCGATAAAATAAATGTAGGGCGTGTTTAATGCAAGAAGCATTCTCTTCCAGCAAACCTTTGATTATGTTAAGACTCGTTAAATCACCAAGCGAATGTCTAGTCTATCTCGGTTTTCAGATCGGGGTTCAAGTTCATTCAGGTTTCTTCGTAATGGTTTTCGTCAGTTGGCAAGTGATATTTCGATAATTGTTTCGGCCAGGACAAATAATTAATTAACGAAGGCTTAGTATCTATAGATTGCGGCGACATCTTAAGATATTATCGCTGCTATTAAGGGCACCACACACGTGCTCAATACTATTGAATAATAAATAAAACATTTTCAAACAGCATATCCAATTTATATAGATGTTGTGAAAAAAAAAATTGTAAAATGAAACATTTACAAGTATTACTTTGATGATGAATTGTAGTTAACACATTAGAGAACACGTGCTGTGTACTCGTAGTACATTGCGTGTGTGTAGTGGCCATTACTGGAATAAGTATCTACGAGTACAATGACATTCCATACACAAGGTTATTTCCGAAAGTAGGGTAGACTGGGTACGATTGAAACAATTTAACTTTACCTGTATGTAGTGCCGTTATCTGTAATATTGACACACCAAATGGTAGTATAATCTAAAGAGCCATGATTTGGCTTCTAAATGAATTCAATTCTATAGCTCTTACTCAAACGGTTAAGCTGCAATGATGTTTTTAAAGTGATTGGGGAATTTGTTTCAAGTGACCCCATAGTGGGGTCGATTGAAACGGTACATGGGGCTAATTGAAACACTCAAATATCTTTGGGAAAATTGAATTTATGAAATCAGTCTTAATCATTTTCGTTACTTTCACATAGTCGTATGAGATCGAGAAAACTTGGTAAACATAGTATAAGTATTTTAAAATTCACGAAGCAAAAATATTCATAAGGAAAAATAGGTCAATATTTTTTTAAGTACGAGACCTAAAGAGATTTGGGTTGCACTGTTTTTTAACGTTTACCGTAATATATGTAGTTTTAGCGTAATAACAAGCATAAACAGTATAAAAATATAGTAAAATGCAAATTATTATGTTTCATACAAAAGTGCTTGTTCCAATCATAACAATGTTTCAATCATAACCTAACACGTTTTTTTTTTATTTTCTACGTGTTTTTTTATTATCACTGTGACATGAGAGGTTGTACTTTATTTAACGTACACTTATGTTTTAAGTGGGTGTTTTTAAAACTAATCTCTAAAAAAAATAATCATATTAGCAGTACCCAATAATACTTTTAAATTATTTCCCATTAATTGGTAGGTAATTGTGAAACATTTAATAGGAAATCGGTCAAGTTTAGACCCTTAGATTACTTATATAACTATGAAATCAAAGATTTTGAAAACTTAACTCTTAACATATCAGTCTCAAAGTTTACAGTATAGGAACATATTTTTTTTTCTGCGTAAATTATCTATCATCAGTAATTTATGAGAATATAATGTAAAAAAACTCAAAAACAACTCAAACAATAACAAAAGGAATAGCGTTATTTAACAGAAGTTACTTATGAAAATATTTCAACTTTTTAATTTTAAAACTAATTAAAAATACGTTGAACTTATTCTATTTTGAACTTTCTTAAAGAATTCTTAAACTCAAGTACAATTACACGTCTGCTATTGGACTTGATAATAGGTGGGCTAATTTTTTTTACCACTTGGTAGTTAGATATTTCAGAAATGTCGTCTTTTATGGGCCACTTAAATTTGTGGTTATCAATTTTTTTGGCAAATCGTACTATATAACCATCTTCCGTAATGGATTGTATCTGCCCAATATAACGGTGTACAAGATTTTTTGTAGATGTTAAATTTATTATTGCCCAGTCTTCTATATGAAGTAATGAAACGGTGGTGTCCCCATTTTCTGACTCGCAACTGGATGAATCAAATCGATCTACATCTTCTGATATATCGTACATCGACTCTGGAGACTGTGGAACATCAATGTCATCATCTTCATCGAACTCTTCATCATCTACTGAGCTTGATGAGCTGTTTATCTTTCTTTTTGGTTCTTTCTTTTTCAGTTCTGTTTTTCTGGTTTTTGTCTTCTTTTTATTATCACTGACATTTTTCATATTAGTTTTCATTTTGCTGGCATTTCTTTTTCTTTCCCGTTCTTCGGTTTGTATTCTGATGTTTTCTTTCTCCGGAGTATCAGTGTAAACTGTTGATTTCCTCTTTATTGTTTTTCTTGATGTTTTTCTGGGTGGTGCTTTAGGGTATGGTCTTACGAGTTCTGGCAAAAATGTACTAGTTGAAGGTTGGTTATGATAATCGGTAATATCAAGAGGATCCATTCCTACAGCCTGTTGAGTTATTGTGCTTCTCTGCGGAGGTGGAGCGATGGCTTCCAGTCCTGCAGCAGCTTGAGGTTGTGGTGCCATAGGGTTCGTCTGAGTAGAATGCATTTCCGGTTCGGGTACAGAGGAACTTGGCTGTGGATTTACTGAGCCACTCGGAGAAGGCGGAGCGATGGCTTCTAGTTCTGCAGCAGCTGGAGGTAGTGGTGCCGTAGACCTCGTCTCAGTCTCTTCCAGTTCAGGTATAGTAGAAGAACTTGGCTGTGGATTTACTGAGTCACTCGGAAAAGGCGGAGCGATGGCTTCTAGTCCTGCAGCAGCTTGAGGTTGTGGTGCCATAGAGCTCGACTGATTGGAGTGCACTTCCGGGTTGTGTATAGCAGGAGCATTTGACTCTAATGCTTCTGAATTTTGCAAAGCAGGTGTATTATTATTGTCGGTGATAATTGGTCTGTCTGTGACGTATGAGGGTGCAAAATCTAAATCCGTGAATATTTGTCTATTATATGGAAAAATACCGGTATTTCTAAACCCAGCTTGAACGTTACTTAAGGTCATAGCCAGTGGTAGAGCAATAGAAACTATTCTCGGGATGTCATATATATTCATCGTTTTACCTGGATTTGTTCTCATCCATCCATCACACGCTGTGTTCACAGCTTTTTTGAAAGGTCCGTATACGGACCGGTCCAATGGCTGCAGCTTATGACTGCAATGTGGAGGATAAGATAACATGATGATCCCATTAGCACGACAATAGTCAATGCATTTGATTGACACATGCGAGGAATGGTTGTCTAGCAACAAAAGCACTTTATGATCTGACGAACAATTTGTGTGTCTTTGGAAATGTTGTAGGAACAAGAGGAAATCTTCTTCTTGCATCCAGCCAGATTTATTTGCGGTACCAACACAACCAATAGGACCATCCTTCAAAAAAATCGTTTGGAAACGTACTCTTGGAAACGTAAACATTGGTGGAAGTACATTTCCAAGTGCGTTCGCTGCCACAGTTACTGTTATTAGAGTTCCTCGTTCGGCTGATGTTACGGCACCAACTTGTCGAGTGCCTCTTCTGCAAACAACGCGATTTGGTTTCTGCACTGTCGTGATGCCCGTTTCATCGACGTTATAGATATCTTTTGCTTCAAATTTTTCCCTGTCAAGTACCATCTGCAAGTTATCAAAGAAAGCTTCAACATTGTGTTTATTGAAGCTCGTTGCGCGAGCTAGGCTTGTGGCTTGAGCACATCTGATCGATAATTCTGGATGGCGGTCTAAAAAACTCCGGAACCATTCCACACCTGCAGTTTCATTTAAGTCCCATGAAGGTGGTCTAGCGATGTTGTAGCGAATAGTTAGATCGTACGCCAGTTGTCTTAAATCTTTTGTCGAGAGCCCGAAGTAAATATCAGCACACTTAATTGCATAACTGACAATCTCCTTTTCTTGAGCAGAGGTGAACACCTTCTTTGCTGAATTATAGCCCATAGTTACAATATCAGCAGGGGTATCTTCGGGAGCATTCTCTCTCTTTTTTTTATATCGCCCTAAGGAGACGTGGTTTATATTAAACATCTCAGCTGCTTTTCTCAATGATTTTCCCAAAAGAACTTCCTCGTATGCCTGCTGATACGCAAACATATCTTTGGAAGTTCTGTCTGTGACATGCTTTCTTTTTCTGGGCATCTGAAAAAGAAATGTATACTTACTGAACACAACTAAAAATAACTAACTATACCGCTGTGCACTGTGCTTTCAATGTTTTCAGAAGTACTGTAGTTTTTATTAAAGTAGGTAACTTTCGATGTATTGGCTATCAGTCTAAAAGCAACACTAATAACAAGATTTCTTAATTTGTATATATTTTGACAGTTTAGATTCCCTATGTCACTCAGAACGAAATTCATTGATGATTCTAAAAATAGCTCATAAACATAATTATATTAAAATAAAGAAACACTTAAACCCACTGGTATAGGTAGGTAGGACCACGGTAGCGTTAGAAATCAAATAGTAAAGTTTAAAGTATAGCCCAAGATATGATTATGATTCAAAGAACCCTTAAAAAAAGTTAGACTATAAGAGGTCACAAAAACATGCATACGTTAAGTATTAATATTATTAGCCCGTACTGTCCCACTGCTGGGCAAAGTCCTCCTTCCCCTTTTTCCACTTCTCTCATACAGCCGGTAAACGATATCGCCTTCTTGGGCAGTCACATAAAAAAACGTTAGGGACAGTTGAAACACAGGGACGATTGAAACGTTTCAACCGTCCCCAAGCAAATGTTTCAATTGTCCCCATCCGACTTTGTTTTACTTCAAGGTCATTATTAATAATTTAAATTGGCTTTAAAGCTTAGCAACTGTAATTTATACTATCGTAAACGACTAAATAATGCAATCAATATAATAAAACAGTCAAAAGCCGAGAGTGAAAAAGACTATAATAAAAAAATATTAAGAAATGAAGTCTTACTTTATGGCGCGAAATCCATCAAGGCGTCCTCAACACGACTGCGTCACTCGCTCGCTCGAGCGCTACTGGCCATAATTCAAAAATGACCGGCGGCGTCTAACGAGTATTGCATCACTCGCGTAAGTATAACGGTTTTCGAGAATTTTGAGTTGTTTCAATCATGACCTGTTTCAATCGTACCCAGTCTACCCTACCTATAAAAAATTGGCGCCAAAAGTCTTTGTTAGCAATTAATGTTCACGATATTTTCTGAACTGTCAATTTCACTAAGAAAATATTTCAGAACAAGAACAAGAAAAAAGAAAGACATTTATTGAAACAAATTAATACATCACAGAAAAGAAAATTAAGTTTATTTAAGGATCGTTGTCTCTACAAATTTATTAAACAATGTTACGTAGATTATATTCTTTTTAATGCACTAACCCGTGCTAAGGACTAACCTATTTAGACGCTAAAAATTCCACCCATGCCGGGACTCGAACCCGCCCGGTACAGGCAGCAACCTGTACTTAGGTAATACAGAGAGTATTGTAAAGAGGTTCGAAATTTCACTGATGCCGGTAAGTCGCCCATGAGCTCTGTTGGGAGAGCGCTGGCACGGTTAGCCAGAGGTCGTGGGTTTGAGTCCCGGCATGGGTGGAATTTTTAGCCTCTAAATAGGTTTTAAAAAAGGTTACGTAGAGACGATACGTTTGTGCCACAGTCGGAGAACTTGCCACCTGGATATAATTTCTCTGGGCAATCTGAAAATCCCTGAATCAGGTGCGGACTTGAATCTTGTACTATGTAACTTTTCACTCTATCCGGTTAAGCAGTTAGACGACTCAAAAGTGTCAAAATATGTTCGAGTACGTACATATTTTGACTTCTGACAGTGCGGTGTAGGCAAAATCAAACTCCAACCAGTAGAGAACTTACGTGATTGCACCCCAACTTGTGAGGATTCGCGGAGAGCTATAATTTGAACTTTTTGTACCAGTACTTCTCAGCATATTTTATTGCGAATTCTTCAATGGGAAACGCAAGCAAGGCGGACAGTTTCTTAGGTTTAAGGACGTGCAAAAACGCCACATGAAACGATGTGGTATTGGCCACTCGACATGGGAAAGGAAGGCAGAGTTCCGAGCCGTGTGGCGCCACATAGTTGAATCTAACATCATTGATTTCATGGCCAAACGAAGCTGCTCTTGACGCCAGAAGTTGTGAAATCAGATGTAGACCACTACCTGCCGAACAATATCACTATTCAGGCGGAAAACTCACTTGTAGCCTATCCAACCGCACCTTTAAGGCGAAGATAGGTTACATCGGTCGTATGAGAGCACATTGACGGACATTCCCCTGCCATAGCAGTCGCCGTGACCGGCCCCGGTCGGAAAGAATCATCATCATTATCACTTCTCAGTCGATGAACTATCTTTTTTCATAAACTTCCCGGGACAATCGGGAAACCCCTGAACCTTGTGCTTACTCGCGTCGGCCGAAGTAAGGATAACATGTCCAGGTGGTGACTTGCGTACAGCGACAATCTGTGCAATACTTCTCAATCAATGAACCATTTTTTTTCAAAATTGCTGTGAATTGCTGTGGGGAATCTGGATAGCCTTGAACCAGACGCGGATTCGCGTCGGCCGAAGTAAGGATATTATGTCCAGGGGACTTGCGGACAGCGATAATTTGAAGCACGGTATAGTCTGTTAGCTTTCAGAATATACCTCGGGGTCTAGAGTGGGCTTCGGTTTTTGCCAATTTTCTCCGGGTTTCGTACTGATGATCGAGTTCCGATTTCGAAATTATTAGTTCCGATATTTTTATTTCACGAATATATCCGATTCTATCCGATAGTAGCCGAGGCATATTCTAAAAGTTAATAGACTATACTTCTCAGTCGATGGACCATATTTTTTCACAAATTGCCCAGGACGATCTGAAAAGCCCTGAACCAGCTGCAGACTCCCGTCGGCTGAACTGTTTGCGCGGTACTCCTCAGTATTGCAATCACCGTAGCCAAGTTCTGTGCTGCAATTAATAATGACTATTAATAAAAAAATATACATGCTATCGTAAATATCAAAAAGATAAACAATACGAGTATTTAAGTGCACTAGTTTTAAGGTAAAAACATAGAAAATAAATGAACGTACGTCCTACGGAGTGTTATCTTTAAATCAATCCAAAAAGTAGTAAAAATCGAAAAATTTTGTGAGCGGACAGAAAATTAAACATTTAAGGCACTTAGTTTTGCGCATCAGAAAACATTTTACACCTTTACTGTAAAAACCTATTTAGAGGCTAAAAATTTCACCCATGCCGGGATTCGAACCCGCAACCTCTGGCTATCCATGCCAGCGCTCTACCAATGCACGGTGGTACCGTAGTAGGTCATAGGACTCGGATGGCAATGACTGAGCTAAGCCATGATATCTGGCTCAGTTACCCACTAATTGTCATACTACCTGAGGGTATAAAAGGTTTCGCAATCTATTGTTCCCAACATTCCTTTTTCGGCATCCGAAGTGAACACAAGTAATTAGTCATCAACCTGTTATCACCAAGTGCTTTAATTAGCCCAAGACGCGACGCGTGTGTTTAAGTTCCAACTTGTCTGTGACCTGCTATTTTACAATGGAATTTGAAGTCACAGGTATGTATTATTAATTTACTTTACTATTTTGCCTTTTCCTTCTACATTTTTTTTTTAAATAGAGTGCTACGCCAACGTGGCATTTTTTATGTATTTATGTCTGTATATTTTTTACGTTGAAGCTTTTACTTATGTTTGTACCTACTTGTACCATTCAATTTGGTATAGAAATATGGGTTACAATGTCTACTACTAGGCCTCTCCAAATTTAGCTGCGTCATGCTGCGTCTGTAAGGTGCAGCCAGGTGCTACGCCGCGCGCCTGAACGCGTAGCAGGCGCGTAGCACTTGCTACGAAACATGTATCTATTTTGATCCGCTTTTAACGTATTTTTATTTTGTTTTAGGTACAAGTATTAAGTGTTCTTTCAAAAGAATGCTTGTACTAGATACTTGGCTGTCTATTAAAGACAGCAAATCTGAACTGGAGCGTTGGCATCGAGTTTTTCGAGACCTAATACAATTGCTGCCTGATGTTGAGAATTACATTGCTGATGACTTGGAAAAAAGAGTTACTAAAGTTTGTACAAGATTGGTAGCAATTTGGAAGCAAGTCACGCGCAACCATTCTCGCATGGTCTCTAAGTACGGAGACTGGCTGAACGAAATTGAAGTTTGCGTTCTGCCAACTTGTGCAACAGTAGGGAGCCACAACACCCAACGGCCAGCAGCAGAAGCTTCGACAAGCACCCAACAGCACCAGCACAGGAAGGACTTTGAGGAATGTAGCAAGAGATCAAAACGCCGCAGGCTTGCAGAGTTAAGTAAAGTAGACAGTTCTGCGATAAATTCTTTGTTGGACGATTCTAGTCTATCTAACGCCGCTGCATCTTTAAATTTCAGCACTGACGAAGTCTTGTCTCTTATAAATGAGACAAAACTGACTAAACATCAGTATCTTTTGGTGAAAGACTTCGTTAATGCAAAATCACCTAATGCATTACCATCTTATCAAAAAGTGTTAGAAGCTAAGAAGCGGTGCTATCCATCGCAAGAGTTTATCACGGAATCATCTGCTGAAGTAGAATTACAATCATTGTTAGATCATACTGCTTGCCGGATACTAGAATCCCAAAAACCCGTTTTGAATAATATTGACCCTAATAAAGAATTTGTTTTGATTGGAAAATGGGGTTTCGATGGGAGTACGGGGCACAGCGAATATAAACAGATTTTTGGAGATTCTGGTATCGATGATGATGGCAGTATGTTTGTTACTTCATATTGTCCTCTTCAATTGGTTTGTAAGTCCAATACCTCCGACCCAGATCAAATAGTTTGGAAAAATCCGCGCCCTTCTTCCACCAGGTATTGTAGGCCTATTCGATTCCAATTTGCCAAAGAATCCAAAGACCTTTCTGTGCAAGAAGAAGCTTATTTCAAGACTAAAATTGATAGTTTACAACCGACTTCTTTCACTCACGGTGAATATGAAATAAAAGTGCAGCATTCTTTACAATTAACCATGGTTGATGGTAAAGTGTGCAGTGCTCTGAGCGATACATCTTGTAGTAGATGTTATATTTGTGGTTCAACTCCAAAAGAGATGAATGACATTGATAAATCGCTGAGCAAAACTGCAGATAGTGGTACCTATCAATTTGGACTATCTCCTCTTCACTCGTATATCCGATTCTTCGAATATTTAATTCACGTTTCTTATAGATTAGACATAAAGAAATGGCAGGTACGTTCTTCAGACGAAAAAGCTCTTCTTGCACAAAAAAAACAACATGTGCAGCAACAGTTTAGGCAGAAACTTGGTCTAATAGTCGACAAACCGCGAAGTGGAGGAAGTGGCACATCTAACGACGGAAACACTGCCAGAAAGTTTTTTTCTAACTCAGCGGTTTCAGCGGAAATTACTGGATTAGATAAAATCCTTATTGACAGATGTCATAATCTGCTGCAGTGTCTTTCGTCGGGATACAAAATTAATAACGCCACTTTTAAAGAGTATTCTCTAGAAACAGCACGTAAACTTGTTGCTACCTATCCATGGTACAACTTGCCATCGTCTGTACATAAGGTCCTCATTCATGGGTCGGAAGTAATTGAACACGCATTATTGTCAATAGGTGAGCTTTCGGAAGAGGCCGCCGAATCTTGCAATAAATTAATCAAACTCTTCAGGCGTGACAACACGAGGAAAATGTCTCGGGTTGTCACAAACACCGACTTGATACATAGACTTCTCCTTAATTCGGATCCTTATATTTCTAGTTTAAGAAGGTTACCACAGAAGAAGAAGTCTATTCTATCAAAAGAAGTATTAAATTTGTTGTCGGTTTAGGAAAAAATGTAAAAAATAAGATAGGTATTTATGTTATTTTTTACATAACTCCTATTATGTAAATATAATATTTTTTGTCCAATTGTGTGTTTGTACTTAGATGTTAGTTAAGTATTTACTTTATTTGTAATATAAAATGTAAATAGTAAGGTTTAATAGTTATTAAGTTGCAAACCTTCTTTTAAGTGTAATAAAAATGCATAATTTTGTAAATAAAATAAGCTTTTTAAGATTATTTTGTTTTTTTTTTATTGTGTTATGGCTTAAAGTATTACAAAACACCATAATAATAATAATCAGCTATGACAACGACAGTCATTATTATCGCGAAACCCTATGACCGCTACTCTTAGGGCGTGGAACCAGTGTGCAATGGAGCCAATGGGCGACTCACCTTTACTGTAGTTATTATCACTTTGAATTTGAATTCACCGTTTCATGCCAGGAAAATTACGATTAGCTACAATTTTTTTAAACATTTTCTTCTTCTTCAGGCTATATTAGTCAACTGCTGGACATAGCCCTCCCCTAATGTGCGCCCCTTTAAACAATTACTGTTAATTCATTAATATCAATCTTTGAAAATGGCTGTGTGGTGTCGGCCTAGAGAATAGCACCAACCCAAATTCTTCCCGCGGGTGTCGTGAAAGGCGACTAAGGGACACAAACCGCGGAGTGGGCAGCAACGCTCCCTGCAGTACAATTCCACTAAACTGCGATCCCCAACCCGCATGCCCAGCGTGCGAGTTTATGGTTTATGGGTATTACCCCCTAATGATGGCAAAACCTTGCGCTCATTAGAGGAGGGCTATGTCCAGCTGTGAAGTAATATAGCCTGAAGAAGAAGAATCTTTGAAAAAATAAAAGATATACCCGAATATTTTGCACACAATTTAAAACGCACATCACCCTGTATGCATTAGCAAGCAAGTTAACGATTTACAACTGTATTTATTCCCCTAGCCACCGCTACTCATAGACAACTAACATTGACCCTCACCAGTGGCTACCATGTTTTATGCGAAACTCGCTCTTAGGTCTCGTACAGTAAGAGTTATGTTGGCGCAGTAGGCGGTGAAGTCCACAGTACTAAATTCGGCAAACTGTGATGTCATACGGCTTTATCTTATCAAACTCGCGGCCGCCTCGTATACAACTGTCTTTGTTTTAGATCCACACGTTGCTTATATTCGAGTGAACATCAGTTTGTCGGTCAGAAGGTGGTGGTGGAAGAGCGGAAGAATTTATTTGTATGAATTAATTAATTTATTTATTTATTTATTTATTTATTTATTTGTAGGACAGTAATGTGTAGGTCAGAAGTTATCAACCCGCCCATAAGGCCTCTGAAATGGCTTAACGACTGCCATTACATGACAGCCGGCAACAACGGCTTAACGTGCCTTGCGAAGCACAGAAGCGCTTGGAAAAAGTGCCACTGGCGGTAGTCACGGGACGGTCACCCATCCCGCGTCTGTAGTTGCTTAACACAATTGATTGATTCCAATAACTCGGTTCGGTTCGGCTAGGCCACGAGTGCTTCCTATGACTTCGTTTATTTTCAAAGTTATATTTACAAACTCGTAGTTGTTACTACGAGTTTGTAAATGTAACTTTGTACGTCGTGGGGATACAGCTTTGTTGGCTATACACGTATCGACTTGTATTTCCTGTGGGCCACTCCGACTAAGATGTTAGGATAGCAAAAGTGCTGGGCAAGCCTACTACTCTATCTAAAAAAACATGTTCCAGCCACTGCAGCGGCCGAGTGGTCTATCCACCTATCTAGTGTGAGTGAAGGTGCCACTGGACGTTGTATCTATCATCTTAGTACAAAGGCTACTTGTACTAATGTACACCGGACTCTAGAGGGAATCGTACCCACGATAACTTTGGATTGATAATCAGACTTGATACCTCTAGGCTAAAGCAATTGAGACAACGATGTAGAATAGTTTTTTGACATTTCTCAGTTAATTGTTACCGAATCCTTTTGTAACTCTTAGCGTAGATTAAAAATGTTTCGCCTCACAGAAAAACCTACTACAGATTTCAGTTAGGATTTTTTGTATTAAATATGTATTCTGTAAATATCTTGAATATATAGCCTCAAAAAAAACCTACTTGCAATAAAAAAGAGAGCTGTGGTAGCTCAGTGGGTAGAACCATGGACTGGCAAGCGAGAGCCCCAGGTTCGATCCCGAGAGCGGGCATGTACCAATGACTTTGTTTACTTTCAAAGTTACGTACATTTGCGAATTTGTAGTCGCAATACCACACGCTAACGGTGAAGGAAAACATCGTGAAGAAACCCGCGGCTTGGTTAGCTCCGCACGTATTGACTAGTCTTTCCTGTGGGCTAGGCTGACTAAGCTGTCAGGATGGTATAGGTGCTGGGCAAGCCTACACCATCTATAAAAAAAAAAACATGTCCCAGGCACTACAGCGTCGGAGTGGTCCCGTCACCCATCTAGTGTGAGTGAAGGTACCACTGGACGCTGTATGAATCATCTCATTAAGTAGATGCAAAAGGCAATAAAAAAAAACTTACGATTTACCCTAATTTTCGTTAAATTTTTGAAAACCTATTTAGAAAACTATTTTGAAAACATATTTGCATTAAAAATAATATAATTTCGTTAAAATGTTCAAGTGGTGAATGAAATCTATCACAAAGCCACCGAAAACATGCCCCAGGTGATTTTAGGACAAGATAATCACGATACTACGCTTATAGATAAGGTAAACGCAATCAATGTCAGACAAATAAAATGTAGAGTATACATGTAAGCATTTCCAAATATTTGTGTACAGTGTGACTAGCAAATACAAGCTTGAAAAACTCAGTCACTCACATAACTCAGGGCCATTTTTTGAATTGAGAACATAGATAGATAGAGAAAACTTTATTGTACATAAAAATGGAAATTACACAGATATTTCTTTACCTAAGAGTACAGACGGCGGCCTTATCACTAAAAGTGATCTCTTCCAGACAACCTTTGGATGAACTGGACTAATACATTAGATAAGGAAGTAGATGTACAAAAAAAAACATAGAAAACGATAATTTCAGAGGTACCTATATAAATACATGCCTAAATAACAGTTTGAATAAATCAAATTATCAACAGATACATACAAATAATTTACATAAATAAAAATAAAAAATGAATATTACCTATATATACATACATAAATAACCGTAGTGATATGTCTCTTTGACAATTTCTCACGTAAGAAATGACAGAACGTTACTTAACTTTCTGGGCTTGCGACGTTTAACATAAGTTAATAAAATATTTCATGCTATGTTTTGTGAGTCTGAGAACCAGTTTCTGAATTGGGAATTGCGCTAAGTTAATCCCGTACTGTACTGCTGTCTCTTCGTATTTCTCAGCAAAGAGCGTGACAAAACGTTACTTAAGTATTTACTTAGTAAAACTCTCAATTCAGCAACCGACCCTATAACACTAAATTTGATATCAAAAGTTCAAAAGGAATATATCGCTTTAGCGACTAAGTTTGTTGTTTGTATATCAAATTTAATTCACATACATAGACTTCCAATTGCGGAACACCAGAGAGTCCGAAACCTCCACAGTAAGCGATTTTCATCATCCTTCATTATGCGCACAGCTAGTGTGGAACACCTTGCTCATAACCTGAAGCTCTTTAAGATCAACAGGCCTTTTTCGGGCTCAATCCATCCATCCATCCTAGACCTCATCTTTACCCTCGGGCTAGATAGAGGTCAAGAGAAGTCTATTCCTTATAAAAAAGTGTGTTGGTTGATACGGAGCCTGTTGGCGTTCCATAATAAATCAATGAATAAAATCAAAGCGCTCCTGAGGTTAACAAACTTCTGATTTGCACTGATTTGTTCAATTTCTTTTTTCCGTTCAATGATGATCAGCTGTGGACTGGATATACCTATAGGAGGCTTTGGTAAATGAGTCGTGTGAAAAGACGAACGCGCTCAGCTAATATGGTTCGCTCAAAACTTTGCTGTTAGGACTCACTCAAGGAGGAAAATTTGTAATACTCTAATCTTATTACTCTAATGTTATAATTTCAGTACTTAGTTTATTTACTACTGACAAAAGCCCTACAAATAGAGAGTTTACATATCCTAACATTTTTTTTATGTAGAAACATGAAAAATTTCAAGACACTACATAATTATAATGAACTTAAAAGAAAAACTATCACAGCTAAGTAGGCTTTAAAACTTAACGAGTAATAGGCGACCAACTTGTAAAAGTTTTTCGACTTTTTACAAATTTCATTGAAAATTACTTTGATAGAGTTGTTAGTTCTGTAAAATAGGTAACAAAGCCTTCTTTCTACAGAACCTTATACTCTGCGTGGCATGATACACTTAGACTTTATTGAAGTCGGTTAAAAACGTACAAGAATTATCTGAAAGTCGTCATTCGTATCACATTCACATGGCTCGTTTGTCTAGCGGTATCATGTCTGATTGCCATGCCGTGGGCCGTGGGTTCAGTACTCACTGGGGGCTCCCATACATTTGTACTCATAGCCTTAGTCTGGATGAGTTTTTGTTTGTCAATTCCTTGCCTAAAACTTTCATAAGCACAACACATTGTAGACATCTGTGAGACGAGCAACCGACGACGCGAGCTCTGTCTCTGCTCACCATGATTAAGCTCTGCGAATCGGAGCGAAACCTGGTCGGACTTTTCCGATATAACAACACCCGTAAGTAGATCCGGACTAAAAGTCTACAATTCCTTGCCTCATTACCAAAGCACAAGGTATCCTAGTTTGGCACCAGGTTAATTAATTGTGTTGTGTGGAAGTTCCAAAGTTCTGACCTAGCAACCATGGACCGCACGACGCAGCATAGGCAGCTACCAGATGGTCTGATGGCCTGACCCTAGAGTCTACATAGATTTTCAATAGAGTGATATAAGCACGACACTGGCTGTTACTCGTATTTGACTCAATTTGTTAGTCTACAAATCCATAGCAGTCCAATACCAGTCCAGGGATATAACCTGCAAATATTAAATAGGCATCTCTCTCAAGAAGGTCGAACGCGCAAGGCGCCGAGTTAAGTAGCACCGGCTATACCATTGCAATGTGATTGGTTACTAGACTACCGATAGTGTGAATGAAACTACCACTACCGGACTAATATGACTCTAATGAACAACTATGCATTTTAGAGACTCACCCCCCTGATTATAGTGGCGGGCAGTTGATGGATCCGAACGGCACAAAACCGTGCAGCTTGGAAAACCATAGAGGTCCTGCAGTGGACGTCAATGGTTGATGATGATGATGTGGAAGTTATTATTATTATCACCCGCAAGCAAAACTACCTAAGTTCTTAAAGTCGTACAGTTCTTTCACACCAACCTTTACATACGTGCACTCTAGTCAGTTACGTTAGGGCTACTTTGCAGCCAAAGCGCAAAGGTTGTCCTGTTGTCGATTGTACGTCTACTTAGACGTTGTTGTCTTGAATGTAAATATCATCATAAGATGTCAAATTACGCCTCGTTGGCAGATGATGGGTTAATAATGACTAGAGTTTCTTTTATTTTATTTCTGCGTACATAATCTACAGTCTGTTAGCTTTTAGAATATACCTCGGCTACTATTTGGTAGAATCGGATATATTCGTGTTATAGAAATATCGGAACTAATATGAACTATTAAATAACTTTTCAAAATAGTGAAGAAAAGATTTATACAGAGCAGGAAATAGTATTACACTAGTGTGCTTCCGGCGAAAACCGAAGCCTACTCTAGAGCTCGAGGTATATTCTAAAAGCAAACAGACAGTACCTACATAATCGAGTTCGATTATGAATCTGTGCTCATCGGTGCTGAATATTAATTTGGTATTAAAAAGTGGATTAATGGTAGTGAGATTGTGATTTAGAGGATGATTGTGTCTACAGTCCTTATTATCAGTCAGTTTATCCTTATTTGTCTAATTTAGTAAACAAGATTCTAAACTCAAAATTTACGTTTAATGCCAAAACTAGATATTTTATCGCAAGTTCATGAACTTTGTTTATAAAATTGGCAGCGTGTTATAAAAAATAGTGTCCCAAGTTACCTCATTTATGGGAATATAATAGTATTCGACTAAAAGTCTACTTTACCGGTAGAATCTTGGTCACTAAAATGGGTGAGGACGGATAAACAGACTATAGTGTTCAACACATTCATAAGTAATGATTTTTATGTCGAAAAATTTGTTATAACTAAGTTATAACTTTTTTGAAAATAATGACATGTACATAATATATACTCATGTAACTATGTACCTTTGTAACCATTTTGCGTTTTTTTCTCGTTAAAATAAGAAAGATTATTCTATAACTAACAATAACGAATACTACCTTATTTTGACATATCCTTGTTACCTTCTTTTCCACGTATTATCAAATCCCAGACTCTAGACTCCAAATACTATTAAGTCTGGAAATAGCAATTTTTACATACATTAAGCAATTTTTTATAGATAGATAGAGAACACTTTATTGCACAACCAGAAAAATATTACAACCATGATTCTTAAATCTAAGTAATGTTATACAGTTGGCGGTCTTATCGCTAAGAGCGATCTCTTCCAGACAACCTTTGGATGGAGTGGATTGCATGAAGAATATAGTCAGTACGTAGTGCATGTACATAAATAATTGAATTGAAAATATATTGATAAAAAACAGCAAAAGAGTGCGAGAATATATTTACTTATAATTACCTACGATATAATGGACATATATTTAAAGAATAATATAGGTACATAGATACCTAAAAAAATACTAAATTTTAAGAATTGAATCTGGGTATCCAAAACTACGATTGAATTTTATAATGTTTCTTCTTTTGCGTCAAATGTATAAAACAACTTAGTAGTTTTAAAATTACGTATGTTGAGCATTGCATTGCTACTACAACTTCACAAATGTACGTAACTTTAAAAAAACAATTCTCGATCTCCCGAATGCTCTATAGTGCCATTGTACTAGCAGTTCCACTCGCTAACTGTGAAGGAAAAAATCGTGAGGAAACCTGAGCAACTGAGGTGTTCACAGATCTTGCGCTTGAAAACGATGAAATTGGCGCTAGGCACGCGTAGTGATCATAAAGCCTAACTTACTTTACTTACTTTTGGCGGCCTCGGTGGCGCAGCGGTTTAGCACGCTGACTGTAAAACGGAAGGTCTCGGGTTCGATCCCCGGCCGGGTCAAACTAGGAAACGAACTTTTCTAGTTTGTCTCGGATCTTAGATGTCATCTATGTATTTATTGTATTAAATCTATCGTCGAGTTAGCACCTATAACACAAGTCATTTAGTTGTACTTAGTATAAGGCTAACGAGATCTGTGTAATATGTCCATGAATATTTATATATTTATTATTTATTTATTTATACTTTATTGCACGCGAAAAACACATAAAAGAAATAGAATGCAAAAGAATACATGTACAAAGGCGAAGGCCTAACTTTCTCTCTTTTCCTCTCACTCTCTATCTCTCTCTTAAAGAAAACTTGTCCCTGCAGTGGAAAGTATACAGGGCGTCCCAAAGTTATGGGACATGGAGGGAAAGTACCTTAAATATCGACTACGGCAGTTTCATGTGTATGTTTTTAATTTGATTGAAATGATTAATTTCACTCTGTTCCTTTCTTTTAAAATACTATGTTACTTAAGAAGAGTTATTAGTTTTTGGCCATTTTTTCGATTGGCATCATAAAAGTGGGGGTGTTTTTTTTTAATTTAAGTCGGTTCGATTCCCAGACAAGGCAAGTAATTTTTAGAAAATCTTTGAATGCAGAATTACTAACTTTTGAAAATAACATAAAGTCTTCTTTCAGCAAAATACCCTATCTACGATATTTAAGGTACTTTCCCTTCATGGCCTATAACTTTGGGACGCCCTATATAGGCTACATAGAATGAAGAAAAAAAGGTTCCGTACCAGAACGGGGCAAATGTGATTTTATTACTGTGCCTAAACTTTGTGTTTGTCTGTCTGACTTATAGAAGGAATTTTAATAATTTTGAACAATGAAAGCGGACTCCCAGCAAGTAATAAATAATTTAAAAAGACTAAGCGAGAGACGTAATTTTTAAGGGTTTAATTCATATTGTATGAACGTAAAGCATGGTAATACTTACAAGTGTCAAATTTGGTATGGCTGTAGTGCATTCCTATTAGAATAAAGAAAAATATGAAAATCCGACCAATTATGAGTCGGATCAGGTACATTAGGTACAATGATGGTAAGGAAACCTGGCGCACTCGGCCGTTTTTATTTTGAAAATTTATTTTGTAGTTTAAATTTAATGGAATGTATCATGTGTCGGAACAAAAGATCTGACCGGAACCAACCAAAATCCGTGCTAGTCGAAGGCGCAAAAAATCCAGCGTCTCGCCTGTTATCATTCACAGATACCATCTTCAGACACACATCTCACAACAAATAGGCACTCCAACTAAACAAAGTAAGCCGTTATCTCTCGTGTAAAATGTGTAAAAATAAAACTACAGCCGGTCGACATTCGCCATTACGTTTTGAGGCTATGGTTCAGGCGGCCGCGTGTCTGCGCCTTTATCTCGCGATCGTGTTCGCGACCTCATACTTGCGCCCACGCAGCGCAGGGAGCTGATCATGCGCTCCTCCGATCAAACGGGCATGTACTTACTAAAATTGCTTTAGAAATTATCTTGGATAATTTGGGTAGCTAGTGTCGTCCGGGCGTGTCTTTCGACAGTTATAAAATCAAAGTGTTGTGTAGTAAATTAAGGTTGACAGTGAGAATTAATTTAAATGTGTAGTAAAAATCCTAGTTCCGGATAGAAGAAAGACAAGTGATACTGTTGTGCGGACTATATTAAAGGTCGGTTCAATGTGTCAGCAGAGGCGTCGGGCATCCAATATTGGTGTCAATAAATAACCAAACCGAAGGTCGATAGGATAGCCTCTGTCGTAATAAGCCGATGCAATGGCGATAAACAAGCAATGACGCGGTACGCATGCGTTCAGTGAATGAGATTGCTAACGCTACCGTGTTGAAATGACTACGGTGGGTGTCGGATAGCGGACAGCCTGGGTTACTAGCCACCTAGCACTTCGATAAAACTCTCGCTCGCCTGCCAGTCGAATTTCACTCTTACCCATCGACTTTAAGACCTCAAATGGGTCCTGTTGAGAGACATGTGACTCGTTTCACAAAAATATTTTCCTATAGTTATCGGCCCGCTGACGTTTGAAGTGTTAATGTGCCAGTGACAGTGTTTTGTTCCGTGACTTTGGAATTGTGTTAAAATGTGGAGGGAGGACAACTAGTGCACGCGCTATCAGGCCGCGCGATAATGGATGTGGATCTAGAGGAGTTTGCAGGTAAATACCATGTAAATAAGGCTGCAAATAGTGTGTGTTTAATTTAGGACGATAATCGGCTTGTTTTCTTCACTCGTGTTTTAATCGTCGTTTTCTTCGTCGCTTGCTCAGAGTTATAATGGCTTTACAAAGTGGATCTGCGACGTAGCGACTTATTTTAACATTAGTCATTTATTTTAACGGTAATATAATGGAAGCACTAAAATTTTCGCTTAAAATGTCTTCCAGCTAACTTTAGGATCATTGCCAGAAACAACCAACTGTCTTATGACTCTATGCCATTAAACCAGTGTTCTCTAGTATGGTACCTACTCCGTTTTAAAGTTAGGGTTCCTTGAAACTAAACTAGCCCAATAATACTTGTTCCTTTAACATAGTGTGGCATGGCATCGGAAAGGGCCTTGGTTCTGTATGTGTAGTACGATGGCGAGTCAAGCAGTTTGTGGTTCTAAAAAGTCAGAAATTGACAATTAATATACTGTAAAGTCGCGACTTCAGGCATTTAAAACACTCGACTCGCCTCGTCATACCAACTATCGATGCAGATCGGTCTTCATTCAGGGAGTCTTTGCCCTTACTGGCAAGAACACAGTGGGCCGATTTCTGAAATGAGAAATCCATTAACTAAATACTTAAGTAACGATCTGTCACCCTCTTTGCTGAGAAATTCGGAGAGACAGAACTACAGCTTTTAGAATATACCTCGGCTACTATCGGATAGACCGATTATATTGCAATAAGGTGTGGTTTATTTTATATCGTTATTTATAAATTTACATAACTTTTCAAAATAGTGAAGAAAAGTTGTAAACAGAGCAGGAAGTAGTTTTACACTCGTGTCCTTTCGGCGAAAACCGAAGCCTACTCTAGAGCCCGATGTATATTCTAAAAGCTAACAGACAGTTAAGTATTTACTAAGCGAAATTCTCAATTCAATTCAGAAACTGGCTCACTGTCGTGTTAGTCCAAGTGTACAATTTAGCCAAGTCAAATTAGCGCGGTATCATTTAATCAGCCAAATTTTTTTTTGTTAGCAGAATAAATAAATGAACAGCAACACCCAAATAAAACAAAACAAATTGGTGTCCACCCAAATAAAAATGTACATATACACATAACCTCACGTGGCAGGCCTGGTCTGTGCCTACCCCTCTAGGATACAGCCCAGAGGGGTAGGCAAAGACCAGGGACTGCCACTTGCCACGATCCTGACAGATCACCTTCGCTTCATCAAAGTTCATCAGTTGCATGCACGGTTGATCTACTTATTTGGGATTCACTGCACAACATTTTGGGCTTTTCCGCTGATCAAACTTATATTTTCTAGCTGCTTATTTTTATGTTTTCTGGTGTTGGCTAGTGACATTGCTAATCGTTTAAATGAACAGAAAAATATGCAATGGATTGAGAGGAATGACCCTTCTTTGGATTGACTGCCTCTTCTTCCCGCGTTTTTGTTTATAAACCTTTTTATTTTTTTATTTTACAAAACATTTTCGGCCAAAGTTTTCCATACAGCTTAAATGCCATCGACAATTTTTACAACATCCACTTTTTCCTTAATTTGACCAAAATAGCTCCATGGCCTTTCTTTATTTTTCTTTCCTCCTATCGTAGGAAGGAAACTTCCATGATTCTTTTTATAAGCTATATTAAGCTATATTATAAGCTACAAAGAGGAAATATGTTTAGCCACTTACTGTGTTACGAGTAGCCCAAGTGAATCGTCCCAATAATATATTATTACTGTAGATTTTTAGTCCGGATCTACTTACGGGTGTTGTTATATCGGAAAAGTCCGACCAGGTTTCGCTCCGATTCGCAGAGCTTAATGAGCAGAGACGGAGCTCGCGTCGTCGGTTGCTCCGTTGGTCGTCCGTAAGTAGATCCGGAATAAAAATCTACAATGTGTTGTGCTTACGAAAGTTTTAGTTCAAAAATATTATTACTGTGATAGTATTTCAATACATTTTAAATTAAATTTTGTAGACTATTCACGTGACTCAAGACAAGAGGTAATGTAGAGACTACAGCGGCAGCTCTATCATATTTGATAGCTATTTATGACGTTTGAACATCATTAACTTATTGTTGTAGAGTAGTCACACTATTAGGCAACTGTGAATTTAGCAGATTTTAGTAGTGAATCGCCAAAATCAGTATTGATAACTTACAGACAGCCTAATTACGCCCGCACAGCACAACTAATTCTCTTTTTTTATAAGGGTAAGCGAAGACGGGATCTGTAATGTTACGTTAACTTATTAAATACTATACTACACTATATATACTATATTAATTCCATACTATATCCCTTATATCCCTTATTGCCGTGCATGCAACGACTTATGAACGTTGATGAAGCGAAGAGGTGATCTGTCAGGATCGTGGCAGGTGGCAGTCCCTAGTCGCTGCCTACCCCTCTGGGATACAGGCGTGAGGTTATGTATGTATGTGTATCCCTTATACAACGTTTGCTTTCACTACGTAATGAGTCATTTTATACAGCGTCCAGTGACAGTTTCACTAACACTAGATGCGTGAAAAAACCATTCGGTCGCTGCAGTGCCTGGAACATTGCATTTTTAAATTTAGCGGACTTGCCTAGCACTTATACCATCCTGACAGCTTAGTCGGCCTACCCTGCAGGAAAGAAAAGTCAAAACGTGAGGAGCTAACCAAGCCCCGGGATTCTTTGTGACTTCACAGTTAGCTTTGCATAATGCCACTAGTATTTTGTCGGTATAAAGGTAAAACTCATTAACTGCTTTTCCATTTTTTTATTTATAAACTGATATTGATATTGCCCAAAAATAACACTATCTAGTTTACTCATTAAAAAAATAACGATGGGTGAGCGTTTTTATTTCTGAGCTAAATATTACATTTAGTATCTCAAATTCACATTAGCGCAGTTTCTACGATAAGGCTCATTTGCAGTTACTTAATTTTACCTTTATACCGACGATTTCTTAATGATTCGCGGGACTCATAAACAAAATTATTTATTTTGCGATTATTTATTTTACCTAATAAATAATCGCGATTTGACCCGTTTGATATATAACTATATAATGCCACTACAAATGCCCGAACGGGCATCGAACCTGGGTCTCTCGCTTCCGAGTCCATTGTTCTACCCACTGAGCTACCACAGCTTGCTCCGATAACCAGACCCATTATTCGTTCACATTCGGCTAGATATAGGTGTAAGCTAATTTGGTCCTCCTGACATGGGTGAAAGCCACTGGAAACTTAGTTAGCTGGACTACAGTGGTTAATTTATGGAACAGCAGCGCAGACTAGGTAGGACATTGAAACATGTTTACAGAGCCTATTTTATGTTAACATAGTGCAAATGCAACCAGCGGAATTCTCGGAGAGTTAACCTGAACCTCAACTTCGTCACAACGAAAGGTATTTTCATTGCCATACACTTGTACAAAAACTCGAGTGGCTTTCAATTGATATGCGTCCGTCTTTTTGTCGTATAGTCGATACACCTATCTAGGATTAGAACGCAATTTTCCCTAAAACGAAGCGCTCGTGACCTAGCCGAACCGAGTAATTGGAATCAATCACTTGAGTTAAGCAACAACAGGCGCGGTCAGGTGAAGGATGGGTGACCATCCCGTGACTATCGCTATTGACATTTTTTTCGAGCGCACCGTGCTTTGCAAGGCACGTTAACCCGTTGGTGTCGTCTGTCATGTAATGGCAGTCGTTAAGCAATGTCAGAGGCCTTATCGCCACTGTCTTACAATCCTCCACCCACCCTTACTTGGCTCCCGTGGTGAAGTACGGCCTAACCTTCCTACGATGCAGGAAGAGACCCGTGCCCCAGGGGTGGGTTGATTGATTGAATTTATACACATCTTTCAACTGTAAAGATTGTTGAGCATAATAATAGGCCGCACGGGTCTCGTCTTATCCAATCTACAACATCCTTTATTGATTTGGTGGCGCTTCGGTAGAAGCCGTGCCTCACATGCAGGCATGTGTGGCAATCAATGGGTTTGAGATCTGGCATGGACTATCTCGCTAACGATGAAGGAAAACAACGTGACGAAAATCTAGTAAATTTTTTAGGTGGTCACATAATGTAGGTACATGACCCATCTATGAGACTGGGTCGTTAAGATAGATTAGTCCCAGAGAGAGATACCTCTCTCAGAGAGTATCCCACGACCTTTTAATATAGAACCACTTCTTCAGAATTATGACGATTTCACGATGTTTCACGTTCATTGCAGGACTCAAGTTTTCTACCAACGAGCGCGGTGTTAGTTGCATTATGTTGAGTGGTAAATATTGCACGTTTTTTTAATGGCCGGTGCTTGTAGCATAGCAGGAAGCGACTTGCGTTTTTGACGCGTTTTGTGGCGGTCTGTCAAAATGATCGATATTCTACAGGATGTGGTGTTAAGATTGGATAGGTAACCTAAAAATCGTATCTTAAAGTCTCGTGTTGAGCGCTTAAATGTTTAAGATAGTATGATAAAAATTCATTTGAAATGTGTTTTATATTTACTGTTTTAAGGCTATCCTTCAAGCATGTCTCACCCGGCTTTGTTCCCAGCCGCTATTTTCCAATGAAAAGCGCGACATAGTTTGTGTATGTCATGCATTATCATGCTACGAATACGCCAGGTGCGTTTATTTAGGAAATAAGTACCCGGTAAATATTTTTATCGTAGAGTTATACTTGAGTTTGCGAGTGACTTCTGGAATCCCAGAAGTGGAAAAAGCTAATAATCCTGTTAATTTGCTACCTTTGTTTATGTAATTAAACCGTTATTGCATCTTGTTAGGGAAATCGCAATGTGGTGGACTTAATACTGTAAGAATTTTCGATCAGTCAAACTTTCACGAAGAGTTTTCAATCAATTAATACTGCTGCAGATAAAGGCGCTGGCGGTTCGAACTTGCTCCACCGATAGGAAAAATCATATCTTCCTTTATAACGCGTCTTTGGAAAAAGTGAACATCATAAATCTTAATAAATATAGTAGATATTTTTAGAACCTACATACAAGAACTGTCATGCAGTCGTTAAGCCATGTCAGAGGCCTTAGGGGCGGCTTGATGACTCCTAACAGTAAGGCCCGCCACTGTCTTACAATCCTCCACCAACCCAGACTTGGCCCCCATAGTGATTTATGGCTTTTCTGCAATGCAGGAAGAGACCCGTGCCCCAGCAGTGGGGACATACAAAGGTTGATATCGATACAAGAACTTAGGTCCAAGAATCTAGATCTAAACTGTACAGCACTTTGGCCGAAATCGGCCGTTTTTAGCGGTAATCTAGGTTCTAGAGGTTCTATAATAGTTGTCACAGTTGTTAAGATTTCTGACGTTCACTTATAGACAAAAACGCTGCCTGTACGTAATACAGAGAATAGTGTAAAGAGGTTCGAAATTTCACTGATGCCGGTGAGTCACCCATTAGCTCAGTTGGAAAGAGCGCTGGCACGGATAGCCAGAGGTCGCGGGTTCGGATCGAATGAGTGAACATTTTAGCTTCTAAAATAGGTTTTTAAAATTGTCCTTAGCACGGGTTAGTGCATTAAAAGTAAAAATATTATAAAACGTATTATTAAACAACTTACGGCTAAGCGCCCAAAGCGACTAATCGCCTTTTTTGTAACCTGTAGCAAACAACACGTGTACTTGTAAAATTCGGGCACATAATACACTACACTAGCTTGTTATCTACCCCTTATCAGCGGTACACACACGGCAATCAATAACTTGTGTTTACCACAAGTTACGTCTGTACGTAACTTGTGGTAAATCGTCTGTATCTGTATACAGACGATTAGCCAACGCCGACGCGGCCCGCGTCAAATCCGGTAGGTTAAAATACAAAGGAAATTTGTCTAGAAAGTAATAACAGAAATCAGTTCTTTTTCTTCTTCAGGCAATATGTTAGTCCACTGCTGAACACAGCCCTGTCCTAATCAGCGCCATAGCGGCCTATCCTGTTCAGCTTGCCGCATCCAGCATCTGCCGGCAGTTTTTTGCAGATCGTCATCCCACCTAGTCGGCTACTATTACACAAAAATACTTCAAATTAATGACACTATATCACAATAATGTAATAAATGCGAAAGTTTGTGAGTGTGTGTGTATGTTTGTTACTTCTTCACGTCTAAATGGCTGGAGCGATTTTATTAAAATTTGGTTTGGAGTTAGCTGACACCCTGGATTTTAATTTTATTTTAACTAACCGCATGGTGCTTCTCGGATTTTTGGCGGAATTAAGCAAAATAATTTTCACATTTCAATGCTATCCTACAATCTGTCAGTTTCAAATTTCGAGTTTCAAGTTTGTGCAGTTTCCATAACTCGATACAAGATCTCTTAAAATAAACAAAGCTCAAAAGACTCCTAATCTGCGCAAGTAAGTCATATAGGTAGCTGTTGATCATGGCTTCGCTTTTAATCGTTTGCCCAAGCCATCTTCAGTGGCTGTTACTCGAACGACAAAGGACGCGCCATTTCCACCCTTGTAGCTAAGTAAATAAAGTCCTATTTCCGGTGAAACTCCGGGTTCGGCCCAGGCGTCCGGCGGAGCTCTTCTCAGGTTAACATTTTGCACTCTAGTCAATCCTAAGGAGGAAATTACAAATACATTAGCGAGTTCTCACAGATATCCTTGAAGAATGTTTAGTATTTATTGTACTAAAGGACAGCTTGTGAATTGAATGTTGTCATTTTATCGCGATTTTTACCCGCATGCCCAGCGTGGGGATTATGGGCATTACCCCCTATGATAGCACAACGTGGGGCTCTTTAGGAGAGGGCTGTGTCCAGCAGTGGACTAGTATAGCCTGACGACGACGACGATTTTTATCGAGTATAATGATCGTGTATTGGGATGTTAGTCTCCGTCGCATGCCGAAGATTGAAAGACTCAAAATGTCTTTAAAAATTACCTTCTTTAGGGTAAATATTTATATTCATTTTAATTTTTGTCATTAGAAAAGCGATCGCGACAGCGATCTGGCTGAAATATGTTATCTAAATTAGAAAACGGTGTTCAGGTTTAGTTTTGTTTTTAAATAATAAGTAATTATCTTTTATCAGTTCAAAATTGAAATAATAAAATCAATTGCCATTCATTTCTTACAAAAGTACATGAAACTTTTCGATCCTATTTAATTTGATAGTAGAAGTACATTTTCGCTCTCCATTTGTAAATTACATCTTACTAATATGATAAACGTCAAAGTTTGTATGTATGAATGTTTGTATGTATGACGACACGAGCTCTGTCTCTACTCACTATGATTAAGTTCTCCGAATTAAAGCGAATCCTGTACGGACTTTTCAGACAACTTGGAACGAATCTTAACTTACTTGATTTTCTGAGTTAATCCGGATTTAAGTTAAAATATGTATGGATGTTTGTTACTCAATCACGCCGTGATTGATTGATAAACAAACAATCAATCCGTGTAGCCGAAGGGCTACACGGATTGATTGTTTGTTACTCAATTCGACACTGATATTATACTATGGAATAAATCATCCATACTACATGAATCCATACCTAAACGATCACGAAGGTTAAGCAACATAGGGCGCGTTTAGTGCATGAATGGGTCCATGGTTGAATGGGTCATGGGTTTAGTTGTACTTAGTATAGGGCTAACGAGATCTGTGTAATTCGTCCATGAATATTTATTATATTATTATTTATTATTACTAACGCTAGTGCCATTTTTCTGTGTTTGAAAATGTTAAGCAGTTGGTGCCGGCTGCCGTCGATAGATGGCAGTCGTTAAGCAGAGTCACAGGCCTTAGGGCGGCTTGAAAACTTCTGACAGTAAGACCAGCCACTAGTCTTGCAATCCGGGCTTGGCCCCCGTGGTGGAGTATGGCCTATACCCTCCTAAGGGAGACGAGTTCCCCTCGCTGGGAACATAATGGGGGTGATGATTATGATTATAGTATGGCTACTTTTTAATCCGGAAAAATACATATCAAATATTTCATTGTGAAGAAAAGAAGTCGTGGGCAGCAACTAGTCATTCATAATTCATACCAATATTGCAAACATAATTAAATAAGCAGGATATCTAAGTTTACAGGATACAGCGCACTCGTATTTTCTAGCATTTAATTGCTGAAAATATTCGTCGGTCGTAATAAATATTTCCGTTTATTAGTCGGAGAAACATCGTAAACGACGTTGTGGCGATCGTAAATCAAATTGTTAGTCCTGAGATCATCATCACGCCCAGTCTTTGAAGTGGATTTTAAGACTTACTTGCTCGTAAATATCTCTGTTTCTGTTATTGTCAACAAATAATATAAATGGTTCATGGTCAATAATGTAAAGTGTGAATCGGACTCCGCCCAAATCCAAACACACACGATACCTCAGTGCTTGAAATTGTCAATCCGCAGTGGACACGCGTGGTAATTAAGCCCCTACTCTCTCTTAGAGAGACAGCCTGTCTGCAGTGGGACGTGTATCATCACCATCATCATCATCATAATCAGCCCGTCAGTCCACTGCTGGACATAGGTCTCTCCCAAGACACGCCACTGAGCCCGATCTTCGGCTCTCCCCTTCCAGTTACTGCCCACCGCTTTGCGGATGTCGTTGCTCCACTTGGCCACCGGGACGTAAAAAAAAGGCACAAAATAATGTTATGTGTTGATATGGTACGCCAATGAACTAATCCAGCTTGCCTTTTTTTCCCACCATGCCTGCATCAGACGCCTATAAATAATGACCCAATGAAACTGATCTTCGCTTTACACTAATCCAATCTCTGCAGCTTCCAATACAGTTTTGTTTTTGAGCTCAACACCCATGAGTTCATGGGTGTTGAGCTCAAAAACAAAAGCATTTGTTGGACTACCTGTTGACTTCAAAACAATGCGAAACATTTGGTGCCGCCTTAACCGCCTCAGGACGGGAGTGGGCAACTGCACAAATGAGGCTGGTGTGATTGGGCCGCCTGCGAATGCGGACACCCACAAAAAACGATAGATCAGTCTACGATCATTGATCATTCAGATGTTAGTTTAAATCACTTCAAAACTCAATTATTATGTCACACTTATTAGGATTAGGAACTAGTTTGTAGTTAGTTTTATAAGAAAGTGAGTGCTGAAAAACAGCGCCGTCTACAGGCATTGTTTTGTCTCTGGCGGCATGCTGAGCACACACCTTTAGTCGCCAACTATGATGTGATTATTTTTAACTTCTCCATTTATCAAACTTCTTCTATTGTTGGTCGCAATGCATTTTTACTTACTTTACGAATGTGAATTGACCAAGTGACATGGGCTAAAACATGATTTCATAAACCTCTCCGGTGACTCGTCTACGGACATTAATAATTGTAAATTTTGACTATTTCACCAATTTTGATATTTTATTATGATTCATTGTAAACGCATTGTATCTAGTTATAAGTCCAATGTAAAATGCTATACGATAAATAAAATAAATACACGGGTCGACGTTGGTATCGTATTTTTCCACACAACAACCATACCGAGGTAAAGCGGGTAAATCAACGGAAGCCACCTTTAAGCAGAGGGAAATTCAAAAGCAGACTTCCTCTAATGAAATTTCCTGGCGAAGGCTGAAATATTTCTTCATACATATAAAGACCGGGCTAGGAGTCGAGCTATTTGTTTTGTGCTTTCCGCGTCGCTGCAGGTGGACACACTGGGCTGGTGAAGGTTTATCCCTGTTTTATAAAAAAAAAATATATTATATATTAACGATACCTCATAGAGAATACAATACCTCAGTGCTTCAAATTGCCAATCCGCAGTGGACAAGCGTTCAGTACGCTAGTAGCCACTTGCACAGTTTGCTTAAATCTAGGTTTAAAAACTTATTTAGAGGCTAAAAATTTCACCCATGCCGGGATTCGAACCCGCAACCTCTGGCTATCCGTGCCAGCGCTCTACCAATTGAGCCAATGGGCGACTCACCGGCATCAGTGAAATTTCGAACCTCTTTACACTATTCTCTGTATTACGTACAGGCAGCGACATCTGGCTTAAGCAAATTGCATCACTTACAGCCCCGACTACCTACTTTGCAGTTAGGTTTAACATCGGAACGATATCACTGTACCCACATGATTATACTATTTTTATTTTTAATGCACTAACCCGTGCTAAGGAACAAATTTAAAAACCTATTTAGAGGCTAAAAATTTCACCCATGCCGGGATTCGAACCCGCAACCTCTGGCTATCCGTGCCAGCGCTCTACCAATTGAGCCAATGGGCGACTCACCGGCATCAGTGAAATTTCGAACCTCTTTACACTATTCTCTGTATTACGTACAGGCAGCGACATCTGGCTTGGCTTGACGTATTCAAAATGGGATTGAAACTTCAACGAAAACCACGACAGAGAAAATTAATAAACAGTCGGCCAAACCACAGTTCTCTGGCCCAAACCCTACCGCCAAGAAATTGCCCCTACACACCTAAGTCGGAGTAGCATTCAGTTGCATTCGCCACGACTAATGGAAACTCCAACTCAGTTCACTTCGAACCAGACGTTCTCTGAAAGAAATTGCGTTTAAACTTCAAGTTCAACTTTAAACAGGCGTTGGAAGCGGATATTTTTAGTCACATGTCATATACCGGTAAAGCACGTGATTCAAGTTTTGGAAAGTTGAGAAATAATAACATGCGACCGACTTCCAAACAACGTTATAGGACTTCTTTCGATTTGTTACTGACTTTTCAGTCGACAGCACAGCAACCCTTACAAACATACTTTCTAATCCATTACCTATACTATAAACGACTTCAGCTCAAAAGGTTTATAGTAGGTACCTATAGCTCGACCAGTCCGACAGTACGACGCTAGTCGTGCGTTTTAAAGTAGCGTCTTTCTACACTGTCAAATTCTGACATTTCAGCGCCATAAATCGTGTGACTCGTGCCATCTACTAATAGTATTGTAGTACGTCCAGGCAAGTCACGCGTTTAAGTGTAAAAACTCGCGACTTTCTAAAAGATTAACTGTCAAATTTTGACAATTTTGCGCCACAAAATTATTACCTATGCTGCTATTGTAGGTATTGTGTTATGAACTCTTATGATATATTAAAAAACATAATAGAAAAAGTAGGTAATAATAATGTATTTATACAATTCATAGTTAAAATAAATGTTGTATTAAAGGTTAAAGTAATAACATACATACATAACCTCACGCCTGCATCCCAGAGGTGTAGGCAGAGACCAGGGACTGCCACTTGCCACGAACCTGACAGATCACCTTCGCTTCATCAACGTTCATAAGTCGTTGCATGCACGCACGGCGGTTCCGGGTACTTTTTATCTTTTCCTTTGCTAATACATCCCCTATTTGGTCGATGTATGTCCATCTGGGACGTCCCTTACCAGCCCTTCCACCCACATTCGCAATATATATTTGTTTCGTCAATCTTTCTTCCTTCATCCTCTCCACAGGTCCAAACCAACGGTAAAGTAAAAGTCCAAGTCCAAAGTAAAGTAATAAATAAACATGAAACGTTATCAACCCTTATATGTCCCCACTGCTGGGGCACGGGTCTCTTCCTACATCGCAGGAAGGTTAGGCCATACTCCACCACGGGGGCCAAGTCCGGGTTGGTGGAGGATTGTAAGACAGTGGCGGGCCTTACTGTCAGAAGTTATCAAGCCGCCCATAAGGCCTCTGACATGGCTTAACGACTGCCATTATATGACAGCCGGCACCAACGGCTTAACGTGCCTTGCGAAGCACGGAAGCGCTCGGAAAAATGCCACTAGCGGTAGTCACGGGACGCTCACCCATCCCGTACCTTACCGCGCCTGTGTTGCTTAACCACGTGATTGTTTCCAATCACTCGGTTCGCCTAGGCTACGAGCGCTTCACGCAAACATGAAACTAATTAATATAAACTAATGCTAATAGATACATAAAAGCATGTAAGTAAATTTTAAAATAGATTGTTCTAGTTAGCAATATTCTAAGTAACACATGGTCTATGTAAACCTATGTTTATCGTAAACGAGAATGCTCATACAGTCAAACCAGCATTGGTTTTGTAGGGCCTTATTGTAACAATTGTTTTACTGTACCAAGACACATTTTTTTTCTAATTATAAGTCAATTCTATAAATCAGATAATTTACAGATAATAATTGCATTTAGGTAATAATTATACGAAATAATGTCAGACAATCAGAAGAGCTAAAGCCAGCCATTATAATCGTAAAACAATTGCTTGGCAAGTCACTTTTTTTGCTTCGTTTTGAACCAGTGCAAAGACGTTGAAGCAATTATCTCTTTTTCACTCAGTCATATTCTTTTATATTAATAAATACGTACAAACTGAGGAACCGACTGCGTATAAAGTTGCTTTGTGCACTTTCTCTCGATTTTGGTTTGTTTCTTCTTCTTCTTCAAGCTATATTAGTCCACTGCTGGGCATAGCCCTCCCCTAATGAGCGCCATAGCGCAAGGTTGTGGTGCAATGCCCATAATCCTCACGCTGGGCATGCGGGTTGGTGATCGCAGTTTGGTGGAACTGTACTGCAGGGGGCGTTGGTTTCTTTACTAAGTAATAATAAAGGGATCCCGCTGGAATACTCAAGCCAATTTATCTTCAGTCTGTAAGTAACGGGTACACTCTATATTCTAATAAATTAGTCGATATCTTGTAAATTGCTACAGCTCTGGATATACCCGAGGGATCAGAGGACGTACGGGGTCGTTCATTAGATATTCATAAATTGGATGAAAGCCAAGTTGCAACGAACCCTTACATAAAGTATTTTATTTATTTTATTTCATCGTAACAGTAACGATGAATTTATTATGTTACAAAAACGCTCATAAGTCTGGCGCCCATTTATTGCCAAAACAAAACACACAGGAACGCATCCGAGTAAATAAGTAAACTGTTAGTTTTAAATATTGTAGGTATTTCTTTTGTGTTAAAATTATTTTGCATGTATATTTAAACGGTTTCTATTCTATTCTAAACAGATGACGATAATGATACAACCCTTTATATGTCCCCGCTGTCGGGGCACGGGTCTCTTCCTGCATCGCAGGAAAGTTACGCCATAGTTTACCACAGGGGCCAAGTCTGGCTTGGTGGAGGATTGAAAGACAGGGGCGTTTGTCCACCGCCGCCGTCACCGTCACGTCACCGAGAACGAGATGACGGCGCCGAAGTAGCGGTACATACATTTACTTACGCCGCGTGTCCACCGCACATCCGTCACCCGAGCGCCGTCATCCCGGCCGCCGAAATTGCGAGTAGATCGGGATGACCGCTAGAACGTGGCCCGAGATTTTGACGGGCCGATGTGCCGGCAATACAAAATACGCATGAACTTGTCCACACACTGCCGTCGCCGTCGCACCGTACACGAGCTCAGGTATTATTTTGTCTGTCATCAATTATCATAATATATCATTGTAATAAAATGGCCAAAAAATTTAAAAACGATATTTAAAAACCTATTTAGAAGCTAAAAATTCCACCCATGCCGGGATTCGAACCCGCGACCTCTGGCTATCCGTGCCAGCGCCCTTCCAATTGAGCTAATGGGCGACTCACCGGCATCAGTGAAGTTTCGAACCTCTTTACAATATTCTCTGTATTACGTACAGAGAATAACGATATTCATTCATTAATAGAAGTTATAGAAAGTAAAGAATGTTTGAAAAAGTTGGAACAAACTAAACCATCGGTCGCGGTGGACAGACGATCGCCGTCACGTCATATTAAACTCGGCCCGAAATAATCTCGTTCTCGGTGACATGACGGTGACGGCGGCGGTGGACAACCACCCTAACTGTCAGCAGTTATGACGCCGCTCATAAGGCCTCTGACGTGGCTTAACGTGCCTTGCGAAGCACGAAAGCGCTCTGAAAAAATGTCACTAGCGGTAGTCACGTGATGATCACCCTTGATGAGCAGTGATTCATTCAATCACTCAGTTCAACTAGGCGACGAGCGCTTCTAAACATAAAAAAGACATTAATTACAATGGCTGTGAAAATCTCCTCAACTGCTGACACGAGTAAACTTTTGGTGAATAACAACCTTTATGTCATTACAATTGTGTCAGTTATCATTGTAATCAGTCTTATCTTGTGAGCTATATTTGGCAAACTAGCTATTGCTTCTGACATTACCACTTACGCCTGAAATACATGGTCGCATTGTAATACGATTCCTGTTTCCTCGAAACGCTTTTTACTTCCTGCCAAGTATTTTATTTGCCTTCAAACAATCGCAAATACATCACTTGCTGTAGTGTGCAAACACTAACAATACCTACATACTTAATGAACCTGCAAGTTCATCAAAACAGACTGACGGACACATTTTCTAGCAGCATGTCAACATTGCCAGTCGTTATCGAGTTGCTTTTGCGTCAACAGAGATCGCGTGTTGATAACAATCTCCGTTGGAAAGCGGAAAAGTCCTTTGAGTTTTTGCCCGCAAAGACAATCGACAGTCGGTTTCGTTTTCTTTTTTCTTTTATTTCGTGGCGTGAAACTGTGATGAGACTGTGACCGGCCAGTGCCAAAGAGCTCAATTATGTACAGACCTAGTGACGTTTGGTGGTTTGGTGAGTGTTGTTAGCCAGTATTTCTTTTTTTTACATTGTAGGTTTGCGCAGGCGATAAGATTTCTTAATCCTAAACTTGAATTCCGCGTAAAATACAAGAAAGTACTAGTTAAGTAGTAAGTGCTACTTATGTTACTAGTAAATAGTTATTTGTTATACAAGAGTGCAAAGTTGCTTTTTAACCGCGTGTTCAATTTTGATGACCGAGCAAGCGAAGGATTCTAAAATTGAATCACGAGCGCAGCGAGTCACAAGATAGGTACACTTTTATTTCAGTTTAGGTATTAATTACTACATTATGACAGGTAAGTATTACAGAATAATCTTTAAATTATAACAAAATAATACTAAGGTATAATTAAGAAAATTTTAAAGTTACGTTGCTACAGTTATTTAAATTGAGTGTAATATTTTTTTAATTCACAAACTTAGTGCACACGATGTTCTAAATTCCATTTACTTTATCCTCTAGAGAATAAAAACGGCTTTTCCACTCAGATATTGAAGATTAAAAATACTCTTACCGAGATGGTGGGATGAAAAATATCTTATTCCATTGTACGACTATTACATAATGTATAGCCCTACAGTTTTACGTAAATGAAACGTTGGATGGATTCCGAATACCAGTGAATTCCAATAACACAAGACAATTTTATTTTGTTGACGAGGGGTTTTACAACAAACAAACATATTAGTAGTAGGTAAGTACAATGAACAATATGAACCTTATAATAATATGAGAGTAAAATTACAGATGAATTTGCAAAAAAAAAGTACTACTTATTATTTGACTTATTAACGTTAATGAAGCGAATGTGATCTGTTAAGATCGTGGCAAGTGGCAGTCCCTGGTCTCTGCCTACCCCTCTGGGATACAGGCGTGAGGTTATGTTATGTTATTATACTATTTTTTTAGCTACAATTACCGATTCTAATGATAACGTTATTTTGTTATTATTTATGAATACCTATCTACTAAATCACTACTGATTGTGTTGTTTACTGTCTTGTGTTGTATACAGCTAAAATTATTTCTTGACCTTGAACACGTAATGAAGAAAAAGAAAACCTGCCATGCCTATTGATAAATAAAACACGATTCTACCAAGACATTCCTAAGCGGCAGCTTAAATAATTTGTGGTTAAGTTTTCCCCTTTACCATCCCTTTACTCTTTAAACTGACTCCGAGGAATTTTTCAAGGAATCGCGTTTTTAGACTGTAAATACATACCTATGTAAATTAAAATTGAATCGCGTAATAAATACTAGTAGACATACTTATATCACTACACCAAATAAATAAACATACTTTTAGAAGAGAAGTATTCAATAAAGACGCCCTCAATCCTTGAAGGCTCTACTTATGAAGATCCCCTTAAAATATGTGAAATATTTAATGACTTCTTTATTATTATAACAGGCAAAATTGATTCACACAAAAATACTGAAAGAAATACAATACAAAGTAACATTCACACGATTTATATAACACCAATTGATGAAGAAGACACAGTAAAAATTATAAAATCTCTAAATAACACAAATTCGACAGGCTATGATAATTTAAGCACAAAAATACTTAAGCTAGTAGTAAATTTAATAAAAAAACCACTAACGCACATAATAAACTTATCCTTAAGTGATGGGAAATTTCCTTCCAGTCGATCGTCAAACCAATATTCAAAAAAGACGATAAAAAGCAGACAAATGATTACAGACCCATAACACTAATACCCATTCTCTCTAAGGTACTGAAAAAGGCTATGTACAATAAAATTTATAGTTTCTTAACTCATTATAAAATACTTAAGCAAGAACAATTTGGCTTCCGAAAAAGCAGTTCTACTACTCTGGCATGCTTTCATCTCATGAAAATTATAACAGAAAGCTTAGACAAACAAAATCCGATAGCAGGAGTCTTTCTGGATATGAGCAAGGCTTTCGATTTTGTCTGTCATAAAAAACTAATAAGCAAGCTTTCTCAATTTGGAATAAGGGGTAAATGTCTCGAATGGATATAAAGTTACCTAAGTAATAGACAACAATGTGTCGAAATTAATAGAGTAATTGACAAAGAAAAGAAATGTTTCCGATCCAACTATAAAACTAACAATCATGGTGTCCCACAAAAAGCGTTTTGGGCCCATTACTTTTCTTATTATATATAAACGACCTCCCAAACATAACTGAATATGACTGCATTCTTTTTGCAGACGACACTACTTTCCTTATAAAAAATAAAAAATGTATTCTCGAAAGTGAAATAAATACAGCAGTAAATGATGTGATTCATTGGCTAACAGAAAATTATTTAAACATAAACATAAGTAAAACCAAACTAATGCGGTTCCAAACATTTAACTCACCACCACTAAACCTAGATATAAAACGTGATAATAATAACATAGAAGAAGTCGATACGACAATATTTTTAGGCCTAGAGATCGACAAATACTGCAATTGGAAAGCACATGTTAACAGAGTCTGCTTAAAACTAGATCGATTTGTATATGTTTTGAAACGTCTTTCTAAAATAGTAACTAACGAGGCAGTTCTGAATGTGTATCACGGCTGTGTATCGTCAATCCTCAGATACTATCTTGTCTATGGGGTAACTGTGTTGATATTGAAAGAGCATTTAAGGTACAAAAAAAAAGGAATCAGGGCTTTTACTGGGGCTAATTGCCTAGATAGTTGTAAGCCACTATTTAAAACATTGAATATATTGCCCCTGCCTAGTCTCTACATTTTTGAAATATGTATATTTGTAAAAAAATACCCACACATATTTAAGAAGAATAACGAAATGAAAACAATCTACATGTTCCGGCACAGTCATTAGTATTACACTCACGAAATTCGTATTGTATGGCAATAAAGATATTTAATCATTTGCCTCAAAAAATTGCAGACTTACCTCTTACAAAATTTAAAGCAGTATTGTATAAAATTCTTATAGAAAAACTGTATTATAATGTAAATCAATTCTTAAAAGATCCACAATTCATCTCAAATTAATCTTAAGCCTAACAATTTTTTTTTGTTGTATTACAGAGATTTGTGTGCATAATTTTATTTAGGCTAATAAATAGATAGGCTGTTTGTTTTTCACAAAGTAATATTTGCGCACCCTGACGGGTAGAGCATGCTTGTACCATAATATTAAGTTACCACCTACATGATATGTAATTACCATGCTTTAGCAAATAAATTATTCTATTCTATTATATTAATGTCACATTTTGTTCAGAATTGGTCCTAAAAATAGAAATTTGTACTTTATACACGGGAACATAAAATTTATAAATCTATATCCCTCCTAGATACTTACAGACTTAAATAAACTAATCCTGAACAAAGTGGTTTGACACTCCTATAGGGAAGAGCGGGTGATCGTGCTCTTCCACTATAAAGAGAAATTTCCCGCCGGGCAGATCGTACGCCTGGGGACAGCCAATCCAACTGTTGTTAGTCGGACGTTATATTTATGGTATGTCATTGAAATACTTTGATTGCGCGATGCAGGAATGTTGGAGTTTGTAGTGCGCGCGAAGAGTTGACATGTGCTCGCTACAGTCCCATTTATGACATGTGTATCGTTATCAACCCTTGTATGTCCCCACTGCTGGGGCACGGGTCTCTTCCTGCATCGCAGGAAGGTTAGGCCATACTCCACCACGGGGGCCAAGTCCGGGTTGGTGGAGGATTGTAAGACAGTGGCGGGCCTTACTGTCAGAAGTTATCAAGCCTCTGATAAGAGATAAGGCCTCTGACATGGCTTAACGACTGCCATTACATGACAGCCAGCACCAACGGCTTAACGTGCCTTGCGAAGCACGGAAGCGCTCGGAAAAATGCCACTAGCGGTAGTCACGGGACGCTCACCCATCCCGTACCGCGCCTGTTGTTGCTTCACCAAGTGATTGGTTCCAATCATTCGGTTCGCCTAGGCCACGAGCGCTTCATGACATGTGTAAGTGCTCTAAAAGATACTTCTTAATACCTACCCTACAACCACAGAACACTGTTCTGTTCTGTGACTACAAGCATCATTGACTATCACTTTACGCTACCTACAATCAAATAGATTACCCCATTCTTGCAAACAGTATATTTATATCACTTCCGTTAGCGAGGGATCTTTATCAATTATCCGTGGTTTATACGAATTAAATTAAATTAAAAAAATATATATTTTATTCCTATAAATCGTTTAATTCGATTCTAACCGTATAAATAAGCTCGTAATTGGTCTAATTAAGTCTAATTCCAACAACCTGGACTTGACCCCCGTGGTGGAGCATGGCCTAACCTTCCTGCGATGCAAGATGAGACCCGTGCCCCAGCAGTGGGGACACAAGGATTGATAACGATAACGAAGTCTAATTAATTGTCGACCTAAATTGTATTTGCGCTGTGAGCTTCTTGTGATTAAATAAAATAAAATAAATTTGCCTAAATGTGTAACCCATGTCTATGCTCAAAATAAATATTCTTACTAAAGTTACGTCCAATATAAGATGGGAAATTCATGTAAAATATGCACGAAAGCAAACACAGCAAAAGAAAATAAAACACTGAGAAAATAAGCCGCCCCGGTATAAATGTGATGAATAGGTTCCCACTACGCCGGCCCATTACCTCGCTGTACTGCAAGGAAGATCCTCTGTATAAGAGCGGCAGCGGTAGTCAAAGTCCCACAATCTTCTAAGTCCTGACCTTGAAAATAACAATGTTTTTCGATTGTTGTTTTCAAGGTCAGAACTTAAGAGGCTAAGCGGTGCCTATCTCTCTCATAAAGGACTTCGCCTGAACTCCTTTGATTTTTGAACCCCAAAACTACAGTGATTTTGATCGCAAATAGCACAAGAGATGTACCTGATCTAGCCTTGTGCGGTATGTGACCTAATATTTTTACTGCGGCCGTGTTAGGGACAGCCTGAATATTATGGGACTTAAAAATTACATCGTGACGTCACCACCCGAAATTACAAAAAAAATGTCACTCATCGTGACCACCAGTGCTGCCAACTTAGCCAGCTCAGCCTTTGTCGGCTTTACCCTGCAATCAATCTCTGAATATAAGTGCTGGATCGAAATAACTCAAAACTGGAAAACCATTTCCGAATAATCAATCCCCATAAAAACAGTAAATAAAATTCAATCACTTCCAATGAATTAAAGTTTAACAATTTTTTTTATTACATTCATTGGTCCATTTAACGGCCATGAAAACACAAAATCGAGAGTGTCAAACTTATTTTAATTTCACGTTCTATGCAAACGTCAGACAGTTTTAACGATGGATCTCACATGAAAATTATCTCAGTCATGTAACCGTTGAATTAAGATGACATCGACTCGCATGTAGATAAACTTTAGACTAAATAAAACCTTAAGCTCCGTAGAGCTCGAGAGGGCTTGAGATTTGCTTTACACTAGTTTTTTCTAACGTGAACCATAAACATTAATCTTGTCTTAAACCGTGTCAAAGAAAACTTGAACCTTCTAGGCTTTGACGCCAGTTGTGTGGCAAGTTGTGAACTACAGACATTTATTATGCGCGTGTTTGATAGGTTTGGCATGGCACACAGTTTCTCGTTATTTCCTTTGGGTCCCTTACCAAGATCCTAATATACAATTATCAATCGTTCAATTTCTATTATTTTTATGCGGCCTCTGTGCTTAGAGGAATATAAAGTGGGTCATTACGTCATGCTAACTGATTTTTCGAGAGGAGTCTATACTAATTTACTGTGTATTTACTCAGGAATATGACCTGTACTATTCGATTTTTTTTTTAATATATCTAATTTAATTAAGTGGTAGTCCCCGGTCACTGCTTACCCCTCTGGGATATAGACTTGACATTTGTTACATTACTCTCCAAATTATAGGGTTTCTATGTATTATTATAGTGCAGTTTACTGGTGGTAACTTACTGGGAATGTTTACAATACTAACGAAATCGGCTCATCATACATGTTTCATGTTAACAGCATACATGTTTGTTGTACACCATGGAACTAAGAAGATGTATTAAACGTATTATTTCCGATTTTTTACTTCCCATAAGGTTAGCGAGACAAAACACAAAAAAAAAGGAATGTCTATAGAGAGATGTCATCATCGGCCGTGAAGACATAAAAATTGCTCCAGGAAATTTAGGGCAAGTCGTTCTCTCGAACAATGCTAATACTAGATTAGAGCTAGTTTTAACTACTGAACTCTGCTTAGTGATAAACAATATCTTTAAGGATGAAAATATTGTTTTTAACTCAGCACCTTGAGTTGACCTTGAGTTAGAAAGGTAAGAGATGAGCAGACGTTGAGTAACCTTGAAAACAACAGTAAGTAGTTTTCTATTGTTATTTTCAAGGTCAGCACTGACGAGACTGAGATTATTTTTTAAGACACAGCTCCCACTCTCTCTTCTTGTCCAACTGAGTAGTCTCGAAACTAACAGTTGGCTTTTGTTATTTACTAGGATCAAACTGTGGGATTCATCGCACACCGCAAAATTTCACCAGTGAAGATGATTGCTAAATAACGATAAGAAAGTTGCACCCATGAAGGTTGCTAATGACGTAGTTTGCATTAAAGCTTACTCTTTACTAGCGGCCTATTTCCTTACAAAAGTTGTGAGATTCTTATTAACCCACAAGTTTTTTCTCAGAGTTCTGTAACGCTTCAAGATTGTATGAGACATTTGATTGAGAAATTTTACGTTTAACTATCTGGGAGTGGTTTAATTTGTCGGAACAAAATAAAAATATGAGTTTTCTCTGAACTATTTCTAACTACTTTTTTTTTGTTTTCATAAAAAAAAGTAGCGAGCGAGTGAGTGAGTGAGTGAGTGAGTGAGTGAGTGAGTGAGTGAGTGAGTGAGTGAGTGAGTGAGTGAGTGAGTGAGTGAGTGAGTGAGTGAGTGAGTGAGTGAGTGAGTGAGTGAGTGAGTGAGTGAGTGAGTGAGTGAGTGAGTGAGTGAGTGAGTGAGTGAGTGAGTGAGTGAGTGAGTGAATGAATGAATGAATGAATGAATGAATGAATGAATGAATGAATGAATGAATGAATGAATGAATGAATGAATGAATGAATGAATGAATGAATGAATGAATGAATGAATGAATGAATGAATGAATGAATGAATGAATGAATGAATGAATGAATGAATGAATGAATGAATGAATGAATGAATGAATGAATGAATGAATGAATGAATGAATGAATGAATGAATGAATGAATGAATGAATGAATGAATGAATGAATGAATGAATGAATGAATGAATGAATGAATGAATGAATGAATGAATGAATGAATGAATGAATGAATGAATGAATGAATGAATGAATGAATGAATGAATGAATGAATGAATGAATGAATTAATTAATTAATTAATTAATTAATTAATTAATGAATTAATTAATGAAGTGACGAACGAACGTTACGTTATTTGCTGCAGTAGTATTTACATACACGTGTGTATGGGATGCCACCGCCACCGCGTTGGTGTATTGTATCCTTCATGTGTTCATTGTTCAAAGAATCAAACATCGATAGCGTTCAAACGGAACAACTAGAACCAAGTTGATACCTCAAACTCGTCCAATGTATTAACCCCTTAAGATAAGCCTGTATATAGAGCCACTTTACTGCGCTAGTCTATAAATAGTATCAACTACTTATGTTTAGAACATGCAGTCATCGTCACTTCTAGATTACACTTTTTTTACGAAATATAAACAACGCGTCATTCCACATAATAAGATACGAACGAAACTCCGTTTTGTGTGACATTTATAAATATCATACAAATGGAATACCTTCCAAAAACAATTCATATTACGTCATTCATATTACGCGAACTACTTCTTGTTTATGTACAATTTATGTAATGTTTAGTACTTTACGTACATTATGTTTGTCAGAATAAAGGATAACAATCTTAAGCTATATAATTAAGTTTATCTTAGAAATGCCATGACCAGGACTCATAATGTGAGACTTAAAACATATTATTATGTTTAAAAACCTATTTAGAGGCTAAATATTTCACCCATGCCGGGATTCGAACCCGCAACCTCTGGCTATCCGTACCAGCGCTCTACCAATTGAGCCAATGGCCAATAGCCAATAGCCAATAACCAGGCAACCAATAGCCAGAGGTTGCGGGTTCGAATCACGGCATGGGTGAAATTTTTAGCCTCTAAATAGGCTTTTAAATTTGTTCCTTAGCACGGGTTAGTGCATTAAAAATAAAAATAGTGTAATCATGTGGGTACAGTGATATCGTTCCGATGTTAAACCTTACTGCAAAGTAGGTGGTCGGGGCTGTAAGTAATGCAATTTGCTTAAGTCAGATGTCGCTGCCTGTACGTAATACAGAGAATATTGTAAAGAGGTTCGAAATTTCACTGATGCCGTGAGTCGCCCATTGGCTCAATTGGTAGAGCGCTGGTACGGATAGCCAGAGGTTGCGGGTTCGAATCCCGGCATGGGTGAAATTTTTAGCCTCTAAATAGGTTTTTAAATTTGTTCCTTAGCACGGGTTAGTGCATTAAAAATAAAAATAGTGTAATATTATTATGTAACATCATTGTATTACACCATTATGATCGCTAATAAATGATATGAATATTATACATGCAACTACCTGCTACATTTTTGATGCAATCCACTCCTTCTAAAGTCTTCTAGAAGAAGTCGCTGTAAGAAAAAGACCGCCAATGGTACAACATTAATTAGATTTAAGAAACAATTGAAAACATGTAATATTTTACAACGCCCAAAACCAAAAATACCGTGTCTTAATTTTGCTATCCTGATTACGAAGAAAATATTTAGAAATTTTATTATTGCTTAATTTTAGACAAAATAAATAAAAACAAAAAATTGTGTGATTTCGTCACAATACGGTGGAATGAGAAAGTACCGTTGCCTAATATTAAAAATGTTATGACGGATGTCATTTTCAATTTCATTCAAATGTCTTGTCGGAGAAATGGGTTAGTATCAGATGATCGTAAAAGCAACTGGTCACGGCATCAACTTGTCCTAAAATCATTTCGACGAAATTGCAACTAGACTAAAAAGTAACTCGTCTATGAAGCAAATCGTCAGAAAATTATTTTGTCTACTGCCCTATAATCTATTCGACTTAAATGTGATTGGTCTAAATAGTTGGTTGCCTGATGCAACTCGTCTTAAAAAACAAGTGATCTACATAGTTGGTCGCCCGTGAAGCAACTCGTCTTAAATGGGTGTCGGGTAACATTAATCCTGTTTCAATCGTACCTGAGCGTTCAGATTAAGAAGTATGACTGTAAATGAGTAAAAATGGGAAAATCTGAGGCAAAATTCAGACTTATTCGGTGAAGTTTTGTTGAGGAAACGTAGAAATATTTTAAGTACCTACACTTATCTACACGGGAGCGCGTACTTTCTGAAAACTTCTCTACTTTATTAAAACTTTTTCGTAGAAATAAATAAAAAGAACAAAAGTAATATTAAATCAATCAGTATAATGCTCCTGCGATGCAGGAAGAGACCCGTGCTCCAGCAGTGGGGAAAAACAAGGGTTGATAACGAATCAGTATAATAACTAGTTTGAAAAAGATAAGATAAGAATAAAATCACACCTTTTTAAAACTTAACGCATTTTCTCTTACAAACACATAATTCTGCCTAAATTATCTGATGAAAATGAACATTAAATAAAACAAATAAATTATATTTGGCCTAAATGCAAATTTCTTTTTATGTCCGATATAACTATTAAAAATTCATGTGCCGAAATTCAACCAAATAACTATTTTGTGTTTCTGACGAGTTGCTTTTGAGACCAATAACTTTTTAGCTGAATTGCGAATTTGTCCAGGTGATTTTAAGACGATTATCTATAGAGACCAGTTACTTCATGGGCAACCTCATAATTTGTCTAACGGATTTCTGACGAGTTGCTTCATAGACGAGTTACTTTTTAGTCTAGTTGCAATTTCGTCATGATGATTTTAGGACAAGTTGATGCCTGGACCAAATGCTTTTACGACCATCTGATACTAACCCGGAGAAATTCCGTTTCCTTTACTGAATTCCAATGGTTTTTAAAAAGTCGGCAAGGGTATTATTAAGCCGTATGTGTGACGTCATTTGACGTTTACGTCCTTTTCGAATAAGACGAAATTCAAATAGAAAATTATAAAGTGAAAATCACCGAATTTCCGAAAATAAAAAAATATGGGTCGTTTTATTTCGTATCTAGTTTCCTTTAGACAGAAAAATACGTATGCTGAAAAATTGTAATGTTGTCAATTGTTATAATTACGTTTTTCTAGTTGTTTTCTATGGGTTGTGAAATAAAGTGAGTGAGTAGGAATTATCCCACGGGAACACATAACCGGGATATGAAATGAAATCAAAAAATTATTCAAAGTAGCACAGAAACTGCGGCTTAATGAACGTTACAATTCAAACTAGGTGTCCATTTCAAAATCTAGGTCATTTAGGAGAAAAATGGACAAAAAAACTCCCAACTTAGTCTTTTCAAAAGTCCTTAATTAACATAGTTTATATATTTATTATGAAACATAGAACACATACATTGTACTGGCTCTTATGCCAGACCTCATTGTCATCTAAATAGTCCTTTATGTTATAGTAGCCCTTTTGGCACAAAGTGTGCCAAAAGGGCTACTAACATATTTTTTGAACTGCGATTCAGGCAAGCTTAATATATCATCAGGGATTTTATTATAGAAGCGTATACAATGCCCCATGAAGGATGTATAAACCTTTGCCAGCCTAAATAGTGGGAACAAAAGTTTATGTTTATTTCTAGCATTTACATTGTGTTGGCTACCTAAAGTTTTAAAGTTACTGATATTTTTCCTAACGTACATAGGTATTGTTTTCATATATATACTGACTGGCAACTGTCAGGATGTTAGTTTCTTTAAAGAAATCTCTTAACGAATCTCTACTACCCAGCCTATAAATGAATCTGATCGCTCTCTTCTGCAAGACGAAGATGGTCTCAATGTCTGCTGCCCGTCCCCACAGTAGTATTCCATAGGACATAAGACTATGGAAGTAACTAAAATAAACAAGCCTAGCAATTGCGACGTCAGTTAGTTCCCTAATTCTTTTGACTGCATATGCTGCTGAACTAAGCCTATTTGCTAATTGTTCTATCTGAGGATATCATGTATCCTATGTCGCCATTCAGATCTTTGTCTATTACGAGTATGTACGTTAAATTTCATTATGTTCGTGTTATTGCGTAATTGAGTAGCAAACATCCAAACATCTTTTACAGCTATTAATTAAGGTATCTATCACAATAGCTATTTCAAGGTACCGCACTTAGCAGTAGTACTTAGTAGTAATATTTAGTTTGAAATTGTCTTTATAACATATTTGCTCGTAAAGTGGTTGTAATTACACCAATTTCAATATCGTAATGTATCTCATTACGTACTTGTGGGATAATGTAATACTGTAAAAGGCACGTGTTTTTCAGAGTTTTATTAATTTTTTGTTAAAGTCAGAGTTTTATTAATTTCCTCGTAAATATGTTATAAAACGTCGTATGACATACGTGCGCTTGTAAAATTACAGCCTCTGCTTCCTTATAGCCCTCGCCTCGCCTCGGCTGTAATTATAATTCTTATAATTCTTAATTCTTTATATTTTAAATTCGTAATTTTCAACTTACCGCACTTATATCATAATGTACTATTTTAATACAGTTGCTCAAAAAGTGGCGTATGGCAGGGACGTATAGCGTGCGGGATGTGGGCTATTACACACTCGTGCTTTTTTTTACCTTTCCCGCACTATAGTCTTTAAAATATAGCTTGAGCTCCACGACAGCTGTCACACTGACAGGGCTAGGAATAGGACAATGTCGACATCAAATGTCACTTAAAGCGTGTGTGATAACATGTATGGAAAGAAAAATTTCGAGAAGTTGGAAACATGAAATCAAACACGAGAAATATTATTCTACAAAGTTTTATTCAAGTAGAGGTGTACATCCCAATACCCCTTAATCAGTTTCTGATTACAATTTTCCTTTTAACGCTTTTTTTATATGAAAACCTAACTTTTCTTAGAATTTTAGCCAATGATTTTAAGCTGGATGTAAACAAATTTGCCTCTTTAAGTAACGCTCCCAATTTTCTTAATGTGGGTAATTGTCCTCTTGAGTAATATGCGTATATGAGGTTGTGGATAGCTGCGGAGTCAAAACTATCAACCTCTGTGACGGAAGAAGTTTTTATTCTCTTTATTTGGCGATGAAAGTTTTTTAATCACTTCATCTTCAGACATCTCGCTTGATGACTCTCCGTACTTTTCTTTGCTAATACGGACTACCGTAGATCGTCCAATACCAAGAGCATCCGCAACTCTGTCACACACTCGCTCTAATGGCACAAGCGAACCACGGTTTTGATTTTCGCGCGTGAAATATTATAACAAACTCACGGCGTTCACTGTTCAAAACAGTTTTCTTTAATATTTTTTGGCATTATGCAAACAAAAAGGAACAACTTTAACTCAACTAATCGACTTCACGATAGCAACTACAGTCTTTAAAGCATGAAATACTTTAATAGAAAATATTTTGTAAAATTCATCGAATACCTACCAAGAAACATTTCGTCGTCAGGGTAAACAAGAACGTCACTCAATAAAAATCAATACTTGGCCATAGAGCACGCGGCTGACCAGAACCCAGAAGCATGGAGGTTCGGAGCAAAGTTGGAGAGACGTGCACACTCGCTATAGGTTATTGCCCCACAATAACACCAGTATTTTGTTAGATAGGTATTAATTAAAACTTCATTATTTTAATTCTAATGTAATTTGATAATGGTTTTCAACCAAATAAAGTTTGCTGCCTGTACGTAATACAGAGAATATTGTAAACAGGTTCGAAATTTCACTGATGCCGGTGAATCGCCCATTAGCTTAGTTGGAAAGAGCGCTGGCACGGATAGCCAGAGGTCGCGGGTTCGAATCACGGCATGGGTGGAATTTTTTGCCTCTTTAAATAGGTTTTTAAAAATTGTCCTTAGCACGGGTTAGTGCATTAAAAATAATATAAATAAAGTCCAATTCCAATAGTACCTAAACCTGCAGGTTAGATTATCTTTCACCAAATTATTGAAAGTTTGTAATTTACAGTTGCTATAATGGTTAGACATCACTATCTGCGCAGTAAGTACGGAGTTTTCACAGTACAAATTTTCTGTGAAAAAATTCAAAACTTCATGGACTCAATTTCGATGACAGCTGTCGTGGAGCTCAAGCTATATTTTACAGACTATAAGACTAATTGCGCCCTCACAAATTATGATGCTTCATCTATAATAGGTTTTTTTAACCTATAAGTATTTTATTTTCAAAGCTTGCTAACTTCACTTTTATTGGTGTGGCCAATATATTCAATTGTAAAGTAAGCGTTTCTTATGATCTCTAACACTAAGGAGATTAAAGATTTTTCCTTTGCCCATAGCTGTGGAGCAAAACAAATTCGAGATAAAAAAATTTAAAGAACGCCGAAAAAAAAAAACAAAATTCGGAATCACCAAAGAGGTCGGTGTAGTCTGTATGGGCCTACACCGACCAAAAAAAGGTTTGTAATGAACGAAGACGCTAATTACAAACCTTTTTTTTCGTCAAAAAGTTCTTAATTAATTAAACTTAATTATTAAAGAGGTATTGTCTCGATTGGAAACTTTTTGGTCGTTCTACACTTTCCTTTATTATGAGAATGTTCTGAGTTTTAAGAGTTTACACTAAACTGAATGGTACGAGCACATTCGCTATCGTTCTGTTATTCTACACTCAACATCACGCGCTATCCCAAATTCTAAACTCACCATTACCATATTTCAGTCTGACTAAGCAGCGAAGTTGGTCGGTTCGGTAAAATACCGCTTGAAAATTGCCGAGGTGTGCAAAAGCCTAATGAAGCTAACTTTTCAAACCTTCCCCAGTCACGATTTAAGGGTTTTCACACTGTGTCGTTTTTAGAAAAAAATCTTCGTATAGCGCCGTCTCTAGAAGCTTCAAGGCCGCCCTTCAACGAACAATTCCCAAAAAACGTAGTTTGGTTTTAATTTACAATCAACATAACAACGCCGGATCGCAAGGAAACTTTGTCCATAACATAACATTTACATACAGGCACATACATTGCTTCTGGCCCCACACTAGGATACCCTGTGTCGTGGGAACCAGAAACAACGACATCACAAACATGTAAACATCCAAGACCTGGGGTTTTTTTTGTTCCCAGCCGGGAATAGAACCCGGGACCTCTTGCATGGTAGGTAGATGCGCAACCGCTACGCCACAGAGGTCGAATAAGTTTATATGACACGAATTGAGGTTTGATCTTTTCAGTTAGACTTTGACACAGGGTAATTATTATGTAGTGGCACTACATACTCAGAGATTTGACGATATTATGGGAAAGTACATTAAAAATTATTTAAAACACTGATTTAGTATAATACTGATTTCAGCCATGTTGAGTGAAACAGCAATCACACCGCGTGACGTCACGCTTGAGTAACATTGGACAACTTCACCCATTAGCTCAGTTGGGAGAGCGCTGGCACGGATAGCCAGAGGTCGCGGGTTCGAGTCCCGGCATGGGTGGAATTTTTAGCCTCTAATTAGGTTTTTAATTTTGTATTATTTTATTTTATAATCTTATTTTAGCATAATTAGCAAATAACAATCATACATTGTAACTGTAGTCACAGTTTGGTACATACTATTATATGGTGAAAATTGTTTTATGAAGTGTGAATAAATAAAGAAAAATAAAAAAAACAAATAAGAGCTGTATAAAGCCGCTCGTCACTTCAAACATTGTAATGAATTTGTTTGATAAGACAATATAAAGAAAAAATATATAATGTTAACGGAAACGTGTGTAATTCGTCATTGTTCTAGGAGATGCAAAAAGGATATCTAGCTTAGGCCAAGATAAAAGTACCCAAAACCGGCGTGCGTGTTTGTAACGACTCATCAATGTTAATGCAGCTAAGGAGATCTGTCAGGATCGTGGTAAGTGGTAGACCATGGCCCCGCCTACTTTTCTAGGATGGAAGCGTGAGTTTCGATATCAACTCTTGTATGTCTCTCTGCTGGGGCAAGGGTATGTCCCTGGATCGCAGGAAGGTTAGGCCATACTCCACCACGGGGGCCAAGTCGGGGTTGGTGGAGGATTGTAAGACGGCGGCGGGCGTGATCGTCAGAAGTTATCTATCCGCCCATAAGGCTTCTGACATGGCTTAACGACTGTCATTACATGATAGCCGGCATCAACGGCTTAACGTGTTTTACGAAAAATGCCAGCGGTAGCCACGGGACGGTTACCCATCCTGCATCTGACCGCGCCTGTTGTTTCTTAACTCTAGTGATTGATTCCAATAACTCGGATCGTCCAGACCACGAGCGCTGTTTGTTGTTGTTCTGAGTTAAGTCCAGAGATAGCTTTTACATTAGCCATAAATTTCATGAAATTCATTGTTTTCAGTTTAATGTGGCATAAAAAGTTTGCCGGCCGTAAAACTTGCTATGTTTATTTATGCAGAGTATTTCGACTGAATCGTGTAAAAATGTATTGCGTGAATAAAACAGGACGAAAAGCGTTAAAAAAGTTGAAATCTGCAGTGCACTGGAGCTTTACAAAGTATTTTTAATGACGCGCGATGCTCATACATAGTACAGGTTACCATAACGTAAGTAAAAGACGTTTAATGTCGAGAGTTATGGTTATATTTTACATAATAAAAACGTTGGCATTTATTTATACAGCGTCCAGTGGCACCTTCACTCATACTAGATGGGTGAAGGAACCGATCGAATGCTGCAGTGCCAGGGACAGGGTTTTAGATGGAGTAGGCTAGACCAGACCTGTACCATCCTGGCAGCTTAGTCGGCCAAAAGGTGTTAGCCCAGTAAGTAGAGCAATGGACTCGGAAACGAAAGACCAAGGTCTGATTCCCAGTGGGGGCATGTACTCATAACTTTTTATTTTCAAAGTCACATTTGTAGTAGTAACATCATACGCTCACTGTGAAGGACAACATCGAGAGGAAACCCGCGGCTTGGTGGGCTCTGCACGTGTTGACTTGTCTTTTAATTTCTGATATACCTGACAGGACAGTTCATTCACCTTTGACTGCACCGTCAATATGAATTCAACTCTTGCTCTATTAACTTTCATATAAAACGTCCATGACACCTGTCGGCTCCTATGGCCTGGGGCACGAATGAAGGACGTGGGGCGAGGGCGTGGTAAAGACGCGACGCGTTGTATAGAATTCTCCTCACGTCACCCGGGCTTCGTCCCGTCCTGACGGAGTTGAGGATGCGTCCCTTCAGTACATTTTGTATGAAATTGAATCGGGAAGACGACGCGCTTTTTCCGCGCCGTCGCCAAACGTCCTTTCGGTGAGGCCAAAGCCTAAAAGTACGGTATAGGAGCTTGTTAAGCTTATCTAACAATTTCCCATCTGGCTTAAGTAAATTGCATCACTTACAGCCTACCTACTTTGCAGTTACCATAACATTTTAATGTTTTATTCCATCTCAATCATTTAATGAATAACATCATTTCTGAAAAAAAAACCAAATTTAGAAAAAAAACAACAGTGCCAAGTTTTTTTTAAAGTTTTGAAAAAAACAAATTGTTTTTTTTCTACTTGCATCTCTATTCTAGCCAGACACGCTTTCTTTGGATGTCCACAAACTATTCTTTGTATTGCGATGTAATGCAAGAAAAATAAATGAAAGATTAGTGTTTCTTGAAACAACAGTGCCTTTAAAGGACTTTTTTTGTTTAGCCTTTAATTGTCCCCCTGCCTTCTCTCAGGGAGAGACTAGGGGCTTAATTACCACGCTTACCCACCGCGTATTGGCATTTTCACAGTATTTGAACACCTCAGACGCTCAGAATTAATCACGATGTTTTCTTTCACTATTTGGGAGTAAGGACAAAAGGACTAAGGGTAGAATAGGTATTCTTTATTACACTATTTTTATTTTTAATGCACTAACCCGTGCTAAGGAACAAATTTAAAAACCTATTTAGAGGCTAAAAATTTCACCCATGCCGGGATTCGAACCCAATTGGTAGAGCGCTGGTACGGATAGCCAGAGGTTGCGGGTTCGAATCCCGGCATGGGTGAAATTTTTAGCCTCTAAATAGGTTTTTTTTTTAAAGGTATTCTTTATTTCAAACCATAAAAAAATTACAGTACTTATTTGAATACAAAATACAGTAACATTGACGACATTATTACTAATAGTAATTTATTTTAAGCAATACTTATTAATATTACTAGATACTCTTATATATAAATAGTTTTTCCGTATTTCATACTTAAACATCGATTACCTTACATCTAAATAAAGAGTGCTTGGAATTGAATAAACATGATTATTACAGCACGGGTTTCTCTGGATCGTAAAACTGAAACCGTAAACAGCGTAAAACTAATTACGAGCAGCCTAAGACAATACGTTGATTGATGCCCGGGCATTACGCGTAATGACTGGGACGATTATCGAGCTCTATCGGCCAATTTGCTAATCTACCGGCTGGCCTAATACACCCCCGAATGCAGAATCAATACAGCTAACGGTTCTTACTTCGCACGAAAGTGAGATAAATTCTTTAAGTATGCGAATTTGTCCTGTTATTTTGTATCATTTCAACGTATGAGCGACCAAGTTTTTCATAATAAGTTTATAGTATTTTGTAATAAGTTTATGTTTTGCCGGTCACTTCATATCTGCTTTATAATTTAGACTTTGGTGTAGTATGTTTCCATCTTTGTGATTGTTCAGGACTGCAGCAGCGTACTGGCTGAATGACACGTTATCGCTGCTTGCTGGCCAGCTTAGTTTTTATATTGGAAAAGGAATTTCGATTCGATTTTCTTTTGTTTTTTTTTGACTTCTTGCTGTCATGGCTTTGAAAAATGTAGTACGTACATGAAAGTTATATTTCTTTCATTTTTATTCGATCGCACAAACGATTTTCATTAAACGCCTTCCCGTCTGCCCGTACCCGCCGATGTCTACCATACAGTGATGTCCTTGCCTGGTTACCATAGTACAAAAATAATCTCTTCAACAGGACCAGTAAGTAAATAAATAAATCAATAAAATGAATAAATAAATAAATAAATCGCGAGTCAATACAAAATACTATTCTACTCTAATATGCTCCAAATATTGTGTATTCTTTTTTAAACCATTTTATTCTTAATGAGATGTAATAATTTGTTTCACGCGTAGTGGGTGTGAAAGAAATTATAACGTCTCGTTAAGAATCGCGATTCAATACAAAATACTATTCTAGAATGCTGTAAAAAATTGTGCTTACTCTTTTTAAAACACTAAGATTATAATTAAGTTTCCTATCCAAGTGCGTTCTAGGCCTACAGCTTTGACGTTGACCTACCTAACATAATTATGTAAGGAACTCATTTTGTTAGTTGTCCAATAATCGTTCGGGTGGTCTCTTTTAGCAATCAAATTGAATGGCATGGTGGGCCACGGGAAACATAACCGGCGATGCTATTGTATCAATGTTCATTGAGTTGACAATGTTCGGGAGAACATTGTCAACTCAATGAACATTATTGGAGATCATCGTATAAATGAGGACCACATACGAAGAACTTGGGAAAGTTCTTCGTATGTGGTCCTCATTTATACGATGATCTCCAATATTTGGATTCTGCACTACACAATGTTGTGATTTTAATTACCAGTGATGTTTTCGTGTCTAAAATTTAGACGATTTGGTGTTTTGTTGAAACATCGGGCACTAAAATAATAACATAACATAACCTCACACCTATATCCCTGAGGGCTAGGAGGAGGTCAGAGACTACCTCGTTACAGGATCCTGACATATCACCTTCGCTTCATCAACGTACATTAATCGTTGCTTGCACGCACACCTGTTCCGGGTACTTTACTAAAAGAGGAATACTTTTTCTATAATACCAACAAAGTCATTATTCAACATTTGCAAAGCTTTTTCCATACTTCGTCTTGAATGGCTATTTTTCTGTCTTTATTTTGGTCATTGATCCTTATTTCTTCCCAAACTTCCTTTGGTGTCGCTTTTTCTTCGTCTGCATCCTGTTTTTGTAGAGATTTTTATGTAAATCTTTATGAGTGTATTGCAACGCATTTAATTTAAAAAAAATGTTAAATATAGAATTTGAAAATTGTTTGATTTTATTGTACATGCCTTAATTTATTCTTAACGATATTTTCTTCCTAATGTCATTAATACCCGATTTTAAAATGCCTTTTTCCAAATTATTCCCAGACAATACCAACAGAGATTTAAACAGAACAATCCTTCTTTGAATTGGCATCCTCAGAAATCAAGAAGTAGTCATTCTATTTAATTTTAGTCTATGGTCGGAGTGGTTGCCAACCTTCGGAGATGGCACACTCGTAAAAGAAAATTCCAACTAAAAACAATTGGATTTATTAACCAATAGCTTTAAATGCTGTATATTCTTTACTAACAGCTATTGTGACTATGCAGGCCAATGCCCGCTATATTGCGCGCTGAGGATTATTCCTATCCTCCCTACCTCATCATGATCATCATCAACCCATTATTTCCCCACCGAGCGGCACGGGTCTCTTCCCTGAGGAAGGTATAGGCCGTATAGGCCACACCTACTACTAGATCCAAGGCGTATTGGTAGAGTCTTGCAAGACTAGTGGCTGGTCTTACCGTCAGAAGTTTTCAAGCCGCCCTAAGGCCTTTGACTTGGCTCAACGATGCCATCTATCGACGGCAGCCGGCACCAACTGCTTAACGTGCCTTGCAAAGCACAGCACCGCTCGGAAAATGCACTAGCGTTAGTCATAGACAGTCACCCATCCATGCACTGAACGCGCCCTTATCTTGCTTAACCGTCGTGATCGCTTAAGGCAGCCCGGGCTACGAGCGACCTCCCTACCTATGCTTTTACTCTTTGAGCAACATTGAGCTTGTTCACCTGATGACCTACGGAGCCGAGACATGGACGCTCACGAAAGGACTGCATGGTCCACCAGTTCAAAGTCGCGCAGTGAGCTATGGAGAGAGCTATGCTTGGAGTTTCTCTGAAGAATAATAAGATTCCTAACGAGTGCATCCGACGGAGAACCAAAGTTATAGACATAGCTCAGAGAATTAGCGAGCTGAAGTGGGCTGGCCATATCTCGCGAAGAACCGACAACCGTTGGAGTAAACGTGTTCTTGAGTGGAGACCGCGACTCCGCAAACGTAGTGTAGGATGCCCTCCGACCAGGTGGGATGAAGATCTGCGAAAAACTGCCGGCAGATGCGGCAAGCTGAAGACAGTGCGCTATGGCGCTCATTAAGGGAGGGCTATGTCCAGCAGTAGACTACATAATAAAGCCTGAAGAAGAATAGCTTGTTCATGTCCATGTTTATTTATTTTATTTATTTATTTTATTTTATTAAGGACATCAACAGCGAAAACAAATTATTCGATTACAATAATAAAAATACAGTTCACAGGGCCAATAACAGATATCCACAGATAGACAATTCTTAGTTACTAAAAATATAGCACGACAACGCTTTGTAATAAAGATAAAAATACATGCTTTTTAATTTTTAACTATTATATTAAAAGCACATTACATTTGCCAACTTGAAAAGTATGTGTTAATGTGTGTGTGTAAGTGTGTGTGTGTATGTGTGTGTGTGTGTGTGTGTGTTTGTGAGCGTATTTGTGATGAATAAGTGCGAGTAGGGTTGGGGGGAGGGTTCTCCAATATATCACGCATTATCATTGAGTATATTTAAAATACTATGTTTAAAGGAAGTCTTAGAGCCTAGGAAAGGATCGGCTGAACCAAAACACTTATTATAAAGGCGGATCATACGTATCAGGGTTGAGTTCTGGGCATAGTTTGTATTCACAGAGGAAACGTGAAACATCTTATTGCAAGTATGGCGAGTTCGACGAGCAGGGACGGATAAAGACAATTCCGAAACTAGCTCGGGACAATCGAGTCTGCCTGACAAAAGGTCATGCAACAACAACATGTCTAGTAGCTTACGCCGGTCTTCAAGGCTCATTAAGCAATGATATCTGCAAGAAGAGTCGTAATCAACATTGAAGCACTTATTTCTAAAATTTAGATGTTTTATAAACATTGACTGTATGCGTTCTATTCGATGAACGTATGTAATGTACTGTGGTGACCAAACACAACTGGCATATTCCAATATACTTCTTACAAAGGCAAAGTACACCATTTTTACGCACATTATATCTTTAAAAGGCTGACATACACGCAAGACAAATCCAAGATTGCGATAAGCGCGCTCAACGATATTGTCTATGTGCTTTTCAAACGTCAATTTGCTATCCAATATCACTCCCAGGTCGCGAACAGTGTCAACTCGCTCTAATGGACACCCACCGATATTATAAGTGTGAGTGATAGGCTTAGGACTTCTGGTAAAGGATATTTGTACGCATTTATTAATATTTACATTGATTCTATTATTTTCATAGTATTTACTGAGACGATCTAGATCATATTGTAGTTTTAAGCAGTCTTCTACCTTAGAAATATCAAGAAAAACCTTCTTATCATCAGCATAAAGTAAAAACTTACACTCTTTAAATACAGCGTAGACATCGTACAAATATGCGTTATAGAGCAATGGACCAAGGTGTGAACCTTGCGGAACACCAGAAGGTATGTTTATGTAATCTGATTTGTGGCCACCCATTACCACCGCCTGCTGTCTATTTGATACGTACGATGTGATCCACCGATACAGGTCGCCGCGAATCCCCAGATGGTAAAGCTTACGAAGAAGAATGACATGATCTACCCTGTCAAAAGCCTTTTCGAAGTCAGTATAGATCACATCAACCTGTCTTCGCTTGTCCATTTGACGCAGCACAAAGTTCAAAAATACGGCTAGATTGGAAACAGTAGAGCGACCCTTCAAAAAGCCGTGTTGCTGCGGTGGAATGCTTCTTGAAATCAGAGGATAGATACGGTCGTAGACTGCACGCTCAAAGACTTTACCAAAGACATTCAATATAGATATTGGTCGATAGTTTGGTATTTTATTTTTTGAACCCTTCTTGTGAATGGGTACAATGTTTGCGACCTTCCAAGTTGCGGGGAAGAAACCAGTGGATAACGATCTGTTGAAAATTATAGTCAAAGGCAAGCAAAGCTCTTTAGCACATTTGACTATGAAAAAAGGAGTTATACCGTCGCTACCCGCACCTCCATTGACATTCAAACGCTCGAGAGACTTAAGCACAGTATCCTGTGCAACATGCAATGAACTAACAGTGCTTCCATCATCACAATAGGGTGGAGAAAATGTGTAATCACTGTAAGAGTTGGCGGGTAAACTGAATACAGAATGGAAGAAGTTATTAAACCCACCGCAAATAGCTGGCCCATCCGAGAACTTAACTATCAATTGCAGAATTGAGGATATTATAAAATCTAGAGACCGCATCATCAACGGAACCTGTGCTGAGTTGAGTATCCCAATTAGTGTTATTTAAGCATAGTTGAATGGCGTCATAGTTACCTTTTCGGAATCTACGTCTAGGTACGACAGCCTCAATTAGAGGAGCCGAAAAAATGTCAATAATATCGATCTCAAGGGATGGGTGGTAAATATCTTCTTTGACGAGAGGGGCGGGTGAACGACGCAGATCCAAAGAAAAATTACAAAAAATTAAATCTAAAGTATTTCCAGACATATTTAAGGTAGTATTAAACTGTTGAAGATCCAAAATGGAAAACTGTTCTATTAAATTAAACCCAGCATTCTGTACTTGCACTGCACCCTTGCGCTGATGAACGGGTCCATTAGAGGTCCATTTAATGCAAGGCAGATTGAAATCACCGGCAACCAAAAAGTGAGCATCAGGATCCGCAGATGTGGCGAGTGTGACAGAAGAAATCATGTTGTTTATATGAAGAGGCAAATAATTATCTGGTGCACCATAAAAAGCGCATAAATGTAAGCCATGAGAGGCTCCGCTCAGGGCTCTGACTGGAATTGTTACCCACAAACATTCCGTATTAGCGATGGACCACTCTGGTCGCGCGTGAGCATCGAGTGACCGACGCGTCATTATCATTACGCCGCCGCCATCCGACTTTCCGGAGGTGTCACGGTCACGATCTAGCCTGAAGACGTCAAATCTGTGATTACTCAGCTCAGTATCAAGAATACTATCAATTAACCAAGTTTCTGTGATAATTATAACATCGTAATCACAGATCAGTATGCCATTATATAGAGTTGTCGTTTTAGTACGCAAGCCTCTGGTGTTTTGATAAAATACCTTGAGATGTGTATTATACATAAAACAGTGATAAAAAAGTACAAAGAAAACAGACCACGACATTAGGTAAAGCAAATGTATCAGGCAACGCATTAATTAAAATCTCTCCGCTGTTCTCATATGGACACGAAAACCATGCTGGGTGGATAATGGCCGATGGCTGTAAAGAAATAAAATTTATACTCGTGAGCGACATAATGAGAGGCCGTGAAAGTATGGAGTTGGTGAAAAATATGCTGTGTAATTTGTGTGTTAATTTGTGTAAGACTGTGTGTGTAATAGTGTAATGGGTAGGAATGGCAAGACTGACCTTAACCCACATCATAATTAGACAATCCTCTTGAGATCGGTAACAGATTTTATATGTAAAAAATTACACTTTTCTTCCTTACGTACATAGATATTACAGTTCTTAACCCAAACAAACTTATAGTTAAGTTTGCTGCACAATATCTTGCTCTCCCTCAGTAACATCTTGTTTTTAGGCGTAAGGTGGTCAATTGTGTAGATCCTCCTAGAGTCGCCACCAATTCCAATATCCTTGGTAGATAACCCCCGACGTCTCCGAATACCCGTAATGATGCTGTCCTTGATAGTGCGTTGTTTCAGCTTGACGACGATGTTTTTGGGTCGACCAGAAGTGGACGTGGCAGGCCTCACGCGGTTCACAAACTCGATATCTTCTCTGCGCAACTGCACACCGGCTCCATCTGCTATCTTTATAACGAGTTCAGGAAGTGATTCATTTTTGGTTTCCGGAATCCCTGAAATTTCCAGATTATCCATTCTGAGCCATTGCTGGTGAGAATCATGATGACACTCCAGCTCGCTGATTCGAAGCTTAGAGTCCGCCAGTTCTTTCTCCAGATCTGAGATTTTGTTGGTGTTCGACTCTAAAATGGCAAACTTTTGCTCAAATTCGGCTTTCATCACATCCAGTTTGATGGTCAGTTCAGTTCTAATCATCTCCTTTAGTTCGGACTTCAACTTGCTTATACTCTGCTCTATGAAAGCTCGAAGATCAACCTCTAAACTCAGAGGAGGGGCCGTTGTAGGTGTAGGTGCGTTAGTGGTGACTTGTGTGGGTTTTCTATAGGTCACATTGGAATCAGCGCCGATCCCGAGTGGTTTAATTGGAGTGTTGGTGTTGTCACACTTGGGTTCTTTATTTTTGCAATTCGGGCATTTCCAATTCGGCCGTCCCTTAATACTGTCATCTTTCAGACCCAGACACAGATAATGGTAAATCTTTAGACAAGTTGGTTCCATACACTTAACCACATCCCTACTTCTGTCTTCCTTCTCAATGTATTTCTTGCAGGCATTGCAACAATGCGTTTTACAATTGTTGCAGTGCCAAGAGTTAGCTTGCTTCTTAAGATCCTCTAAGCTCAAACCGGCACAATGATAGTGGAGTAATGTTTTACAAGCAACTCGACAGCAACGAAGCTTATCTTTCTCGGTGATCATCCCGTCGCAGATCTTACACTTACTCATTATTTAGATGAAAAAAAAAAAAACAAAAAGAGACGAAATTAATCTCTCCTGTGATGGCTGGGGTTCGATCCTGAGGCGACTGCGCAATAGTCAGATCTTGTACCGCTACGCCAGTCAGACTATACAAAATTTTGTGAAATAGGCGATCCCGTAGTACGCTTTTGTGTTAGCGCCAACGACGAATGTGATGTGATGAGTCAGAAGAAGCTTTTGATCGCTCAACTACCCCACAACACCGCACTAAATTAATAAACTAATATGCACTTAATTGGTCCAGGGCAGCACTCACAAGACAATTGAAGTGAAAATTGATGCACCACTCTGCGGATGTAGGTGTTAGGTTTACTTGATAACAGTATGAAGCGAGACAAATTAGTTTTTAAGCACTTTTAGATTTAAATAGCGGAGCAAAACAACACACATGTATTCACTCAGCGCGCTCGCGCGGTCTGTGCGCGGTCTGTTGCCACGGTCATGTCAAACCTCTCTTTAATTACTGCTACTCGTATAACATACCTAATGACATAACCCCAAATCACGATACGAAATTAACAGCGAATTACTATATCGTGCGATTCGTGTGTACCCCCGCGTCAATATCATGCGAGGCATGCCCGGATACCGGTTAATTAGGATACATTTGTTAATTCCCTGGGTATGTGCTTAACAGACTACGTGTTTGGGGCAGTAATGAGTGCGTTTTACGATGTTGTGACACAACTGCGGATGTGCCAAACAGTGAGCTTGGGCCTGTCTTGGGCCTTGATTTTATTCATTGATTTGACTATCGTACAGTCGAACTACTTCGTGCTGAACAATGACCTAACCTCATGTTGAACTCGCAAAAAGCGAAAAAGCTTCCTCACCAAGTTATTTATGATTTTCGAAGTGAGAGTCAACTTGCATCCTGGAATCTACAACTATAACTGCTACTTATTCTTTAGTTTCTCGTTAATTTTATTACGGTCGCGCGACCATTGGGTTCTGGAACGTTTATCTAAATGGTCTCGCTGCTTCTCTTTGCCGCTACTTTGCCATCTCTATAGCTAGTCACAGCTTTACCTCGTCATCTCGTAGAACTTAAAAAAAGACATAGCATTACATCACAATTGTATACAGTCATAAATTAACATACAGTCATAAATTCACTTGTATCCTATTGGAGATTTTTCCATGAGGTACATCTGTAATACTCTCTACTACCCTGTCTACCTGATTATTAATCTATCATCATCATCGACATCATCATCATTCAGCCACAAGAAGTCCACTGCTAGCCTTGCAGGGCTCCTGCATGGATGCTATTCAAAAATATTACAGCCAAATAGTCCACTGATTAATTTCTCTCTTATTCAGTTCTCTTGGAATTCTTATTATTGTAATAAGCCAACCTGAGCTATGTCAATCATTTATGTGAAATATCTTTGATCAAATAAATAAATATGTATTTGTAATATGCTGCTTTAGATAATATAGTCGTACATAATTTATTCTTGTCGTCTCTCTCCTACGGCGAAACAACATTATCTGTAGCTTTTTTGAGTGCTATGGGATTTTTTCCTGTGGCTCTTACACGTTATCTCTAAATCTCATGTCTTTTTCTAACACCATCACGTAAGACCGGGTTAACAATTAGCAATGTGCTGAAACCTCAGATCATAGAAAGAAGGCTGAAACCGTGATTTTACCTTTACCACACATCCACAACGTTATCGTTACTTAGCACACACAATAACATGACGTATGTCATCATCTTCTCGTCCCTACAGAGACGATTGTTCGGAAGAGTAATGCAGAGGTACCCAATCCCCTCATTTACCCGTTAATATATTATTATTCAATTCATTCAAAGCCAAAAGGTCTAAATGGAAAGCCAAATAATGAAAGGACCCGCAAAGTAACTTTCAGAAGTAAATACACCCGGACTACGAATAATCACTGCTCCCGAGTTATAACCACAAGTATGCTGAAACAACTTTACTAATCTCGTAACTTGGGGTTACTAAACTTGGGGTTGGGTCTTACCCCATGTTTCTGATTTTGGAATTTCACCAATGAAGTACCTAAAGTAAAGTTCGCCTTAGGCAGGTTTTTCAAACTACATGTTATAGAGTACACTCTTAAATCAGAAACCGAGGAACTTCTCCCTAGGTAGTTGGTCACCAAAACACCAAGGATTTGACCACTATAACAGTGAAAATTAGTAAATAGTTGGATAAATTAAAATACGTACGAACCTGTAATATACACCCCGTACTGGCTTATTTGATTATTGAAGGGAAACCAAAGAGCGGTGGTAAGCCTACTTCTCAGTCGGGAGGTTGTGGGTTCGAATCCCGGGGTCATGTACCAATTACTTTGTTTTCTATGTTATGTATATTTATGAAGGTCTAGTAGCAGTTTAACTATGCGCTATGGCGCTCATCAGGGGAGGGCTATGTCCAGCAGTGGATTAATATAGCCTGAAGTAGAAGAACTAGCTAACTAGCTCGCTGACTGTGAAAGAAAACATTGTGAGGAAACCCTAGTGCCTGAAGTGTGAACATGCCTCAGCGTTTCCTACGTACAATAGCACAACTATGAAGCTAGGTGCAAAAGTCTCAGATGTAATAAGCTTCATTTGATTAATTTTACTAACAATGAAAACTCACTGGAACCTTGATACATATTTGTGTTAAAATTTATTAACAGGTTTTGCTTGATTAAAATCAAAGTAAGTACACTAAAATGTTCAAGAGAAAAACCCGACATACTAGGTTTCACGGAAAATTAATTACTGCCGAGAGGTTTCACATCAACTTGTTTTTGATACACCTATCTTGTTCCTAAGTGAAATTCAGCCTTTTTGATAGCAAGGAAACTACGTATATAAATCCAGATCTGGTGGTTGGGTGAAATTCCCTAATTAGGCATGACGAAAGATTTTTAAATCCTCTTCCATAATGTGGACACATATTTATTATTGAGTGGAGACCGCGACTCGGTAAACGTAGTGTAAGACGCAGGTGGGATGCCGATTTGCGAAAAACTGCCGGCAGATGCTGGATGCGGCAAGCTGAAGACAGGGCGCTATGGCGCTCATTAGGGGGGGGGGGGGGGGGGTATGTCCAGCAGTGGACTACATAATATAGCCTGAAGAAGAAGAAGATTTATTATTTACAAAAAAACTATATTTCAGTAATAAACTAAAGTTTAACGAAGGTTATAGCAATTTTTCTAAAACTATTTTAAAAATGTGGGAAAACAGCTCGCAGTATCATGGCGTTGATTCTAATTATATTCTTTATTGCAAATAGTAAATTCGAAATACGATTACATTAAATCTAACGTCACATCCAGGTAAAGAAACTGTTAAATTATTACTCTAATGGGGGTGTTCCGGGAATTGCGAACTTTAGAAAAACACTCTATGAATATATCGATATCAACCCTTGTATGTCCCCACTGCTGTGGTACGGGTCTCTTCGAGGTTAGGCTATACTTCACCATGGGGGCCAAGGGTTGCTAGAGGATTGTAAGAGAGTGGCGGGCCTTACTGTCAGAAGTTATCAGCCGTAAGCCATAAGGCCTCTGACATGGCTTTACGATTGCCATTATATGACAGCCGGCACCAATGGTTTAACGTGCCTTGCAAAGCACGGAAGCTCTCGGAAAAAAATCCACTAGAGCAGTATTCACGGGACGGTCACCGATCCTGCACCTGACGGCGCCTGTTGTTGCTGAACTCAAGTGATTGATATATTATAGTCCCTATAAACACTTATTGCGAAACAAGGCTTCATGAAGTAGCTCTTCGTCTTCGTCTTTACTTGCAACATCACAGTAATTTTATAAATTTTATTAAAATAATGAGCGGCAAAATTCCCTACCTGACTAGGAATGTTCTTATTAGTTAGCGTTATCGGTTTCGTCACAATTCTTTTCCGATAAACTGTTTATTTTTCGTATCCACAACGTACATTTGGGCCTCGTAATGCTACTTACCTGACGTAAGCCACTATCTTCCGTACACGGCCGACCATATTACGTCATGCAGTCACATTCGCTCTTTCTACAAGGTATCAAAGTTCACTTTACGTTGAACTACGGGCACATTATGTCGGTGGACGCCCGTGCTATCAAGGATATACCTGTAACAACTGTCTCGACTGCTGACGTCACATCGACGTTGTTGATAACAAGCCCTATCTCGTGGATTTACGCGCGCGATGCAGCGATTTTTTTCGAAATTCGAACGTGGTTGCTAGGGGACGCCCGGACGCCTGAATATTAAGTTCGGGCTTTGAAACGTGTGCTTGTTAGTTTTGTTTTTTTTGCCATGATTTCAGTGTGGTGAGAAAAAGTTTAAAAAAAAATAAACTCTACACTTCATTCTTCAAGAGACTGCATGGTATGACTCCCAGAACAATGAATAACTTTGAACAGAGGTATGAGTGTTCTTATTCGATTTTATGTACTTTTTTATACCAAGTGCCTTAGGCACCATGAAATCAGTGATAATTGTAAATGTCACCAACAAACATTTTTTAAATCAGGAATGTTCAACGTTGATTAAATAGGATTATATTAAAAATACATGATTTCACGGTCACGTAATATTGATAATATAGTTGACTAGTAAATTCATATTAATACTTATTTGAAGAAAATTTATTCACTGGTTGGGCACTCAGATCCTCATTTGGTAAACATATTACTATTTGTTTACCAAATAATAAATTTCCAAAAATATAGATCAAATTATCAAAATTGAGGGAGAATAAAGTTCCGAATCCCTGCAGTTGGACGAATTCTCCACAAATTAGCAACGCTGTAAATTAATGAACTACATATGTACCAAATCGCAACATATTCTAACATTTCTTTGCATTATCCTCTAACCTATATTCTGTAACCTACCTACCTCTTTGAGATAACAAAACATTCTTGGACTTAGGTTTCCCAGCATTTTAAAGTATGAATAAGCATAGGGCTATTATTTCTTATGACTATAACGTTTATTAATTAACTAGTTGTGACAGTCATATTGCATTTAATTGTGGCCAAACAGTAGTAAAGCTGTCCGTACGATTTCCTCCGAACAGGGGGGTGAGTCTCTAAAATGCACAGTTGTTCAATAGAGTCATATTAGTCCGGTAATGGTCGTTTCATTAACACTATTGGTAGTCTAGTGACCAATCGCATTGCAATGGTACTCTTATATCCCGCGCTACTCTAGGCGCCTCTCGCGTTTCGATCTTCTTCGCGAGAGATGCCTATTTAATTTGCGCGGGTTATACCCTTGGAATGACAATGTACTGCTATTGCTTTGTAGACTACCAAATTGAGACAAATGTTTATTTCATTGTATTGAAAAACGATGTAAGTAGTATGTTAGAGAGCTCTGCTCAAAACAATTTTACAGTCTTTATTACTTTGTAATACGACCTATAAAGATTCCAACAAGAGATCAACGCTTGAACATTATCCTATATTACCGGCCTTAGAGGCTTAGACCAATGACAGCGATGACCTTGGTTTGCTCGAGTACGCTCGTTTTATCGTACATCTGATCAATGTCAATGATATATCTTGTCGTGACTGAGCCCTAACCCTTCTAAGAGTAATGTCACAAAAAACCTATACACAGAACCTACACAAGATTTCTTAGTTAGGCCTGAGATTTCGGCACTTAACCTCATAGTTGCACGTAGCAAGCGCTGAGGCATGTTGATACTTTAGGCGCTAGGGTTGCCTCACGATATTTTCCTTCACAATTAGCGAGGAATTGCTACTATAACTTCACAATTGTACATAACTTCGATAACACAGTCATTGGTACATTGGTAAATAATGCTATTTCGGTGTGAATATGCACTGTGAAAAAAATATTACACTGCAATACTAAACCCCGTATAATATAATATAACATAACATAATAACATTTACATACAGGCACATACAGGCACATACAGGCACATACAGGCACATACAGGCACATACAGGCACATACATTGCTTCTGGCCCCACGCTATGATACCCTGTGTCGTGGGAACCAGAAACAACGACATCACAAACATGTAAACATCCAAGACCTGGGTTTTTTGCCACCAGCTGGTATTCGAACCCGGACCTCTTGCATGATAGGCAGACGCGCTACCGCTACGCCACAGAGGTCGTCATGAATAAATACGTAAATTATTTAAAAACAGCGTTTAAATACGAGTAGATGGTTTCCAATATAAAATAAAGTTCCTATGTCGAATCGAGCTTTTTTAATTTTTACAAGCGAATGTGACCTTAAAATGTGATGGTACATACTTACTTTATTTCTCAAGTCTGATGTCTTGATAGCTCAGTGGTATTGTGTCAAGATACCAAGGATCCGGGTTTCGGTACTATTAAGTTTAAAGTTAATCGAAGACATTTTAAGTTGACATTAGAACTTTTAAAGATTACTTGTTTATAACGAAATTAAAATTTTATAACAAACCTTTTCAAAAATTAATTACGTTATAGTTGAAAACTAACTAGAAGTACATTTTAATGTAAGTGCAATTCTCTACTTTTTTTAATAGCTAATAGGCGTTCGTAATTTATGTAATAAATGTTTTAGTTTAGAAACCATGACACCAGCTACACAAAATAATAAGAGATCAATTTCATCAAACCTTTAACTCCATGACGGGTAGAGCATGCCTGTACCATAGTTTTAAGTTGAAATGAAATTACTAAATGAAATGAATTTATTTGTAACCAAAATTAAATTAGCCATGGACAGAAAATACATACCTAATAGGTATAGTACAAAACAATCGACAGCTGCTCGATCCCTAAAAATTTGATATGTAAGCTTTATTAAGTTTCATTACGTGTGGCATTGTAACAAAAACTAAGGATCGATAAGGATCGAGTTACAATAAATATTCTTACTCCTACCGTAAAGTCATCTTTACAGTAGAAAGATTTCACTAAATTAAAATCCTAGAATATTCCCAATATATTTTAATACGTAACTTGAGAAGAGCAATAGAGCAAAGAAATTTACTCTAACAAGTTTCACTTGTGAGCCCGAGGATGCCTCATGTTAGTGGCGAAACGCGTCGCGCATTTTCTCACACAAGTATTGGTGTCGGTGGTGGTGTGTCCGTGTCTTGCTTCTGGTGAAAAAGTGGGAGGGTGGGCGTCGCATTAACTAACCGCATGGTGCTTGTGAAATTTCTGGCGGAATTCAGCAAAGTAATTTTCACATTTCAATGTTGCTACTAGCCGCCTTATCCAAGTAGGTACCCTGCGACCTGTATGGAGACAATGTAAGCACCAAAGTTATTTATCTACTCCTGTAGGTCTTAGGATCAGTCTGCACTTTGAATGACACAAGAAATTGATAATGTCACGACGATAAACTTTCCTAACCCTTTACATTGCTGTTGTAAATATGTACTATCAGCTATGAAATTGTTTGTCCAATATTCGCACTTGTTGCAATGCGATAAGTGCCATCACTTGTCAGACTCGACCATCGTTTACTGTACCCTTGGAAAATCAACCGAGGATGTTAAATATAGAGTCCTGACCCCAACCGCCATTAGATAAAACGTTCAACCTATCAGGTCATAGAACAGACTAGGGGAGCAGACAATTCTTAAAAAAATATAAATACACAGAAAGACCAGTCCATCAGACGCTAAAAATATCTACCAGAACTATACTAAATATGATAATTACGTTGAAGGAAAACATCGTGAGGAAACCGCGGCTTGTTTGGTTCCTCGCGTATTGACTTCTCTTTCTTATGGGCTACGCCGACTAAGCTCTCAGGATGATATAGGGGCTTGGCATGTTACTCCATAGAAAAACAATGTCACAGGCACTGCAATAACTCCGAGTGGCCCTTCCACCCATCTAGTATGAGTGAAGATGCCACTGGTCACTTTATAAATAATCTCATCTCATAATAAACGACAAAAAAATGTTTGATTGGCGCATTAAAGCTCCCACAACACTTATTTTAGTTTTAAATAGGATAAAAAATATTTCTTTTTCTTCAAACAGAAGCCTTGTGAATTAGTAGCACAATAATTACATATAATATAAAACATGGCATTTTTTCGTTAACATCATTTTAATAAGATATGAAGATACCTTCTGCTCCATTGCTTTTCTTGTTTTCCTACTTGTCAATTGGCTCGTCATTATCAAATTGTCGTAGCAGACAATGAATTTCAGTTCTATGAAACGAACAGATCTTACTCCGTTGAGAAGACCTTCTGTCTCTAGATAGTCGATTCTATTTGCATTTGAAGAAACGTACCGCGAGCGCAATATAATAATGGGCAAAATTAGCACAAGGCTAAGAGATACAGCCGAGCGGTATGACTTGTCTGTACGGCAATATATCTTTGCCATCCTACCTAGGATCCTTGAGCTCTATCACCTAGGCGGTAAAGGTTAGGTTTGCCTGAAGAGAGTTAAGTTTGCAAACATGCACAATGTCAACTCGTGTGCCGAGTTAATGCACCTACCACGAATGATGCTAGTTTCGAGATCGATTTCTGTTTCGATGCCAACAACTTTGCAACTTTATAGATAGTCGATTTCAAGCTGACATTTGTAGCTCCTCAAAATATTTAGTGAAGCACTCGTGGCCTAGTCGAACCGAGTGATTGGAATCAATCACTCAAGTTAAGCAACAACAGGCGCGGTCATGTGCTGGATGGGTCACCGTCCCGTTACTACCACAAGTGGCGAGCGATTCCGTGCTTCGCAGGGCACGTTAAGCCGTGGGTGCAGGCTGTCATGTAATGGCAGTCCTTAAGCCATGTCAGAGGCCTTATGGGCGGCTTGATAACTTCTGACAGTAAGGCCCGCCACTGTCTTACAAACCTCCACCAACCCGGCCATGGCCCCCGTGATGGAGTACGGCCTAACCCCCCTGCAATGCAAGAAGAGACCCGTGCCCCAACAGTGGGGACATACAGGGTTGCAATCGCAAAATATTTAGATTCGATTGTACAATACTCTTTACTGTGCACACCAGGACAACACTAAAAATAATTAAATTAAAACATCATCAAAGAAAGTAATAATGATAACAACGCAATCACTTATCTTGGTCCCAAAGTAGGATAACCTGTGCAATAGTTACAAGGCAAGGGCATCAAAAACAAAGAAATACATGCTATCTATGGCCATTTGTACAAATGTACGGCATCTCCCAGTGGGATTCCAACCCACGACCTATGGTGAGTTAGTCAATGCATATCCTATGACTCGCATGATTTCTGGTGTATCACAATAATGCAACAAAATTAATTCACTGTTGATCAAACTAAGGAATTAAAAAGGAAACATAATAACGCCTCTATTTATTTTCCCAGTTTAGAACAGAAACACTACAGTGGCATAGCACAATTCGTATGAGTACACAACAAACTCAACGTCAATCAAACATTATACGACTAAGATATTAAAAACAATTTTTTTCCTAGTTCACAGGCGTTCACACCAGCAAGTTGCACATCGAAAGTACTATAATAATAATATTGGCCTTTTTGCATCTACTCGTACTTAATGAGATGATTTATACAGCGTCCAGTGGTATCTTCACCCACACTAGATGGGTGAAGGGACCACTCCGACGCTGTAGTGCCTGGGTCATGGTTTTATAGATGGTGTAGGCTTGCCCAGCACCTATACCATCCTGACAGCTTAGTCGGCCTAGCCCACAGGAAAGACTAGTCAATACGTGCGGAGCCAACCAAGCCGCGGGTTTCCTCACGATGTTTTTCCTTCACCGTTAGCGTGTGGTATTGCGACTGCAAATTCGCAAATGTACGTAACTTTGAAATTAAACAAAGTCATTGGTACATGCCCGCACTCGGGATCGAACCTGGGGCTCTCGCTTGCCAGTCTATGGTTCTACCCACTGAGCTACCACCACTGTCATCGAAACTACTAGTTGCACATAAAATATACTCGTATTATTATCTGTTACCTTTATCCTAAGAAGCAACAGATAAATCCCGGCGCGAAACGGTTCAGTAACAATACTGAATCAAAAGGTGAAGGCAATTGCCGCAAATAGACAGCTAACTAGCTCGCAATACAGTGTAAATGGTCTTGAGTTTAAAAGTATCGAGTCAGATCTACAGTCCCTTGAAATTGACCATTTTTTTTTAGCTTAGTTTCTCTTCCAAATTCTTTTTTTTTAAATTATTTTTTTGTGTAGAATCCTCGTGAAACGAATTTACTATTGTGATTGTAACCGTATAAAAAAAGCTCCTAATTGGCCTATGTTAAGTTTAATTAATTGTCAACCTAAATTGTATTTGCGCTGTGAGCTTCTTGTGATTAAATAAAATAAAATCAAACTTCTGAGGGCCTCTGTGGAGCGAGAGGTCCCGGGTTCGCATCCCGGCTGGGAAAAAAAACACCAGGTCTTGGATTACATGTTTGTAATGTCGCTGGTACCCACGACACAGGGTATCCTAGTGTGGGGCCAGAAGCAATGTATGTGCCTGTGTGTAAATGTTATGTTATGTTCTAATTTACCTTAATAAAAAACACAGCCGCTTGTGTCGCAAAAATTATATTTTGACATGTAAGGGAATCAAATAATTATTATTCGTGGAATTTTTAGCCTCCAAATAGTTTTTTGAAAAAAGGAATCAAAATTTAGTAGGGTATTTTCTGTTGACCTAAAACTATAAAATTTGGCAAGACGTGTCATTATCGTGTCAGTGAACATTGTTCTATTCGAAAACGTGTCTTCTGTTCTAAACGGCCTGTTTGCAAAACGCCTGGGATATCACAACTAGGATGCATTGAGACAATCGTACCTTATGAAACGTTATTTATACAGCGCCTTCACTCACACTAGTTGGGTGAAGGGACCACTCAGACGCTGCGGTGCCTGGGTCATTGCTATTTAGATAGAGTAGGCTTGCCCACCACTTATACCACCAGGACCTTTAATCTAAAAATGCTGTATTAGAGAAATATTATTTTATATTTATTTTTTATTTTAATATAAAATCTGTGTTAAGTCTATTTGTATGTTATTCTTAGTATCAATGTAGATTATGATGTATTGCTGATTTAATTTGTTATTGTACTTGTATTTAATTCTAATAGTTACTACATCTCACCCATACACAGCTGGATACCGTACCTACCTACAATCCGCACAATATTGTATAGCAATTCGTCCTGTGATCTCCACGATACAGGCTATGCCAGAGTGCTTAGTGCGAGTTTGACAGATCCAATCGAATAACTTTACTACCGCGTTAATCGAGCATCGAGTAGTGAGTATGAGTAAGTTAACCGTTCGAACTGGCAAAACGCTGTCACAGTACAACTCGCACTCGCGTTTATTCGTGTTTTGGCTGGTAAACGTGTTCATTTCTCAACGTAAACCATTACAACTCGCACTCAGCAATTTTAATTTCCATACTTGTCGCTAGGTGGCGCTTCCTCGATGCCATAGAAATATGAGTTTACGTTAACGCGATCGAGTAGTTAAAAAACTCGCACTAAGCACTCTGGTGTGGAGATCCCACAAATTTTGTATAAAAAGTGCAGTGAACATATGCTAAAAGTGAAATGTCACGAACGGTATGTATTAACTTGTAACGGTGCAAACCTCTTTACACCATTTTTTATATTTCTTTAATTATGTCTATCATTTTCAAAAATTTAAAATTTTGTCACCCATTTTTAAGATTTCCCTAATTTTTAGCATTACTAGTTACTACTTCACATCTTGACTAGACCTGACTATTTTTACCTGCTTATTCCATTTTTATCCAGTTTTCTGTTTAAATTATAAATAAAATAATAAAACATACTGTAAATAAAGCAAAAAGTTAAAGTCGTTCCAGTTTTATTATTTATTATAACATAACATAACATTTACATACAGGCACATACATTGCTTCTGGCCCCACACTAGGATACCCTGTGTCGTGGGAACCAGAAACAACGACATCACAAACATGTAAACATCCAAGACCTGGACTTTTTTTTTGTTTCCAGCCGGGATTCGAACCCGGGACCTCTTGCATGGTAGGCAGACGCGCTACCGCTACGCCACAGAGGTTATTAAAAGTTATACAACACCACATACTTAATCAGTTTAAACCTCCAATATAAAAAGTCAGTCACCTGCCTGGAGCTCACGCGGGTTCTTGACCACTTCGTTCTTTCAGCTGTTCCTGGCCAACCGGTCTTAGAAGACTTCGCATAATGCTGACTATATATATACGTCCAACTGTAGGGCACAAACCTTCTCTTAGAGAGAGGGGATGGGTTTAATCACCACGCAAGCCCACCGCGGATTGGCGATTTCAAGCGCCTCGGTGTATAAATACTTAAGAAGCTCAGGTTTCCTCACGATGTTTTCCTTCAAGGTTAGCGAGTGGTATTGCTTCGAGTAGTTTCGTGTAGAGACTACAGAATCAATTTGATGGAGTAGTCAAGCCTTGACCGTCCCCAGTTCTTCTTTCTTCTTCTTCTTCAGGCCGGACTAGGCCCCCATGGTGGAGTATGGCTTAACCTTCCTGCGATGCAGGAAGAGACCCGTGCCCCAGCAGTGGGGACATACAAGGGTTGATAACAAACGATATTATGTAGTTTCTTCTTTAACCTCATTTAATGTATGTGCCTGTATGCTAAATGTACAAAAAACTCGGCACTTGCTACAATCGATTAATTAGTAATAAATACGTCTCTGAGCAAGCAAGGTTGCCTAGGCTCAACAAGAACCGCAAAACGGATCAATATACTCGCGCGGTTTCATTTCTCAGTATAACTACATATTTAGTTAGACCTGAGATTTCCTTACTTAGCCTCATTGATGGGCCATTGTGCGTTAGGAGGCGCTGAGGTATGTTACACTTCCGATAGGTTTTTCTCACGATGTTTTCCTTCAAAGCCATCTATCTACATTTGTGAAGTATTAGCAGCAATACCACTAGCTTTTGAAGGAAAACATCGTGAGGAAATCCATCGTCCATACCTCAGCGCTTGCTACAATTAACAGCGTTCAATGGTCCAACTATGAGACCTCCCAGAAATAGCAGACCTAGCAGAAATCTCAGGACTAACTAATTAGTAAACCACAATATAACTAGTTCTATGAGACGGGCTCCGACCACCCCGTGGAAATCGCGAAAATCGTCGTGTTTGCAAACTCTATTTTCATTCAAATGCGTTCCGAGAAAAATAACCCGAAACCAGCTATTAGCGTGACAAAACAAACTACGACTATTGGCAGTAACTTTGAAATTTCCTGAGGCCCATATTGTAGTAGAATATACATCACGAGTTTTTGATGGTTTGAAAGCCATAGCACAATGAACGTGTCTTAACAATAGATAGATAGATAGAGAACACTTTATCACATCATCACATCACACTAATATTATAAGACAAAAGTTTGTGAGTGTGTATGTTTGTAACTTCTTCACGTCTAAGTGGCTGGAGCGATTTTGTTCCCATGGGAAAATCGAAAAACCATGGGTAATACCGCTTTGCAGCAGTTGTACATAAAAAAAGAAATAACACAGATATTTTTTAACCTAAGAAATATCTGTGTAATTTCTATACAGACGGCGGCCTTATCACTAAAAGCTATCGAAGCGCTCGTGGTCTAGTGCAACCGAGTGACTCGAATCAATCACTAGCGTTAGGCAATAACAGATGGGGTCAGGTGCTGGATGGGAAACCATCTCGTGATTACCGCTAGTGGTATTTTATCCGAGCGCCTCGGATCCGTACCTCGCAAGGCAGTTTAAGTTAAGAAATGTCAGAGGCCTTATGGACGGCTTGATAACTTCTGACAGTAAGGCCCGCCACTGTCTTACAATCCTCCACTAAACCGGACTTGGCCGCCGTGGTGGAATATGGCCCAGCCTTCGTGCGATGCAGGAAGAGACCCGTGTCCCAGCAGTGGGGACATACAAAGGATTGATATGCTCTTCTTCGTTTTTATAAAGGAGGCACTTTTCAATAATAACTGGACACAAACTCGAATTTATGGGAACCATTAGTGGCTAGCAGAGCGGAGCGTGCGTCCCGCGGGAGGGGTCATAACGTCTCAGTCATAACTTATCAGTCTTAACTTCGTACCGCCACAGAATCCGTTTATACGATTATTATACTAGCTATCCCGCGGCGTTACCCGCGTTTTATCGATTTTCCTTTGGGAATAAGACATTTATACTATTTTTATTTTTAATGCACTAACCTGTGCTAAGGACAATTTTTTTTTAAATTAGTATAATCATGTGGGTACAGCGATATCATTCCGATGTAAAAACCTAACTGCAAAGTAGGGAGTCGGGGCTGTAAGTGATGCAATCTGCTTCAGCCAGGTGGCGCTGCCTGTACGTAATACAGAGAATAGTGTAAAGAGGTTCGAAATTTCACTGATGCCGGTGAGTCACCCATTAGCTCAGTTGGATAGAGCGCTGGCACGGATAGCCAGAGGTCGCGGGTTCGAATCCCGGCATGGGTGAAATTTTTAGCCTCTAAATAGGTTTTTTAAAATAATATATTTTCCAGCAGTAAAACGTATCTTATGTGTTAATCCAGGGTGTCAGCTAACTCATACCAACTCATACCGCTCCAGCCGTTTAGACGTGAAAAAGTAACAAACATTCTCACTCACAAACTTTCGCCTTTATAATATTAGTGTGAAGTGTGATGTGATGGGATTATAGTGTAATGTTATGAAGTGTGATTAGTAGGATAGGAGGAATGCTCAGTCCCAGCCAGTTCCACTGCCTGCCATTACGTGCATCGACACTCATTAGCGCTGTATGTGGCTGACCGTCCTGTTTCCCAATAACTCCAAGAGGCCGCAGGCACTACTACTCACACTGCATTTCAGGGATGCTATCAGCTTCCAAGCAACTTAAAGTTTAACAACTCATGCCTGTGTCCCAGAGGGGTAGGCACAGAACTAGGTTTGCCACTTGCCACTGTCCTGATCGATCACTTTCGTTTCATCAACATTCATAAGTCGTTGAAATTGTCACACTAGAAAAAGTGTTTCGTATTAACGAGTACAATTTATGTATATGTCGCCGCCAACAAGCAGAACTAGACGTCGAACTAACGGCCTAGGGGGTACATTAAGAAAGGTCATTCAGCCTTGTGATTGAACGAAACGTTTTATAACCTGGCTAAAGGCTAGCCATGTGGTTAATACCAGACGGAGGTCTGCTGTAGCTATAGTAGATTTCTCCTCTACTTTGTACTCGAAATAAAATAAAAGCGGCAGGAACGTCTTCGATAGTTGTTTACAAAGCACATTGGATTCAATTTCATAACAGCATGGTTAGCATGTTTAACTATATCATAGACCTAACGTTGTACAGTGCTACACAAGAAATAAGTCTCGCGGATGTACCTGCGCAGATGACCAAATTTTGGATGTCCGGCAAGTTGATCGACCAATCAGATAGTTTCATTTTATGGCAGGCCGCACGCCTTTGTTGCTATTGGTTGATTCAACGTCATCTATGCAGGTGACTAATAGTTTGGCAATATTAGCGTGAGCGAAAATAGGTAGCGCTACTGCGGCAATCAATTCTGCACCTTAACCGTATCGGTTAAAGATCATGTTGAATGTACTTATAGCTTCGGGTACTTTCGTTACACTTCTTCCTAGTCTGCGCGAACGTAGATTCCCGAAGGGACTTTTGTGATGTGTAGTACTGCACGAACGTCAAAATAGTCAAAATAAACAAAATATTTTCTAACACTGAAATCGTTTCTACGGTTGCAATTGTTTGCAACGTTGGCCTCACACAAAGTTCAGTTGCACTTTTCGAGGTGACATAATCAGCTCTTATATTGACGGCATTTTGCAGTTGGGACTAAACTAAATTGAACTAAATGGCGGCTCTTCATTCAGCCTTTTATTAGAAGGCTAACTTTCAATCAGCCGAGTCACTAAATGTTATAGATGATGCTTTATTATAATAAAAAGGCTAGCCTTGTAATTGGATGCCGCCGCTTCATGATCGGGCTAGGCAGTTAATTCGACATCTGACTTAACCACTTGGCGCCGAGATATACACAGTTAAGGCTTGTAGCAGCTCATACCTTCAGTAGATGAAGTCAAGTAGTTACTTCTCAGAAAGTAAGCTGACGTCTGCGTTGAAAAAGTTACGTTAGTTAGTAAGTAATTTTAGCATCTCTGACGAAATAACGACTTTGAAAGTCTATTTACGTTAGAGACCCCAAATAACTTTAAATATTGTGTAAGTCTTTCGTCGAAGACGTCAGCGTACTTTCTAAGAAGTGACCTAGCAGCTTTACAGCTACCTGATTATGCTCACCAAATCCTGAAGGATTTTTAGCTATGTAAGTGCCTCGTAATTCCTTAATAATTGCGAAAGACAAATTTCAGGAATCGATCAGGTTTTGCTGTGCAGAATATCGTGGTCGATCATCAGTTCTAAATACTATTAATTTTGTTAATATAAAACGGCCAAGTGCGTGTCGGTCCACACGCAGTGTAGGGTTCCGTAAAAGGAGGAGTTTTTAGGTGCTCTTGTGTCAGCCCCAGACTACATGGAGGAGTAAAGGGAACAAAGAAGAAGAACTACAAACTTTTGACGACAAACAATGGACTTTGTACGAAATTTTACTTTTATAAGTTAAACTTATGAATGACTTATGAATGTTGATGAAGCGAAGGTGATCTGTCAGGATCGTGGAAAGTGGCAGTCCCTGGTCTCTGCCTATCCTGGGATACAGGCGTGAGGTTATGTATGTATGTACATGTTGGCAACATGAATATCAAAACAACCATCCATTAAATAATGCTATTTGGATATCTTAGCTTTTATAAGTTACTATTTAACTTGAAAAGCCTTGTGATTGTTTTTCTGTTAAGTTCATCATATTATGTCCTACTGCTTTAAATTTTTTCATGGTTCTACATTCGACTGCTTAGCTAAGGAAGCTCTACTCTAACAAAAAACTGAGCTTAGAAGCTTAATATTCGCAAACGAATCCCTTAATCGAAAAATAATTTGAACGACTAATCCAGCCATAGCCCTCACTACGGTGTAGGCAAAAAAGAAATGCATTTCTAACATCGGTGTACGAGTTCCTAAGAGTTCGTATTGATTACGGAACCCAAAAAACTGATTCGCTTATCACTTCATAATCGCAATATAAATAGTCTTTGGTAATGTCATGCGCTAAAAAATCAAAGTATTTATACGCCGTTTATAGAGCGTTTAAAGAATTTTTGAAATGTGTTTTTTATAACACCATAAATCTGTGGTTCTAAACTTCTCACGGATATAGTTTTGCGGAGTGTTAAGCGTGCGCGCTGAGCTAAAGAAACTGCCTAACACTGTAACCTATTTAAGAGCCTCTTCTCAGTAGCTATGTCATTTAAATAAATTGTCCATTCATCGCGCGAGCTTATTATACTTATTTAAAACAAGCGTTTTCTCGTGTTGTCATACCTGTCTTTTAAACGCCTAGACGGCTCGCCGACCGACTAGTTCCTCCGCGCTCGTTATGGTATCGATATCTGTGCCCCACATACATTCACCGCACCCCTCTACGAGACCATTCAAGTCGATAGTTGAGCAACTTGACGGCCAGGTAGGCTAGTCACGACACTGTCACATATTACGCGTGTTCCGTTGTCTTTAAAATAACGCGTTTATTTTTAAGTCGACGCGCGCGCGTACGTTGATTGTATATCTGCCAGTGAGATCAATAAAGAAATCGAAAGCTTTTTACAAAAAGGTTTGTGTGAAAAAAATTACAATTAATAGAGTTTGCGTAGCGTAGCAAAAATTCTGGCAGTTTCAAATTAAAAAGCATTTCGAATAAAGTCGTGATTCGAAATTGTTTTTTTTTTTTTATTTGACGTTGACGAGTTCACTTTCAAACGGGTTCTTGTCGTGCCGGGCCAGCTCTGTGTTTACGATAATTAATTATTAATGTTGATATTATCATCAGAGTCTGCTGTCATTTTCTGTCGTCTAATAACATTACGCGATTTGTTATTACGATACCATCCAGTGCTATTATAATAAATATTTAATTAAGTGTCTAAACGACAAACTGTTTTACGCATCAGTGTTTCAACAACTTCCACTGGATACAGTTAATTGATTAGTGTTTTGAAGTGTTTAGTTAAAAAAAGTGTAGTGATGATGATGTGCTGGTGATGATGATGAGATGCTGGCGGGTGAGGAAGCCAGCATTGAACTGGTGCAGCGGTGGCTGCTCAGAAGAAGCAGTGATGACTCGGATCAGAGCAATCACAGCAATGGTACTTCTTTCATATTTACCCTATGGATGGTTTATTGAGTCTTATAGGCTCTAATAAACGCAACGTGAATTTTTAGACAAGGAGACAGAGAATTTCTACTCCTCAGTTATTGATGAAAAGCGAAAATTCGCGTCCGGATCGCAGTTATTTCAGTATTATTAGTATTTTAATTTACCGGCAATACCTATATTTTTCGTATCAATTTAAAGCGATATATAGACTCTTCGCTGTCTTAATTAACCCATTCAAAAATTTACATTGTACATTTTCAGACTGTGCAAAAAACTCCTATCATGTCTTCCTTCTAACTCCTTCTAACCTTCGAAACTCCTTCATTTGGTCTTACGCGACTTTATCAATCGGTAACAAATTTTTATCAATTATTCTTCTTCAGACTGCTGCTGGACGTAGCCCTCCCCTAATGAGCGCTGTAGCGCAAGGTTGTGCCATCATTGAGGGGTAATGCCCATAATCCCCACGCTGGGCATGCGGGTTGGGGATCTATCAATTATATCAATTATTATCATCCATTTTTTTTATTTCGTAAAGAAATAAAAAAGTATTAATTTGTTTACGTATTTAAAAAAAATCGCGACTAACAAAATATTTTACGTAAATAGCCGAATGTTTTAATTGCGTTGATTTCTAAACAAAAGGACTGCTAATCTTAGGCGAATGCTACACGCAAGATATATATCGTGATCCGTCAGTATAAACTGTCGGATCACGATATTTATTGACGTGTAGGGTAGTGTATTGAGGGATCACAATAATTATCGCTGGATTTCCGGAAATCCTTGTGACCTGATCCAAGATTCTGGATCGTGATATTTATCTTGCATGTAGTGTTGCGCGTCAATATTTATCGCGTCAGTACGCAGCGAGACAGACAGACGGATGGGCAAAGAAATGATCCTTAGACATGATTTTCGCTACGGTTTCTGTCTTGATACAGAAACCATCGACCTCCAGTCTCAGACACCTAAGGATGCAACAAGTAAAGTGAACAAGTAAAATTCTCAATCGTAAATACGACATTCGCCGCATAATTATTACGCCATCTCCAGCGTCGGCAAAAACTCGATTGCACTTGTGATTGCAGTGACCCGCCGAAAATCACCACAAACCTATGATCACACAACATTATTGGGAAATCGCGCCGGCGGCGACGGTAAAATCTGATGATGATGATGGGAGCTTTTGCGTCTTATGTGATGTGAATTTTGTAGTTCTCGATTTATTGATTCCGCGATTTGTTGATAGTTTGAGTTTCAAGGCTTCGGATCATTAATGAACAGCGATAGTACATTGTCAATCCATGTATGGTTATTCGTTTTGGCGTATGGTTATGGTGGTTACTGGTTCAAACATATGTTTGAACCAGTAATTAGCCTTGTACATATGCATAAATAATCTATAATATAAAAATGAATCGCTGAATGTGTTGGTAAGCGCAAATCTCGAGAGCAGCTGAACCGATTTCACTGATTCTTTTTTTAGAATATTCCTTGAAGTACAAGGATAGTCCTTACGGAGAGAAAAATGAAAAAAATAATCGACTTTTAGGCGGTACGAAGTTCGCTGGGTCAGCTAGTAAAAAATAAAAACGCATTAATATTAATGCGTTTTAATTTTTTATTATTTATGCAAAACAAAGACTTTTTGTAAAGTACCTAAGCTTCCTTTATCAAAACTCTGTTTCGCAATTTATTGGTATTTAATAATTATTGTGGCGCTCGTAAATGCATCGTATACAGCGATTATAGCGACTACCTTGTTGGCCTAGCCGTTAAGGCGCTCGGTTACCAACACAGAGGTCGTGGTTTCAATTCCTACTGGGAGCTGCCGTACATTTTTACAAGCGGCGTCAGTCTTGGTTTGTTTTTATGTTTGTCACGACCTTGCCTGGTTACCATAGAACAGAGTATACTAGTTTAGGACCAGGTCAAGTGATTGTGTTGTGTGAAATTTACTATTATTATTAACACATATCTGACATTAATTCCCATAATCTGCCATCTTTTCGACCATGGTCTCCATGTCACTAGACAGCCAATAAGCTAAGTTGTTTTATCTTTAGGTAAACTAAGAGGAACTAAGTTACTTTGACGATATCGATAGATTGCTCCGTAGTGCTCAAAGACTTGAACTATCTTGTAGAATTGAAAACAACTAAGTAAGTTCAGCAGTTTTGAGAGGAACTATTTCAATTTCAATTGGTGTTACAAATAAATGCACCTACAATGTGTAATTCTGTTCTCAGTGTTACTGAATATCTGCAGCGTTACGACGCCATAGTTATTTATTATAGCAATTGTGTGACATAATGTGCTCCTGTTGACACATCCCCAAATAGTGGCATAGTTTTTTAATTAAAACTTTTGTAAGCACTACACATTATTGAAAACCTATTTAGACGCTAAAAAATCCACCCATGCCGGGACTCGAACCCGCGACCTCTAGCTAACCGTGCCAGCGCTCTTCCAACTAAGCTAATGGGCGACTAACGGCATCAGTGAAATTTCGAACTTCTTTACAATACTCTGTATGGTATTACGTACACACACACACACACATTATTGGTTAATTCTGGATTGATTTTTTTAGTTTTTTTTTTCTTTGGACACCTGGTCGGACTCTTCCGACAGTAAATCAAGTATGTTAATCCGGAATTAGGCTAATAGTCTAATGATTGATTGGTCGATGAAAGTTGTACATAACTCCACTTATCAGGAAGTATAATTTTGCCTTTGAACTTGCTACGAATGTTTTCTACAAAGATTACCTATTGTGTCAAGAAATAAATATAATGTGCCATTTAAATAAATAATATAATGTCTCATTTGTTGCATGTCTGTCCGACAACACCTAAACACTTTTAATCATATTATTTTATTTTAATGGACCTTTGACTAAATGGAAGACAAAAATATTGTGGCAAATTTGGAACGTGACCAACATGGAACAAGCCTCTGATTGCATAGGTTATATCCGTCTTGTATATCTTGGATGTAATCTGCTTGATTATTATTATGGTTTCAATGCGCTTTCTAACGATTAACACATTTGTAAGTTATTACTCAAAGTGATAATCGATTTTGTAAACATAAACGGCGTAATACACTAATGGTAAGCCGTTTACATACTTCACTGGTCGGTTTTCGAGTTACTCAGCATGTGTTTCTTTCACTGATGTTAAAATACTCTAAGCTATTTAATATTGATTTCCTACGAATATGCGATCCCATTTCATAATCGAAAACCCTAATAGATTTCTACTGCTGTTTCCAAACAGCAATAGAAATCTATTATGCTTTGAGGGTCGATTCAAAGCCGCTTACCTATGTTGTGAATGACTTAAAGGCTTACTTTATACTGTGATAGATAAAGGTTTCAGTACGTAAATTGTTGATACAAATACATAATTAAAAAGGGAAATGCAATATAAGCCCGACAAATAACTTTAATAAATTTCTTTGACTTTGACTTCGTATGCGCGTAATGAGGGCTTCAATGATGGGGGACACGAGATGTGAGATGTTTTTTCGAGAAGAGAACAGAACAATAGGGGACTCATATTTTTTCTTTGGAAATAATAGTTATTTTTAAGTTTTAAAAGTTGTTTTTTAGACCCGGAAGTGACGTAGGCTAGAAGGTAACATAAAACATAATCTTTGCCTCTAGTTTACTTTAAAAAAAACTTGTCATTGCAACGTCATGCAAGATAGTACACCACAGACTAAAAGTTGTTGACAATTGACATTTCACTTTTTTTTTGTTATTGTACTTTTTTTGGGTGAGAAAGGCAAAGACGTACCTAGATACCACAATGTAAAGTCGCTGTGCCGGTTTTTCTACTAAAATGAAAGTACAGAAAAATCTTTGAGTATTTTTCTTGTATTCCTTGGAGCTTAGTCTCCAAATGATTTTTTTATTTCAGCTTAATATTTTTTTAATTATTGTCCATTATACCTGGCTGCGCGGCGTAGGATCATTTGGTCGTGTCAATTAGAAAAACACAATTTTGGTAAAGATTAACATTTTCAAAGTTTGAACTACTTCTTTTTTTCCACTGATGTAACGTTCATTTGACACAGAGGCTAGGCGTCTCTGAACTCTCTCGTCATCTCTCTCTGGCTCTAATTTTGTTTTAATTTTGATATACAGGTTTGTGGAATAAAATACTTGCTGCCATTTAGCTCAATAACATTCACCGTTTACGTAGACTGGTTGTGACGTTACATGAGAATATAAATCCGGTGACTAGTTAATGATAATTTTTCAAACTAATAAAAAACGCACTTCCTAAAATAATTTAAATCGTTATCTAATCAGCGGTTACGTAACTTCAGCGAATGTAATATGCAAATAACTTATCAAATTGCTAGGCATCTTTGGACGCCAGTAAAAGTCAAACTAATAGTATCTACTCTTGACACGTAGTTTTTAAAGACGTAATTATAGTTTATTGCAGTTATTATACGATACTTCCTATTACGTTGTTTAATGTATATGAGTAACGAAAATAGTCCAGTAAAATGCTGAAATAAGGCTTAATTAATCTTCCTATTTTTCAACAAATGTCACAGCTTAAAAAAACCCTCCAATGGTGTTTTATGATTTACAGAACTAGCAACTTCATCAATAGTAGATTATACTTGTATATCTAGGGAGCAAAATAGTTTATTCACTGCGAGGTGGCCACTTTGAACCACGAGCGGAGCGAAATATTCTAGAATAGAATCCCAAGTATAGCAAGGGATTCTAACTTAAAATCATAAGCGCAGCGAGGGATTCAAAGTACTTTGCCCGGAAAAAATAAAAGAGTCATAATAAAATTATCATCATCAACCCGGGCACGGGTCTCTTCCCTAAAGAAGGTATAGGCCATACTCCACCACAGGGGCCAAGTCTGGATCGGTAGGGGCTTGGAAGATTAGTGGCTGGTCTTACTGTCAGAAGTTTTCAAGCCGCCCTAAGGCTTAACGACTGCTATCTATCGACGGCAGCCGGCACCAACTGCTTAACGTTATTAAAATTATACTCCACACTTTTCATACCCTTTCTATGACAAAATAAATATGCGACGGTGCTATGTACTTTTTTTTTTTTGTTAAATATGTAAAATAACAAGTGTTTCTTATAATCTAGCCGCTCTCGATTATATACGACAAATTATACGACATTGTTAGCTACTATAGTTATTGTTTCAGGAGTTAATGCATTGTCTATGTAAGAATGTCATTGAACCGTTTGTTTCCAAAATAATAAAAATGTAAAATATAAAAATGTTGTCACTTTAGACCTTCACGTAGACCTTATTATTTTTGCAAATTACACGAACAAAGACGTAATACGAAATAAGTTATCTTTGTAACGCGACTTTGGCAAAAGTGAACATCATAAATCTCTCATTATACTCTTTGGTATACTCGTGGTAAAAAGTTAGCAAAGGGGAAGATAAATAGGGAAGAAGTACCCGGAACCAGCGTGTATGCATGCAACGACTTATGAACATTGATCAGCGAAGGTGATCTGTCAGGATCGTGGCAAGTGGTAGTCCCTGGTCTCTGCCTAACCCTCTGGGATACAGGCGTGAGGTTATGTATGTATGTATGTACTCGTAGTAACTCGTTTTAGAAGCTTTTGACAAAAATCTAGGACTTTAAGGGAGTTTTCGGCGGAAATCGATTATAGTCCATCCCATTAGGTTATTCCTAGGTTGTAGACTGAACCTCCAAATAATAGTCGTCACAGCTTTAAGCTTTATGATGTTCACTTTAACATTATGAAACAAGTTACGATTTTTATTCCATTGGTGGCGCTAGTGAGCACCGTGTAACGCCGAACCGTAAATCGAACTCGTTCGAAAGGGCTTCACAATTGTGTATGAAATTATTTGGGTTATTATGGCAAAACAACGTATGCAGAGTCAGCTAGTATCCTTATATTAAGTTATGTTTACACATGTACAAAATATCCTTTATTGCGAAAAACATTATACGGTGATAAACATTATTTCCTGAATTTAACTTTACCTTTAAATGTAGGTACCAAGTAAAAGTTGATCCATATTAAGGAACAGATCCCTCCATATCAGCCGGGTAAGGGGATTTTGTTACACCGTCTACAACGTTGTTCCTTCTGAATAAGCTGTCTGCTGAAACAGACAGCTGCTCGTTAGGTCGGTACAGTCAGCACATGTAACTTTATATTTTAGTTGCAAAATCTCGTAACTGATGCGAGTGCAAGGGTGAAAATTTTGTTATGCTATCGACTGTACCCTCAGCATTCATTAAAAGCACAAAGCCACACACTATATCGACAAATACGCTGAGAGTTTGAGACAAGAGCATTCACTCAAATGTATGAGCTTCCATTCAGCTACTGGTTTGGTCGGACAAAGGCGGGTTTTGTCTATGATATCAATGTCTGTTGACTAGAATTCTGTTACGATAGAGACGTACCTAGGTAAAGACTGAATACACGTTTATATTACTGTCTTCGCATTTCGACTAGCACGTGAAAAAGTTAACAGCAAACCCATTGAGTAGCGCAGACGTTCTTCTTCTTCTTTTCGTGTCAGCGATTCGACCAATTTATATTTTTCCTGCCCAATAGTTGGCTACTGCAATTGCAGCAGCGTTGGCCTCTGTTAGGTCCTCCAGAGTGCAGGTGTGAGGGCACAATGGACATTGGAGAACGCCGTCCTTACATTAGGAAGACCGTGGGTTCGGATCCCGCCGTGTACCAATAACGTTGTCTTCTAAATTACGTTCATTTGTGAAGTTTTCGTCCCTACTATAAGGTTAAGTGCAGAAATGTTCGGTAGAAATAGAGCTAAAACCCTAAAACCCATCGACCGCGTGACTAAATTAAATCACAGCGACCAATAGGAAGAGTTACAACATCAGGAAAAGACACACCTCTGAAATCGCGAAGATCCTTAAAATATTGTCATAGGGCCGAATTGAGAACTGTAGTGCTGTCTCTTGCAATTTCCCAGAAACGAGCGTGATAGAACATATTTACTTAGTGAAATTCTCAATTCAGAAACTGGCCCTATGTACGCCAACAACTTATGTACCCTTGTGTTAAAACTTAATTGAAATTGTGCAAATTTTATTGTAACAACCGTAACGTGTTTCTGTAATTAAGGTGATTTGGGAAAAGATGATCAGAGTGGAGTTTTTTCTCGCTGTCAATTTCTCCTTTAAAACTCGACCTGACATCAACAAAAAGATTGTACAGTGACATTCAACGAACAGAATGTAAAATGCTTACGTTGAAATAAATTCATGTTTTGATCAAATTGTACTGAAGCGTTAGGACATAGCCCACGCAGATAAGGGCGAGGATGCGAACTCTATACAACACTCCACGTCCAGTGGGGCACTCGACTGAAAACTCACGAGCGATGACGTAAAGACCGTCCCAGACATGGAAGAAGTATATCCATGCTGCGGCAAAAGAGAAGTACTTTACCCCTGACTAGAAGAAGAAGCGCGCGAAGAAGTAAATGGATTGAAGCATTGAAATAAAAACCGACTTCTGTACGGCACTAAAAACGCAGAAATAATTTAAACGAATATGACCACTAAATCTAAATTCGTTTAATTATATCTAAGTATTGTAGAAGCTCACCAAATTACCTTGGAACAAATTTTACGCTATATTTTATGAAACATTACTAATGGATGGGCCTCTTTAGACGTTATTTGCTGATGTCCATTGAAGAGTTCATGGGTTCAGTTATCTAAGTATCCAAAGAGTTGAGTGACGTTTATTTTTACTGATTTTAAGCTCCTCCAGCTGTCAAATGCATACATATTTTGACACATTCCAGTCGTCTACATCGCACTCCTAGAACAAGACGGAATTATCTCGAAAAATCTCAAAATCGACTTTATTGCATATTTGAATCCGGCAAGTTTTACCGCGCATACCAATAAAAATGCTGAAATTCGTAACTTTTGTCTTTAAATTTACTAACAACAGGAGAATTCCTGAAAAGAAATTAAATAGGTCCTTATTGTATATCTGAACTTAACTAATATGTGGCAAAATAATACAGCACTATTTCATAATCATTCTACAAAAAGGACGGATCTCAAAATAATTTGTTTTTGTTTCGTGAGATAATTAGGAAATAGAGAGTTAAATCGAAAAATGCATATTAACTCTTGCTCGATGTTTAGTAAGGGGAATAAACAATATAATATTGATTCACATTGGATACATTCCATGAAAAATTTAAGACTTTGGCAATAACTTCAATACAAAAAAAATTAACTGTTTTTCGTCAATTGTGAAAAAATAAGTTTTTCGACTTAGTGCTGTCTTGTTCTACGGGTGCGAAATGTTTAACTCGATAGAATGAAATGCTACGTAATAGAAGGGCTGATCTCCATCCCTAAAAGTCTTCATAAACTCTTTACCAGATTAGAAAAGGTCCAATGGGACGCTATATTCATTCATACAAAAAATATTATCGAAATCGGTTAAGATTTGACGAATTTAGGCGACAACTGAGTCAAAAAACCAAAAGTAATTACGCGTCGAATTGATAACCTCCTTTTTTGAAGTCGGTTAAATATAATATTATGGGTCGCGTTGCCACCGCAACAGCCTAATGTGTGTCAAGCCTAATAGCATGATTACCATAGATAGCTCTTAGAACCAGTTTCAATCTTAGATAGACGTTGTTCTCCCAATAGATTATCCGCTAACCTTTGTTGAGGCGTTGTCTTTTGTTTGCTCTTGTCTTTAAACGATTTGACTACTGTCATTTGAAGATAAGCGTATCGTATCGTGTAGAGACTAACGGCCTTATTTATAGAAACACGATTCCACTAAAACGCTCCTAGAGGCGATTTGTTTGATCTGTGGTTACGTCTTTTTCTTGAAAGATCTAAACCATAGACTACTTGTGAAACGTAAGCACGTCAAATTGAGAAAAACGCGGAAGTAAGTTTTAGGAATATTTAATCCATCTTTTGTCCACTTTGGCATTGACATAGTCCCAATTTTAAAAACTAGAAATAATGTAGAAAAGGCGGTCAACGAAGTAAAAAACTTAAAAATGGCAACAACTTAAGTCAGCGTTTTTAGCGTATTATAGGGCGTTGTGTTTTTATAAATAAAGCCGTAGACAAGGAAATATTGGTGATGATAAATATAGAACGAAATGTTGCAATTGTCACTTATCAGTTTATTTTATTTCTGTGGTGTGCATTGTTGTTATACAATGCACACCACAGAACCTTTCTATCACTACCACACCTCTTTCTATCTTTGAAGTTCCGTGCATAAAACAGTATTGTTGGCATTTTACACCAACAATTCAGTTGTCCTGGGAAATCAATGGCTTAAGGTGAGGTTCAAAGTCGCACCGTTTGTGAATAGTCTTGCAGAAATGCCACTACATATTATCATATAGTGAGCATCCTTCCCAAGGAATCTTTTGGGAAAGATAAGTAAAAAAATTAAAAAATTTAACGCATTTATACAAAATAGACTGATACATTACTTGGGAATTCAATTAAATGTATTAGTATAGTCAGAACGCTGAAGTTTCTCGTCTTTTATCGCGCTTACATTTTTAAAATTTTGTTATTCCAATATGTTTATTATTTCGTATAAAATTTTACGCATACAATAGTCAGATTTGGTGTACAGTATGCCTAGGCATCTGGTCGGGCGTGAGTATTATAACACCCTGTGTGTAAACATACACCATGAATTTCGGGTGGCTTGAAAGTCAGATCAAAATGAAAGCGCCTTAACAATAGCTATAAAATATGCTAGTATTTTTTTAAAGACACTATTTGCATAGATATCTCGACACTTACTCGAATCTGTGAGGAGCTCTAGTAGCCAGACAGAGCTGTGTGTGCACGCCAACGACGGTCATTGCTCTGATAGACGGAGGGGCGGTACTAATTATTTGTGAATTTTTCGCAACAATATTTCTCAATACTTATTTTTTATTTTTTGCCTGTACTTAAAAGTAATTGTCTAAATAGATGGCATTTTTAATTACTTACCACGGTAATCGGCCTTTGTCCGCCATTTTTATATTTAAACGTCAAAGTTGTTGCGACACGATTATTCGAGTGAAAGTTTGTTCCATTTACCTATTGTGCTCTTTTCTCGCAATCACGTTGAAAAAAGGTCTGTGCCTCGGCTTGTAACTAATGTACACAATTTTTTTCTTATTTCATCATTTCATTTTTTTAAACTAAATATACATATGGCCCTTGACTTCGTCTGCTCGTTTGTAAACATCAACTTACCGCCCTAGTATTATAATAACTATTAATGATAAAGACCAAAATATAAAGGTTGCTAAACACAAGTATGTAACCATGTAACTATGTTGAACGATAAGAATAGCGTTAATGACGTCAATACGACGTCTTATAACTCATAATCCAATGATGGGTATTGTTAATAATAGTGTATCATGTGAGCATCCTAGTTTGGGACAAGGGCGTGTGATTGAAAAGAATATTCGGTTTGCCTACTTAAAGTTACTTTCATTACTACTAATTTAATGTGTGTGTATTTTATGTTTAGGATGTCTTTTATGTGTGCAATAAAATGTAGTGGACATCATAAGAAGCGATGTATTCTCCTGTGCTAAGTATCTTGAAGTATACCAAATTATGTCATTATGTTATTATCTATCTATATTTCTCAACAAGTAGGTATAGTGTTTACCTACCTCTTGCGATAAAATCTTTTAAGCACCATGAACAGTTATCTATATCGGCGAAACCTTGTCTTTTTGGAGAGATATTGTCCTTTTGATTAAATAGACAAACCGCCTTTTTCTGATTTGAAACGGGTACTAAGTAAATACTTAGGTATTGATCTGTGTCTAGGTTTCTCAATAAATAATGAGACACCGACACCGCGTACTTATTTAGTGAAATTCTCATTTCAGAAACGAGCGGTTATTTGAGAAAGTCTACTCCTCTTTGATCCACAGATATTTATTAAAATTCAGGCCTAATTGTTCTTGCTTTACCCACATCAAAAAAGTCTTAAGGTAGGACGTACAAAATTCAAGAGTTTATCTAGTACATGATGGCGACCCGTGGTATTAAAAACTAGACGTTCCAAATGTTAATGAACATTTGACATTATTGCTTATTGTACACCAGAACGACTCTCCCGAGACAAGCATTTCAGGATAGTTATGAATGGACAAAAACTCAGGACAGTCGTTCGCCTCCGTTACAGCATCTATAGTGAGATTCTTATCAGATAGTCTTTCTTGAAGCGTATATGCAAAGCGAACTGACCGCTTACCATGGCAGGCACAGAGTCTAGTCTGCGCCTTAAACATTTATTTAAACGTGTCTAAATAATATATTTATAATATATATTTTAAACGTGTCTAATCACGATTATTACTAGGTATAACTCTCTTCGGGCACTACCCGCACTAATATCCACATAACCCAAGGTTAGCTGGAAGAAAATACTCATTAGTATTAAGCTCGCCTTTGTACAAATATGCTTATTGTGCAATAAAGAATTTTCTAATCTAAAAAAATATGTATTAGGTAAACCTTAATTAACTTAATTCCTGACGATTCGGCAACGTTGCGATAGCTGCACATATTCGTATACTGGAGACCGGAACGAAAAATTGCATTGAGCGGTTGCTCTTTTACTTCCCGAACGATCCTTTAGTACTTACTTTATATCTGTGTAATTTCCATTTTTATGTAAAATAAAGTGTTCTCTATCTATCTATATACTTAATAGTCGATAGTAGCGGTTGATACCTCAACCAAAGTTCTCTCAACCGCTCGACATTACTATCAAAGTCTAATTCGGGAAGTAATTGAAATTAGAAAAACACAATAAATTCAACAGAGAGGATGATTTTTGCTTTTGGGATCTAGTGCTAAGTAAATACAAATCACGCGCTTTATCAACGGACGTGTCCGCCGACGTAGTGAGTGTTGTGCATCGGCCCGATGCAATTAGCATAGGTGGTCTACCCTCAAGTCACTTTTAGTTTTTTATAAGTGACTTGAGTTTAGACCACCTATCCTTATTGCCTAATCACTACAATAATTGACTCGCTTATCAGTCTACCCGTGACCACGGCAATATAAAATGCTATGTTAGGCCGGCTGAAAATTGAAGAGACAAAAGAGAAAATGTACAACTCTCAACGATTGCTCTTCTACAGCTTACCCGAGAGTACACCAGCAGAGTCCAGCATAACAACTGCGTGTACTCTACTCAGTTACATTACGGTCATCTTTCATCCACGTGTCTGCGGAGGAGTAATGAGAGACTTAGATCTTGGATTTGTAACATGGGTATTACAGATGCGGAAAAGCTAGTAATGGATATAGTAACATGATAAGTATAATGTATTTTAGCTATTATTATTTTATTATATAATAATATTCTATGCATAGCATTTATGTAATATTATGTTATTTGATATTATAGTGTTTACGTATTTATATGTCAGTTGGTCTAATCTATGGTGTGCTGTTTGTTGATGTGTTTCATATGTTTATGTAGCACTGCCTCTTCTTACCTACACAGCAATCGATAATGGAATCTGATCACTTCAGCACGGGCTTGCCTAGTGAAGTGTTCAGGCACTTACTGTACTCTTAAAAATATAATTTGTGAAGAAATAAATAAAAACTAAAAATCTTTGCAACAGGAATGCACTACCATCCAGAGAGAATGCGCATACGAACAAAGCATTAGTCAACAATATTCGCAGTAGATAGATAGAGAACACTTTATTGTACATAAAAATGGAAATTACACAGATATTTATTAACCTAAGAGTACAAACGGCGGCCTTATCACTAAAAGTGATATCTTCCAGACAACCTTCGGATGAACTGGACTAACACATTAGAGAAGGAAGTAGATGTACAAAAAGAATCATACAAAACATTAATTTCAGAGGTTCCAAATACATGCCTCAATAACAGTTTGAATAAATAAAATTATCAACAGATACATACAAATAATTTACATAAATAAAAATAAAAAATGAATATTATACATAAATAATTAACAAAATATACACATTCAAAGGGCATAAGTATAACACAACAACAGCGGGACAATATTATAAAATTAAATAATAACGGTATTACAGTGTAGTAGTGAGATAGAACTCCTTTACCATAGCCTTAAAAATGGGAAGGGATTTATTTTTCCGTACCTCCACCAGTAAGGCATTTCATAATCGGACTGCCTGCACGGTGAAGGAACAACCGTAGATAGTGGTGTGATGGGATGGGATTTTTAGGAGCAGGTTTTGGGAAGAGCGAAGAGTAAGGATATGAGAGGAGTAAATAAACTCGAAGCGCTCTTTTAGATAGGAAGGAGTAGTTGGATTAAACAGTACGCAATATAGAAGAGAGAGTATATGCGTATTCCGGCGGAGACGGATTGGGAGCCACTTGAGCTGTAAACGAAATTCAGAGACGTGGTCATATTTGCGCAGACCAAATAATAATAGTACAACCCCACTCCCAGGAAATGGAATTATAAAGCGGCGTTCCGTAGTCCCAATAAATCTCTAGTTACTAGAATTGAGTTCAAGATGTTATCACGTGTCACAGACCCCGAGATATGAAGGGCCTTCCTGTGAAGGGAACAACGAGGAGCGTCTGCCAATAGTCGTGATAAACATATAAATATGTCATTCAACGCCAGCACAGATTATTTACCAAACAGAAGATTTCTTCTACATAAGCTGGTTTGGTATTCAATTCATATTTAACTTATTACGTCCATTATATAGGCCTGCGCAGACGAGCGACGTATGTCCCCAAGGGACAAAATTCCCTGAATAGTAAAATATGTCCTCCGAGTACTTGTCGTGGACTCAACTCCTACGGTGTGCAGTCATTTTGTTCCCGGAAATTGAGTGAAGCGTACGCTATGGAAGCAAATATTCTGTGATCACATTGTGTTGTAATTTACATGAGGTTGAAAAGGAAAAGGCGTTTTAATGTGTACAATAAATTTCATTTAACAATTTAATTGTTAAATGAAATTTACGTTAAGTTACTTTATTATTGTGTGTGTGTGTTTGTATTTGAAATGTATTGGACTTGTTCTGGAAATAAATATTATCATTATTACTAAAAGAGAACACCGAATTTTTGTCCAGTCCGGTCTCTCGGTCTCCGTGGTAACTTGAGGGACTTTTTATACGGGGTAATTTTAGTCTTTCGTGTGCGTTATTCGATACAAACCCGGAGGATAATCCCTCGTCTGCGCAGGCCTTATTTAGGTGTAAAGACTCTTGTCGGTCCAGCAACCTCCAGTTTTCTATGTATTCCGATCAGAGTTCGCCCTTTTTAGCATCTTAAGCCCACTTTCTCAATTCACACCTAATGTTCCTAAAGGAAGAAATCGGCAAAACCTGCCGGTCCAAGTACAATTATTTCATCATGATATTTTAGGACAGTAAATTTTTATTAAAAAACCTTGCTGATGATTCCGAGTAATTTTTACTTCCAGGGGTTAAGAGGTTAAAGCTTATTACGTCTTGAGTGAGATCCACATCTTCTTTAATTTAATCAAAATAGTTAATTTTTATTAACTCATGATGTTTGTACTACGTAGCTATAAATTTGACGGATCTAATCGGGATTATTTATTATGTATTGCTCCATTCCATCCAAATGTTGTCTGTAGAGATCAGTCTGTGCTCTTAGGTTGAGAAATATCTGTGTAATTTCCTCTTTATGTTCAATAATTAGTGTTCTCTGTCTGTTTATGAAACTACTATGTAAAGTTAATTTAAAAATAATACTCGATGTTTCGAGAAGGTAGCAGTCTACTTTCGTTGGTCAAAGTAGCTCTACCTCAAACGTTTTCTACCTCTGTATCATTTTATTATTGTCTTCCTTTATCCTTCGATGTCTGAATATTTGCAAATATAACTTTTCTTCATCTTTTTTATAATTAGCACTTGAAACTCAAGTCGATTACATAAGTTCAGCAATCGAAGACTCTTTTATTGCTCTGTATGACGCCTTATAAATAATTCCATGGAAACACGAATCTCGGTTGAATGGGATTATATATTTATTTTTTCCCACGACGACCTTCGTGACGTATTTTGTGAGATTCCGTATGTAGAGTCGTCAATAATAGTCGAAGCTTCATTATAGCTCGTATTTCAGACTGCATAGGTGTGAGAATCGAACTAAAGCAGTCTGTCTTTTGCTGACTTTTTTAATTAAGATACAACTCACGTAACATTACAACACGTCCATTTACATAGTAAATTCAGCAGCCGAGTTACGCAGTTGTAATCGGTATCCGTTTGATTGTAAACATTTACGTTTCCAATGACTGGAGTGGTAGTCCAGTCAACGAGTGGAGTCAAATTCAATTCAATTCAATTTATTTCTACGTAAAGAATTTACATTCTGTTTGCTGAATGTCAAAGTACAATGTAACATAAAAGTAAAAGCCGCTGCCTTCGGGCCGTAGTGTAGTGGAGAAAAAGGCAGCAAAAAAAAAACTCCACTCTGACCATCTTTTCTCAAGTCCTCTTAAATCTAATACATTAGATACAACCCATACGTATAAGATTCCATGATTGCCATTAATAACTTTATAAGATTCCATGATTACCATTAATAACTCAAAAATGGATAGAGTTGTATATTTCCCATAAAACGTGGCTAACCTAGTAAGTTTATTTACAAGGTGCAATGAACATGCTTTTATTCCAGAGGATGTAGCTCGAAAACCTTTAAAATTTTGAAGAAAGTACAATAAAAGTTGTAGAAAAGTTCAAGACGAGTTTCTGGAAGAATAGCTTAAGTCCCTGCTTAATGTATGGACTGTTTTATTTACTTCTAAATAAAGTCGATTCCACTATAACAATCTTAATACGGAGTTAAGGACCCTTTATAAGGAGACATCCTGCCATATCATCTGTGTTTTATTGGTATCGACCTTTTATAAATAATACCGTTAGTGCTTATCCTTTGCTTTGGTGCGGCTAGGAAGACACCGAAATTAAGAAGACTCAAGTTACTGTGTAACTTATGACTATCTGCTCAGTTTCTCGTTCTTTCAGTAGCAATGTTAATGTACTGTAAACAGATGGCCATACTGGATTAACAAATACTGTACGATAACCAGAGGGGTTGTCATGGGGGTTATATACAATTCCGTATATCCCAGGATGGTATAAGCGGACTTCATCTAAAAAATTATGTCCCAGTCACTTCCACTGGACAAGTTCAATATTACAGAAATATTGACCATTGACTTGAATTTATGCACTAAACTGTTTTAATAATCTGGGTAATTAACACGTCCTTAGGCAGTCTTCGCCTATGCATATAAACATGTAGCTAGAAATTCGTCTAGATGGGGAAAGCCGTCTAGCTGAAGTGCTACTAATTCGTATAATTAAACAGACGTCGGGCGGTGCTGCTGGAAAACACTGCTAGCGGCATGGGAACTTTTGGAGCAGATGTGTCCTGGAGCGGTACTTTCGATTAATTTAGAATCTTAGTATTCTTTGTCGCGTCACTTAGTAGAACGACGCTTTATGTGAATGTTTGGTTTTAGTAATGCCTTTTTCTTAATTATATTCCGTCTGTACTCGTAGCCTCATGTCAGAAGAAGGTACGATGGACCGACGGACGCCTACTGACGGGGAGCGTTGGTGGCAAAAGAAATCGTATAGGGGGTCCTTTGCTTCTTTTTCCGTGTTAAACACTCTGTATCGATGTGTTTTATATCGAGGTTTTAAGATGTCTGTACGAAGCCGCCACCATGAGTGTCCAAGTACAGGGCCAGCAGTCTAAACCCATCCAACTGCGCAGAGGAGTGAGACATGGGGATGTTATATCCCCGAAACTGTTTACAAGCGCGTTGGAAGACATGTTTAAGACGCTGGACTGGAAAGGATAAGGGCATTAATATAAACGGCAACTACATCTCACAACTGCGATTCGCAGATGACGCAGTCCTAATAGCGGAATCGCTAGAGGAGCTGAACCATGCTGAACCGATGCTGGACGCGGCAAGCTGAAGACAGGGCGCTATGGCGCTCATTAGGGGAGGGCTATGTCCAGCAGTGGACTAGTATACCCTGACGACGACGACGAAACACACTAGCGCACAAGTATTAAAGGCCACTTTCCCTTGTCCGCAGGCAGCTCCAGCGGGTCCCCCGGCGCGCGCGCAGGCCGCCGCTCCTCGCTGGCGCTTACGCCCGAGGACGAGCCGCTAGTTGACGTCGCCGTAAGTCATAGCTATACTGAGATACTCCTCCTTCCCTGGAAGTAACCAAGCCCATTAAAACCTACTTCTCAAAGGGATCACATTTAGTGATAAGAGTAAACAAGCAAGTAAAAAGATTGATTTTTTTTCTAAGCTAGATTAAAAATAAACAGTTTAACATACATACATACATACATACATACATACCTACATACATACATACATACATACATACATACATACATACATACATACATACATACATACATACATACATACATACATACATACATACATACATACATACATACATACATACATACATACATACATACATACATACATACATACATACATACATACATACATACATACATACATACATACATACATACATACATACATACATAAAAACATACGTAAAATCTGTACGCTGCCTGTACTCTTAGATTAAGAAATATCTGTATAATTTCCTTCCTTCCCTTTATGTACAACTAATTGTACTTACGTATTTGCTGCCTTATGTACAACTACCCCGTGGTGGTACCCGCGGTTTATTATTGAAAATAAATTGTGTATTAACAGTTAAAGAAATTTTCCCGCAGTAAAACTTATGTGTTAATCTCGGGTGTCAGCTAACACCATACCAAATTTTATTAAAATCGTTTCGACGTGAAGAAGTAAAAAACATACACACTCACAAACTTTCGCCCTTATGATATTACCTAGTGTGATGGTATGATGTTATGTTCTCTATGTATCTATATAGGTAAGTATTAATAGTGAGAATAGGTTGTAGTCTAATTAATATCACAAAACAACGTTTTAGGGGTCAGCTAGTTCTTTTATAATGCTCGATAATGGTGATCGCTATGTAATCTACTGCCTAGAACTCTGTATCAATAACGTAGAACTTTAATCGATTTCCGCTCGTCATTTTTGCAAAAATATGTAAGACCTAAGTTAAACCCTAGTTTCCCTAGTTTTTATGGTGCAGTTTCTAAAATGTATCTATTGAAATTATTATTTTAGCATAATGCTAATAGGCAATATCGATCACATTAAAAAATATATATATTCTATACTTGGATTATAATTCACTTATGATATACAGGAGATTTGATGCACAGGTTTTGTAATTACATACCTGTGAGATTTTACTGTCTGTCAAGGACTTTAACCGACATTAAAACCTTAACAGGTTAATTATTAGAGAAGAATATGGCGTCTGCTTACTTATTTCAATACATGACTTGAATAGCGTTAGAAGTATTTTATTTGATACTTAGGTAGTACCTACTTATTCAATTTATCACAATATTTAGTATAAGCTGCAATCAGTGGTACACTGATTGGAAAAACTGCTCGATAATTACGCCTTATCAACACTTATCGTATAAGTACAGTTGTTTGTTCAAAGTACCTCTTTTGCTGTAGTCCTTTCTAAGTCACCGGGGAACAATGTCGCACGTCGGTTCCGTGATAATTTGCGTAAATTAGTCATAAAATGGTGCAACGTTGCAACAGAAAACAGTGTTTATGCAGTGTGGAAATAAACATTTTGTGAAGACTGAGTGAAATTGTGGCTATACTGAAATCAAACTGAGCAATTTTAACAAAGTCTTATCTTTAGGTATTTTAAAAGTTAGCATTAGCATAGTTTTAGAAGCTAATCAATTATTACTGCTCAAATCGAGGCCAATGATTATCCTCAATCATTCGGAGTCGTTCGACGTGATTTCTTAATTTAAATCGTGTCTATCAATAGCAGCGACCCTGATTACTTTAATCCTTTAATTTTATTAACGTATCTAGTAACATGCGGAAATATCAACCTTGAGTCAATTCGAATAAGACAGTGAATTGATCAACATGGCCGGCAAAAATGACGTGCAGCGTACGTCTCCCTTAGCTAATCACGAAGATAGGCAAAAAGTGAACAAAAACCCGACTTGCTGGGCGAAATTCAAGAGCCTGTTCGAGGATAGAGGCTTCGATTTGGACTACGAGTACAGCCACAACCGGAACATAACCATTCTAGGGGAGTCCCAGAGCGAGGAAGGGTACAGGAAGCTTGAGGAGCGGCGGCTGTCAATAGATAAAGGGTCTTCTTCGGTTGATAAGACGGTACGCTTAGACGGTGAACTGTCAGGAGTCATAAACTTCTACGAGCAGTTTGCAACTCTAGGCGATGAGAAAGAGGAGGTCCATCAAACAAATGACGATGACGATGTGTGGAAGAAGTCCACTAAATCACGGTTCAGGGTGTCGGTGAGGCCGAGTATGTACTTGACTAACATCGCTGAGGAAACGAACAGCCTAGGCGAAGGCGATACTGATGAATTGGAATTGGTAAGTTGATGACTAAGTAGTATAGATAATTAAGGTTTGGATTGCTCGTAGCCCTGGCTGCCTGAGTGATCTTAAACGATCACCAAGGTTAAGCAACATAGGGCGCGTTCAGTGCATTGATGAGTGAACGTCTATGACTATGAGAAGTGGGACGTTAACACACTGCATAAACAAAAAATGTATGGACCGCAAAAGCCACCACGTTGTTGGATTTCGTCCTTAAGAAATGTTCTATTTGTAAGCCATGACACTAGCTATACAAAACATCCGTTTCCTGAAAAAGGGAGAAGAACTTCATATTTCTAAAGTTCACTAAAATGAAACAACACAAAATGCTTATAACCACACAGGTGGCTTAACAAAATGCAGGCAGTAAAATTCTAAACGACTGGCACGTGTAAAGGTAGTCTTCCGTCCATCGCGGCCGATCGCAGACGCGCGCGATCGATCGCGTGCGACTGACGCGCACGGCTTATGTAACAATAGTCACTACGAGTATATGATAATGTATAATGCCCCTTGGAGAGATCTAAATATCCCCTAAAAACGCTCGTAGCCCGAATCGCTCGTAGCCCCGGCTGCCTGAGTGGTCTTAAACGATCACGAAGGTTAAGCGACATAGGCTACGTTCGGCGGATGCATGGGTGACAGTCTATGACTAACGCTAGTGCCATTTTTCCGAGCGGTTCAGTGCTTCGCAAGGCACGTTAAGTATTTGGTGCCGGCGCAAGTTAAGCCAAGTCAGAGGCCTAGACGGCTTGAAAACTTCGGACAGTAAGACCAACCACTAGTCTTGCAAGCCTCCACAAATTTGGACTTGGCCCCCGTGGTGGAGTATAGCCTATACCTTCCTCCGGGAAGAGACCCGTGCCGCTCGGTGGGGACATAATGGGTTGATGACGTTAAAGCTGTTTCCAAAGGGCCAGTTTCTGAATTAACACTTTCGCTAAGTAAATACTTAACTGTAGTGCTGTCTCTTCGAATTTCTCAGCAAAGAGCGTTACGGAACTGGTTCTAAGTCTGCCACATGCGCTTGCCGTATTTTTCGGAAACGGCGCCATACATTTTAATACACTTGACTATTCACGCCATTGATCACGCGCGGCTGTGATCGGCCGCGATGCAAGAAAGCCTACCTTAAATGAACACCACCCGACTGAAAACCCATTGTTCGCTGTAAAATCGATTGGATCCGCCCAATGGGTCACATGTTAGCTAGAAAATTGCTCTATTCACATACCGCTGTAGACTGGGATCCAACGACGTCAGTCTGACGTCATCGAGTAACATAATAGTAAGCTCTAGTCAATAACTAATGTGTGGACGACGAAAAAAGCAACATAACATAAATCATAATTATTAAGATAACATATCCCAGAGGGGTAGGTCAATTATTTTATATTCAGCTTCTACAATATTCAATAAATGAATTACTTCTAAATAACTCAATCCCATATCCTGGTCATGGAAATTCATGGGAAATGTATTTGATTGAGACGAATTTGTATATCTTTCAGTTGTACTGTATATTTCTAGTTATTGGTTCGTTTGTTTTTTTGGTGTACAATAAAGAATGTTCTTATGTTATCTTAGTCATTGACGAATGCTTAAAGGAGTATAACTATTAGGTTATTACTTTACTGATTTTCTCAACAAAATATGCGATTTACGTACCCACCCAATGGTTAACTCGTTTGCCCAGAGCTTACTGTGCACGGGATCACAGTCTAGTATCTATCAAATATGGTTGAACCTTACAGCCATAGAAAGAAAGGCTAGTATTCCTACAATTGAGTACGTCGGCTTGCTGTTGAAAGTACTATTGTGTCTGTAACAATAGCATCCATCGGTGAAAGCTTACAAATGCAATGTAATATTTCAATGGACGTTACTATTTTGATTTCTTTTATTTCTAAAAGTTGCCGAGGCTGCACCATTTTATAAAAACCTCGATTTGTATTAATCCGGGATATCAAAGTTGCCACAAATTGGTTGAATAGGATTTAAATTTCTATAGGGATGTGATTTAGTATGTACGTCAAAATTTTCCATTTTGTTACTTACTTACTGAGTTACTTATGCAGGCTGACCGTTTTGAATCGTTAAAGTACTGCTGTCATCAGAGTCCTCGTGTGATCAGTCTCCGTGCCAGGAAGCTCTGGTTAAAGACTCGTGTTTTTACACCTCGTCCGTATAACACCGCTCTTATCAGACTAATAATTATGTCCCTTCAACACCCTTTGGCTACGGAACCATAAAATCTTAGAACGATTCCTTAAAACACTTATTCTCACAGGGAGTTTAAATAGTCTACGGTAAAGAGAAAGAAGTAACCGCAGATTATTTAACTGCCTCTGAGGAGTCTTAGTGAAGTCATGTCTTTATAATTAAGACCATAAGTCTTTGTAGAACGATATTGGAAACTACCTATGCACAGTCGAAAGCACATCCGAGCACTACTCAGTTACATTACTGTCAATTTTGTAACTAATGTCAAGTAGGCGTGATCGTTGCAAAGACGAACCGTTTTATAAGACCGTTTTGTGTTCCGCGACGATAGGACCGTTTTACGTTTCATTCTAAACCAGTGCCAGCGACTCTAAAGCAGTGCCAGCGTCTCTAAAGCAGTGCCAGCGTTTGTTCGTCGCGAGACCAGTCCTTAGATTGTTTGACGCGGATATGTCCTTTAGTGCTATATTAATAGAGCCTAGAACGTAATGAGATCATTGCGACGTCGTCGTCGGCTCCTTGCTCGTTCCGTTCGTTTTGGTCTGTGATACAATAAAGTAATCTTTATGTCTATAGCTATACAGTCGAATATCGTGTAAAACAACTACTTTTTTCCGATGTTTCGTGATTTCGTCTCGTTCGCACTCGTTTGACCGTCCTCTGCGCCTTGCTCGTTCGCATACAATGAAACCAGTTGCGAACGAGGACCGTTTCGAGGACCTGTTTTTGTTCCAGAAAAAACGGTTGCGTTTCGTCGTCGAAAAATCGTACAACGACCCACTCCTAATGTCAAGGTGGCAGTTGTGTGGGCCGTACCTACAAAGCTACATGCTTTCAATAACTTGTCGTGGCCCCTTTGCTTACTCTTCATCTACGATATGAATGGTAATTGCACATTTTCAATTTCTCTAGCAGCAAACGTTGAAAACTTTCAAACAACGTGAAAGGTAGACTAGAGAGCTCGGAACTACTTCAGTATTCTCCTGAATCGGTTTATAAAGTTAGTGTGTGCTACTGAAAGACACACGGCATCTAGTCTACATTTCCGTTCAGGTGGACTGCTCTTATCCCAAAGAAATAAGGTTGTATTTGGCTTGTCAGTATCAAAATCGGTGTGCTGCCGTGTTACGTTTACGTTTAAAACCTTCGTCACACAGTACTGTCGACACCGGGTCAACCTTTAAATATTTGTTGCAAGAATACCTACAGTTTAATGTGTTGTCGACTATATACCTTACACTATTACCTAATAGACGATTGAACATAGTACGGGCAGGACAGCGGATTCGGTACGCTCCATACCATATCTGTTCGTCTGGAAAGTTGTCTGCTGACCATAATTAGTACTATTTTGTGTTCGCTCGGTCCGATGGTATGTCCAATGCCCTCTCCGACCTATACCAAGTTCAATCGTCTAATTAATACTATAAAACTGTTTTGCTCAAAACTCGTATTTGTGATTCTTGCAATAGAGCTGTCGTGGGTTTCGTGGACATGACGATCGCTGTGTACGTTCAAGTTCGTTAAAGTACTTTTTTAGAGAGAGCACCGACTAGCAAATGATTAATTTGAATATGGGAACTCTTCACCCGTTCATTTCCCGGAAAGTTTTCTTAGACTGGCGCTCAAAGGCTTTTGAGTCGTGTGGAGTATAAACGCTCTTTAAAGTGGCCGCGAACGTTATTTTATCGTTTATTTTATCAACATTAAACTAAACTTTGGCCTTTGCCTCTAGGTAATGAGATGATTTATGTAGCGGCCGGTGGCACATTCACTCGCACTAGATGGGCGAAGGGACCACTCGGAAGCTGCAGTGCCTGGGACAATATTTTTAAATGCTGTAGGCTCGCCCAACCTATACCATCCTGACAGCTTAGTAGGCCTAGCTCATAGGAAAGACAAGTCCATATTTTGAAAATCTACCTGGTACGGTTAGCCAGAGGTCGCGGATTCGAGTCCCGGCATGGGCGGAATTTTTAGCCTCTAAATAGGATTTTAAAATTGTCCTCAGCACGGGTTAGTGCAACAAAGAGAATATATAAACAAGTCAATATGTTCAGCCGCGGACTTCACAACACAAATACAGTAAGAGGTATTTGTTTCAACATTTTTATTACGAATTTAATAGGCTTAACTCGCTCTACCGTTGTAGCGGCTTTCAGTAAATAATTGTCTGCATAGGCTGCAGTTCAATATCTATTCCTGGTAATACGATATGGTTTTAAGCAATGTCTATCAAACAGCGCCAATACAAAGCGGGAAACAGAGGAAATTCTAAGTATTTGAAAATGATAAGCTCTAACCGACATGAGCTTGTTATAGATAACATTTGATTTGCATTCAAAATAGTATATTTCATTACAAGTGCGGAAAGGCTGTCATTACAAAGAGTTCCGACAAATGTCTACCCGAGCCGAGGCGCAGCCGATGGCGAGGGTTGACATTCGGAACAAGTTGCAATGACGGTTCCGCACGTGTAGGGCAGACCGGGGCTGGTTGCCTATAGGGGTAGGTTGACTAACGGGTAATAATTTTAAGTGTGGACGACTATTGCGTCATCCGATCGCATAGAAAACACCGCCTCCGCGCGCCCTTCAGTGTGTCGCGAAGCGGCGTCGCGGCTGTACGTGGAACGGGAGCTGTGCCGAATTTTTGAAAATCATACCGCGTAAGTAAATATTCTGTTTTACATTTTTATTTTTTTTACACCGTGTTTTGAGTTAATACAAACATTAAAGCGAGTGTTACTGATTCTGTTATGTTTCTGTTTGGTGTGTATGCGTATATTTTCTCAAAACACCTTGTGCTTTTTTGTTGGTGTGAAGTTGAAAAGCAAAATGGCGTCCGGGGTTGGTTGACTAAACGGCTGTGGGGCTAGTTGACTAGTTGGTCAACCAACCCCGTTCAACTTAGCTTCGAGTAAAAGCAAGTTTTTCTGATTTCTGCTATATTTCTTTTTATTACAGAATCATGAGGACATACAAGAGGAAGACGGAACGTGCTAAGACATCGAAGGATATCATAGAAAGAGCCTGTCACGAAGTAATTTTCGATGACAAAAGTATTAATTCTGTAGCTCAACAATACGATATTCCGTACAAGACCTTCCACCGCTATGTTAAAAAAATGAAATTAATTTTGGAAAAGCATCCAGACTTAACAAGAAACAACCTAACTTTAGATTATGTTGGATACCAAAAAAATAGACAAGTTTTCAGCGACGAAGAAGAACGGACTCTGGTGGACTATTTAAAAAAAGCAGGAGATATTTATTATGGGCTAACACCAATTGAGACAGAAAACTTGCATTCCAATTTGCTGTTAAGAATGACAAAAACTTCCCTGAAGCATGGAGATCAAAACAAATGGCAGGTGAGGATTGGCTAGGCCATTTTTTGAAACGTCATTCTACTATATCAATTCGTTCACCGCAAGCAACGAGTTTGTCACGAGCCACATCTTTTAATAGAAATAATGTGTCTGCTTTCTTTGATAACCTGAAAATTGTTTATCGACGTTTAAATTTGAGCCCTGGCGACATTTGGAACGTGGATGAGACCGGTCTTACCACTGTGCATAATCCTGGAAAAATAATTGCCCGTCGTGGTGGAAAAGGTTTGGGGAAAATGACATCTGGCGAACGCGGTACATTAGTCACAGTAGCTGTCGCAGTGTCTGCAATTGGGAATATGGTGCCACCTTTTTTTGTTTTCCCACGGGTGAATTATAAGGACCACTTTGTTGCAAGAGGACCAGTAGGTTCAGATGGTGACGCCAACACTTCAGGCTGGATGAAAGAAAATAATTTTATTAAGTACGCTAAACATTTTGTCAAACATACGAAACCTAGCGTGGAAAAACCTATTCTATTGTTGATGGATAATCACGACTCACATTTATCCATAGAAGTTATAGATTATTTTAAAGCTAACGGTGTCACTATCTTGTCATTCCCTCCTCATTGCAGCCACAAACTCCAACCACTTGACAGATCGGTCTATGGACCACTAAAGAAACATTTCAATAGGGCCAGCGATAATTGGTTAGCCAGTCACCCAGGGAAACCAATTAATATTTACGATATACCAGAGTTAGTAAAGACCTCATTGCCGTTAGCTGCCACCATTGATAACATCCTGTCTGGTTTTCGTGTCACAGGGATTTCACCTCTCAATCAAGATATTTTTCCCGAATCGGAGTTTAGCGGATCATACGTATCCGACAGGCCAATTCCTATTCCAAACGAAAACGACAATGTTGCTACAAGTCTCCAATATGAACCACCTGACCTCCCATCTGAATCACCTTCGATTCTTGATACCAACTTTATTCACTCTGAGGACCAAGGGCTAAAAACTCCAGAACCATCAGACTCTGGAAATAATGAGAATAGTATCTTACAACCTCATGATTTTAACATGCCTTCCACTTCTTTTGTGTCCCCCGAAGTTATTAGACCATTTCCCAAAGCTGGACCTCGTCAAGAAAATAGAAAAAATGTTAGAAAACGTAAATCCACGATCTATACAGACACCCCAGAAAAAGAGAATTTAATGGAAATAAAAATGCAGCAAAAACGTAAAGAAACATATAAAAAGAAAAAAAATAATGAAAAACAGGCCAAGGAAACCAAAGAGAAAGGAAAGGGGAAAGGTAAGGGGAAAGGAAAAGGAAAGGGGAAAGGGAAGTCAAGTGAAAAAAAGAAGGAAGAAGCAGACTGTGACTTATCTGATGAAAGTGTAGATGACACTATATGTTTAGAATGCACTGAACTTTATTCCGATAGTTTGCCAGGGGAGGAATGGGTTCAGTGCAGAACATGTAAGATGTGGGCACATTCAAAATGTGTTAAAGGTGGTTCTTTGTTCTATGAATGCAAACATTGTATTGATTTTGATGACTAATTTAAGATGTTGATTTTGAAGACTGATTAAGATGTTCCTTTTAAAACGATAATATTTTAAGAGTGATTGTTACATTTATGGATAGTTTCAATGTTTAAGTTTGACCAAAGAAGGTGTTTTTGTTACTTGTTTTTCTTCTCATTACAATAAATATTTTTATTAAACCATTGTGTATTTATTTATCAACATTTGATTAACATAAACTTAATTATTTAGATATTACTTTGTCAATTACTGGGTAGGTCAACCAGCCCCTAGTACATAGTCAATTTACCCCGGACATGGGGTAGGTTGACCAAAAGGAGAAGGTGTAATAAAATGATTGATTAAATCATGTAGAATAAATTATGCCTAATTTTCTTCACAATTATACGTAGTTTAAAGTACTTTTAATTGAATATTAAAACTTATAGAATTATATGTCCCAAAACAAATAATGTATATTACAAAAAGTCAAAAACTAGTCAACTAGCCCCGGTCCGCCCTACTGAACGACTATTTTTAATACAGTTGCGAAAAAAATAAGCAATTTAATAAAGAAAAATTATTTGGAAAATGGCGCCAACCGTAAAAGAATATAAGCACAGATTTTTTTTCTTCACCCATTCTGGTAGGCAAAGGGAACTATGCCGATACAGCTAGTCTTCAGTAGAATTTTTTTATTGATATGAAATGAAAATTAAATTTAATGAGATAAAATGAAATGAAACCTAACCTAACTCATTCAATCAAATCATTAAATCTGATATAGAAACAAATTAGTAGCTTCTTTTTATAAATATACGTATTTGCATAAATCATAAAAACTTCTATGAATTTATTTTAGTAAAAACTATTTTAGTATAGACATTATTTTGACAGTTGGGAAAGAGAACGCACGAGTGCGGGAAAGGTAAAAAAAAGCACGAGTGTGTAATAGCCCACATCCCGCACGCTATACGTCCCTGCAATACGCCAATTTTTGAGCAACTGTATAAAAAATTATTGATTCCTACTAGCTGACCCCAGTGGTGGTAGCGGAGCGCTGTAGAAGCCGGCTTCTCAATCGGGAGGTCGTGGGTTCAAACCCCGGCATGTACCAATGACTTTGTTTTCTAAGTTATGTACATTTATGAAATTAGAGTAGCAATACCACTCTCTGACCGTGAAGGAAAACATCGTAAGGAAATCCTAGTGTCTGATGTGTTAACTTACCTCAGCGCTTACTCCGTATTATGGCCCAGCTATGGGGCTAAGTGCAGAAATCTCAGGTCTAACTAAATACTAGCTTACCCTGCGAACGTTGTTTTGACATATTAACTAGCCTACCACATATTCAAGACCTACCAATAATGCACATTTTTTTCATATAAATCGCTGATTTCGTTCTGGAGGAGATCGATAACAAACTGTGACACGAGATTTTTATTTATTAGTTAAGGAATAAAAATTTGAACAGAAAATAAAAAGCGTACTTTATGCTTCTTCTTTTTCTTCTTCAGGCTATATTACGAGTATATGTAGTCCACTGCTGGACATAGCCCTCCCCTAATGAGCGCCATAGCGCCCTGTCTTCAGCTTGCCGCTTTTATGCTTACACATACATAATTGAAAACGGGAATCCCGTTGCTTATAAGTTTATAAGTATTTATTTTGTAAGTATCTATGTATCTTATAATTTAAATATAATATTGTACTTTATATAGTACTAGCTATACGCCTATGGACGCGCCTACAATCCACTCAATCCAAAGGTTGTCTGGAAGAGATTGATCGCTCTATGCGATAAGACCTCCAATTATATTACTTAGATTTAAGAAATCATGATTGTATTGGCTTTTTTGGTGGTGCAATAAAGTGTTCCCTATATATTCATCTATCTAAAACGGTACTTTTCAATGGCTTAAAGTAACTATAATAATAAATTGATAATTATGATAACTGACAAAATAATATCATGTTAATATATTGATATGATAATAGCTGGGTAATGTCCCGGTCTTTAAGCCGCAGGTGGATTAAAGACCCAATCACGACCCAGTTATTCCTTGTTAAAACACGTTGAGGTGGGGAAAAACTAATGCGTGTAGTTTTGTGAGTGGTATTGCTACAATAATTTCACTAATATTACAGAACATAACATAACATACCATTACATTTACGTACAGGCACATACATTGCTTCAGGCCCCACACTAGGATACCCTGTGTGGTGGGAACCAGAAACAGCAACATCACAAACATGTAAACATCCAAGACCTGGGGTTTTTTTTGTCCTTAGCCGGGGTTCGAACCCGGGCAGCATACGTCAATTCTATAAAATTGCTTAGAATTAAGGAATTATAATTTTTATTCTCTCAAGAATACTTGTATCTCAGGCACCGTCATAAATTTGTACATAAAAGGATTTGAGAGTCTGCTGACCTAACCAGCTCAAACATAACCTAGTTCTAAGCCTCCATTGCAGCAAGAGAGATATAATTTTAATTAATATAAGACACTAACTATTTCAGCGAGAAAACACGAAATAAAATCCTTAATTTAATTGTATTTATCTATTAAAGGTGATTTCAGTGTATTATGATGAACAGCTCAAAAACACCTGAATCTAAAGAATCTATTTGTGTAACCGAACATCCGTGGCGTGTATTGTGTTACGAATAAATTAATCATCTGGTGCCTAATGCTGCTTCTTTCAAATCTACTACAGTCCATTACCTCAAAACTTCACAATGAGCCATCGTCTAACATGCTAATTCGAGCTTACGGAGCCTGCTTTCAACCCGAACTTTGTGCCCCCTCAAATTGGTGGCACATGTGTAGCACTGTAAAACATAACGTTGCTTCTCTCAATTCACTCGGCGCGTTTTACGCGACATGGGCATTGAATAAATTAACTAAAACAGAGGTTTGGATCGGAGACAACTTATATTAGACCGTTCGCAAAAGACAAGAGTTGCGAACCAACTTAAGCCTTCTCTTATGAAACTGTGTGTTCCTGGCACTGCAGCGTCTGAGTTTTTTTACCTATTATTTTTTGTATTTTAAAATGATTTTTGTTTGTTCTGTAAAAAAGTTATTAAATATTGTACGGTGCATGTTTTTTATTTGACTAGAATTATTGTTTCATGACAGATCACTGTTAATGCCAATGATATGTGATTTTATTTTGATTATTAATAGAATGTTAATTAAATGTTCTATAGCAGTCAAATCATATTTTTTTGTAAGTAGCTAACACCAAAATGATCTCATGCGGACACGTTTTTTTTTTTTAAATGTTACATATTATTTAATTTGAATCAGTTTTGGTCTACACAAACACTTCAAATGATAATGTACGAATCGCTCCGCATTTGGTAAACATTATTATTAATATTTCTAATTCGTATAGTATTTTCTAAGGTTAACACGATCACTAGACATAATTAAAACTGTTTTTAAAACTGTTTGTAAAATAATAATAAAACGAGTGAAATCTGTATAGAAACAGTTTTAATTATTTCTAATTCTTTCTTTTATTAAATCATGCAACGGAACTGCTAGTTGACGTGAAGTTATTCTGGATAACAAAAAAAAATACTATCGTCATATGTTATCAAATCATAGTAAGACTGCCGTCTTAAGTAGCGGTGAACCAATTCGTAGTCGGGTGACTACGAACTGGGGTTTGTAGTATCTTATACCGAATATGTCTTCCTATGGAACGAAATAAAATATGTTATAGGTATTTAATAAAAGAACATAATGGTATAATACTACAATGACGTGTAACTGTTCATGTCGCATATTACGGGCTCTGGTCAGGAAATTGCTGTAAACTTACTCAAATAGCTGTAGATAAAATTTTAGTCTTTAGTCAATATTTTATTTTGTACTCAGATTACTAAAAGTAAATAAAGAACGGCTGAAAAATTACGCGTCCACTCCGATGGACTGAAAATGTAAAAAAAAATCATGTAAATTGTTTAAATAATGTATGCCCAAGTGATAAAAAAGACAGCATTGCAAGACTTTACTCTACAATCATTTAGTGTAGACAATCATTTGCATTGATACATTCACTTAGAAGAAAGACTATGACTGTAACTCAATACCTAGCTATCTAAAATTAATTTAACTGCAGCTCATGTTCATTTGCATGACAGCTTGAAAATTTATAACTGTTTTGATCGTGCCCCTTTTTAAATTTGTTTGTCCTTGACTTTTGTACGTATTATGTAGTGACAGAACCTGTTACCAGAAGTAACCTAGTTGTAACCTAGTTGCTGTTTTCAGGTCAAGTCAGATTAACGAAAATTAATTACATGGCTCCGCTGGTAACAGCAAGGGGCGCAAACCAAAAAAGCTTATACCCCCATCGCCTTTCTTCCATCGGACCACCAGACGATTGACTCGAATGCACGCTTTTGTCGTCGAAATTCCGCGAATCCGCACCGAGCGATTCGCGAATTCTTTTACAATAAGAACGGCAAAGTTGTGGAACACGCTGCCGTCATCTGTCTTAACCTGGGTGTCTTTAAAAGTAGAGTCAACCGGCATTTAACATGTAAGCACGTAACATCGTAGACCCTGTCTTCGCTTACCATCAGGCATCACTGGGGTCAAGTGTAACCTGTCTTACTCAAAAAGAACGCCGTTATGCAGCACGGTTTCTTTAGTTTCTGGTCTGCTGGCCTTCGTTCATTGGGATAGGGTTTGCTTCCATATCAACCCTTTCGACTGCTAGGGCACGGGTAGAAACCAGGGTCTTCTACAGTCATATGTGACATACTTGTCTAAAATTTGCATACCGTTACGGACCATTTCTGTATGTGATATCGTCTCTTCTGTATGTCCCTACTGCTGAGGCACGTGTTTCTTCCTGCAGCGCAGGAAGGTTAGGCCATACTTCACCACGGGGGCGAAGTCCAGGTTGATGGAGGGTTTGCTTCAGCGCCATCTATCGATCAAAGGGGGTTATTATTAAAGCCCCTCTGAAAAGGGTTCGTTGATACAATACTTCTGTTTCTACCTCGTTTGTGAAACGAATGAGTTTATAAATAAGATCCACGGCCGACCGCGTAGAAATGAGAATTTATTACACAGCGCAGCGCCCCGGGGGCTTAGCAAAAATTACACAAAGTGCGTGTTTGTAATTTAGGATTAAGAGAAAAGTGACCGTTTGTTTTGGCGGTGATCTAGATCGCTTTAATTTCATTGTACATTGGCACCTTTATTGTGGCTCTATAGAAAGGCCATTGCGATTGCTTGAAAGACTTGGAATAGGGTTAAGATTAAGAGAAGTGAACGTTTGTTTAGTAATGCCGTAGATCGCTTTAATTTCATTGCACGATGGCACCTTTATGGTAGCTCTATCGAAACGCCATTGCTTGAAAGACACGAAATCAGGGTCAAAAGACAACTATTGAACAACTACGTTTCAACGGACCCTACTAAAGCTTCGGTAACTTTTTTAATAATTGTTTTAATAATGAAGGAAAATAATAAAGGACCCTATAAACGTTCGACCGTCAATAATTCAGATGAATGCCAGGAGTAAGACAGCTTTTATGGGGCCGCATGCAGTAACACTAGCGTCACTTATGGAAAAAAGTCATCGCAATTTATACAGATTGTTTTTGCAGACCAATCACCAACCTCAGTCATGTCCAAAATGGGCCATGGGTCCTAAAAATCACGGTCAAAAACCATCTCTATTTTTTACGTTTTACAGATTCCAACTGCACTGGTGGCACTAGTAATATTACATGGAGCCTCTTGAGCTTAACCGAAGTTCCAGCTCTCTGAAAAGGAGAGTCTGGCATGCGTAATTGGACGTTTTTTGGCTTTCGCTACGTTATAAATCCAAATGTCTCGTTGGTCGTTTGATTACCACGACAGAGGTCATGGATTCAAACACGATTCAAAGACAAATGTCATTAGCTAAGGTGTTTTTTCTACGTTCATGGTGTTTTTGTTTGGTCACCATACTACAGACTATTCTTGTTCTGGACCGGACTAATTATTATTTTGTGTTTCTTTCTTGTTTTGGTTTGTAAATTGTAAAATAAATAACATTAACATAACATTTACATAGAGGCACATACATTGCTTCTGGCCCCACACTAGGATACCCTTTGTCGTGGGAACCAGAAACAACGACATCACAAACAGGTAAACATCCAAGACCTGGGGTTTTTTTTAATCCCCAGCCGGGGTTCCAACCCGGGACCTCTTGCATGGTAGGCAGATGCACTACCGCTGCGCCATAGAGGTCGTCAAAAATACAGGACCAACCTGAAAATGCATGAAGCCACCCACAATCTAATCCCAAAATGCACCCTTTTATGGACAACCCTCCCCTGTAGGACCTCCGTGTGTTTTCTCTTATTTTAGGGAGTTAGCCCACTTCGTATTATAGATAAATAGACAGATAGAGAACACTTTATTGTAAATAAAAATTATATAGGAACATCAACACGTTCACCGTGTCCTTGTTTGTAACATCCTTTCAAACGTCCTCCAGATAGTATCTATTTAGTTACCTGCATATAGAAAGGTACCTTTTGTCTCAGTGCTGTTGTTAACCACGTCCTGCATGTTAAACTCTACGTGACTGCCATTTCGACTGCACCGCGTGCTCGGAATCTCGATTGGACTACTTGCGATAAGACGCTACGGCAGGCTCCCGTCCAGGAAAACATCGTGTGGAAACCTGATTGTCTGAGGTATTCACATACCTAAGCGCTTGAAATTGGCAATCCGTGGACTGGTGGGCGAGCGTGGTGATAAGGGCAATCTCTCTCTGTTGCAGAATGTATAATTATGCCCTGTATTAGGCCTGATTTACATTTGCTTTATTTCCATGCTTTTTAAGCATGCTTTTCATAGATCTAGAATGGAATAAACGCGCCAAAAGCGTACACCCGTAAATCATAGCAAATTTTTTAGCCTCTAAATAGGTTTTTAAAATCTCCGCGTCGGGCGGGCGTGGTAATAAAGCCCATACTCTCTCTCTCTCTCTCTCTGTGCGGAAAGGCCTGCGCCTTTATTTTATTTTTATTGTAACCCTACAATTTTTCCCCAAAAAATCGCTATCTCTGAGGGGTGTACTCTAACGTCTCTATTCGATTCTAGATCTATGTAAAACATGCTTAAAAAGCATGAAAATAAAGCAATTGTAAATCAGGCCTTAAACGTTTAGGCTGGTGGTATACAGGCTGAAATCCGGGTAGTTTGAAAACGGATTATGTAATTATCAGACAAACTAGCGTCTTTGATATTTATATTTAGTCACGTTAAATTTTCTATGACTTTCAAACTACTCGAAATTCATGGGGTGTAATTTTGTGTGTCTGCATGCAAAATGTTGATAGAAATACGGGTAGGAACAAAGTCTGTCAGATTGTTCGCTCATCCTAATTTAAATAATTGAATGACATTTCTACTTTAATTGTTTTTGTTTTTTGTAGCCTACTTATGTCCCACTGCAGGGCACAGGAGAAAGAGCATGAGCAATCGATCACTACGCGCGTCTTCCACGTATTGGCACTGAGGTGTCTTTAGGATGTTTTACGGTCAGCGATTGATTGATAGACCAAATTAATCACTCAGAAGTGTGATTAATGAAGTGAAGTGTGATATATACGGCTAAACGGCTGGAGCAATTTTAATAAAAATTGCTATATAATTAGCTGACACTGAGGTGTCTCTAGGATTTTTTTACGGTCAGCGATTGATTGATACGTATTTAAAAAAAAATGTACACCTAGACCAAATTAACCACACTTCTATTATATATATATACACATATATATATATATATATATATATATATATATATATATATATATATATATATATATGTGTATATATATATATATATAGTATGAAGTGTGATATATATGTCTAAACGGCTGGAGCGATTTTGATAAAATTTACTATGGAGTTAGCTGACACTCTGGATTAACACATGGGTTACGTTTTACTGCGGGAAAATATCCTATTCCCATGGGAAAGTCGATAGAAAGCGGGGAACACCGCGGAGCAACGCTAGTGAAATTATGCCTAAGGAGAGGATGAAATATTCTGAGCAAAAGTGGTTTCCAACCACTAAAAAATTCACCCGGTAATGAAGATCCCAGGCGACCACACAAACATAAAAACGCAACATAACCTCACACCTGTATCACGGGATATGCAGAGACCGAAGCTAGGCGAAGGGCAAGAAACAAATACGATGTAAAAAAAGCGACTAAATAAAGCGAAAGAGGTTTATCAGGATAACTTTTTCATAATTATTCACATACTCAACTAGTACTCACTAAAACAAAGTAAAAACTGGTACTCTGTTTAGGCGCAGCGCGCCAAGCGAGATGAACAAAAAATGGCCAAGCGCTATTCGGATATCCGCTCCGAGGGTTCCGTATCTACCACCTCATTTTTTTCTAAATATATAAACTATTTTGTGAGTACGACTCGCGCTTGGTAGGTTTTATAATTTTTCATTAGAATATACAATAAGTCTCCAAATGACGCCACGTTTCATAACTGTATATATTACGGTTTTTACGATAGAGCATAAACAAAGTCGCCAAAAAAAATACGTTTGTGGTATGGAGACCCCCATTATACTTAATTTTTTTTTTAATTCATTACTGTTAGGTATTCTGCAGTAGAAACACATATTACACATAAGTACGGTACCATGATAGAGCCCAGACAGAGGGATAGACAGACAGCGGAGTAATAGGGTCCCGTTTGGCACAGTTTGTCTACGGAACCCTAAAATGTAAAGCTGTTCAAAAGCTCGTTAAGAGAATTATTATTCATTGCGCTTGTTATTTCGCCGCCAGTTTCGTACAAAATAACGTGTAATTACTGTGCAATGATTTTTGAGTTATCAGATTCATTGCTATTGTTTCAAGGCGGTAAAAATATACTCTTCAAAAATATACGCAAAGACTTCTCTCAGATATGTTGATTTAATATACTGCCAATAAAACATTAAAACAACGTTCGTTCATTTGTTTATTTACTTTATTAGCAATACAAATATTGAAGAAGAAGAAAAAGATTTATTTAACGCCACATAGACATACAAAATTGTTTGCATTGTGTCAAGGAATGTACAGTGATCGTCAAATTAGCTCAGTATTGTATATATATACAGTAAATGTGTATGTATATAAAGTGCAATACGACGTGACAGGTTTGCTTATGATCTATGGGAATTGCAATTAATGTTTCTTATCATCATCATCACCAAGCGCTCGTGGCCTAGGCGAACCGAGTGATTGGAATCAATCACTTGAGTTAAGCAACAACAACAACAACAACAGGTACAGGACCGTCCCGTGACTATCGGCTTAACGTGCCTTGCGAAGCACGGAACCGCTCGGAAAGATGCCACTGGCGTTAGTCATAGACGGTTGGAATGTTGCTTATACTTAATCTGTATTATATATAATTGTATTATATTAGTATTGTATTATAATACAGGGTGTAATTTTATTTTCATCGATATCAACCCATGTATGTCCCCACTGCTGGGGCACGGGTCTCTTCCGGCATCGGAGGAAGGTTAGGCCATATTCCACCACGAGGAATGAGGAGGAGCAAGTCCGGGTTGGTGGAGGATTATAAGACAGTGGCGGGCCTTGCTGTCAGAAGTTATCAAGCCACCCTTATGGCCTCTGTGGCTTATTTTTTTTTCATATAAATTAGGAAATAGAATGTTCTTTTTGACAATGCAAACATCTTTAACGCACACACACACACACACACAGGCACGCACGCAGATCTGTTTTGAGAGGCCTATATCGTGTCCCTCTGTAAGAAGAGCGGTATCGCTGAGTATGGGTCAAATTGATGAAGCCTTGATAAACTTTATGTTATAATTATCTGATTACATGTACAAAATTATATTTACAAAAAGTTTTAGAAACAAAAAGTTTTTAACTATGCAATGTATGTACTATATCTTTTGTACGCTTCTGACAATTAATGTACAAAAAACTATTTAGAGGCTGAAAATTCCGCCCATGCCGGGACTCGAACCCGCGACCTCTGGCTAACCATACCAGCGCTCTCCCAACTGAGCCAATGGGCAAGTGCCGGCATCAGCAAAATTTCGAACCTCTTTACAATATTCTCCGTATTATTAAACATTTTTAGCCTCTAAATAGGTTTTTAAAATTGTCCACAGCACGGGTTAGTGCAACAAAAAGACTATAATTATAGTATATTCACTTTCACTTCCATTACAGGAACGGGATGATGATGATGGAACTGATAATGTTCACCAGGCAAGGGCTTACATTAGTATTTCTTAATGATTCGCGATTCTCATACTTACCTATATATTGAATAGGTCTAATCGCGTAGTCTACCCGTGAACACGGTAACTCCAATATTGACGAAACGGCGATAATAACGTTTTACCTAATAAATTATCGCGTTTACACCCCTTTAATATATATCTAGGCAAGAACAACACACACGGAATAGACGCAGACTGAGGTCACTTATGCGGCCCCCAGTGGGAATAAAACCTACGACCTCCGGCATGGTCATCAGCAAACGTGATACCTCTACAACAACCAGGCAGTCAAACATCTCATCAGATTTGACTTTAATTTCGCCCTTCAAATGTTATGATTTTCAGACGAAAAATGACTGAATAGGTACCGAGACAGGTGCGGGGTGAGAAGGATTGGGCAGGAATTTTCATTAAACGAGATGAGGGGGATTTCATTAATAAAGTGATTAGGGCTCTGGGCACGCCCTCGTGTCAGTGAATGAGGGCCAAGTTCTATTAGCAACTTGCTCCTGGAAGTTTTGTTGGTTTTATCTTTCTTCTTTATTTGTAGGTATCTCGTAAGTAAAACTAGTAGATTTTAGTTAATATCTTTCAATTGATTGCCTCGTTGGTATAGCAATTACGGCGCTTGGATACCAAGACAGGGGTCATAGGTTCAATTCCCACTGGGGGGCCGCCTTACATTTGTATACAGAGAATATTGTAAAGAGGTTCGAAATTTCACTGATGCCGGTAAGTCGCCCATTAGCTCAGTTGGAAGAGCGCTGGCACGGTTAGCCAGAGGTCACGGGTTCGAGTCCCGGCATGGGTGGAATTTTTAGCCTCTAAATAGGTTTTTAAAACTTACTTGAGTTTTAAGCATTTGTAACCGCCTCAGGTGAGAATTTTGTTTTTTTAGTGCAGCTCTAGTTCTTGTTTTGTTTTCTGTTTAAAGTGCTTTGCAGTGCTAACTACCGCCACCAAAGGAATAAAAATCATAACTTGTTTTATCATACGTTGTTTTCAATTCTTTGATATGTTTAGAACACACAGTGTCTACGCCATTCATAGAGTTTACATCGGCAGGAGGTTTCATTGTACATATTGACATTCATTCTTCTATTGTTCTTTTGCATTGTCATCACATTGCTACATATTTTCTCGTTGGCAAACCCCTATTGAGCCTTTTATTCCATGCAAGGCTTAGACCATTTTTTTTATAAATAAATATAAATAATCATGGACATATTACACAGATCTCGTTAGCCCTATACTAAGTACGTAAATGACTTGTGTTATAGGTGCTAACTCGACGATAGATTTAATACAGTTACTACATAGATAACGTCCAAGACCCGAGACAAACTAGAAAAGTTCGTTTCCTAGTTTGGCCCGGCCGGGGATCGAACCCGAGACCTTCGGTTTTACAGTCAGCGTGCCATAGCGCTGCGCCACCGAGGTCGTCAAGATTTAACAAGACGTTATAAACTATACAGTCCACTTAATACCATATCTCGATGGCCTATCCACACAGCCTAGAACGTAATATCACCAACCTAAGACTTTAATTGATTTCCGCTTAAAACCGCCGGTTTTTGCGGAAATCGATTTGGTGTTTTGTTTTACGATTTGTAACTGGCAGTAAAAAAAGGATAATTATTAGGTATTATTATTATTAATACGTTTCTGGCACCTAAGTAAAAAAAATACAATGGCAATGTGGCGAACTTAATGCTATAAGCATTTTTCTACCAGTCAACCACAGGTGGTGCAAGAAATGGTAGGCATTCGAAACAAACGGAAGAAGAAATACTTAGTTAAAATTAGATAAGGACAAATACTCAACAAATACTAAAAAAAGGATAATGTATCCTACTAATATTATAAATGTGACAGTTGGTGAAGATATTTGGATGTTTGTTACTCAATCATGCATTAACGGCTGAACTGATTTACCAACACCAAACTTGGCGTTGGGGCCAACAGATAGGCAAAGGAATTGGAATTGAGCGGTGGCGATGGATATCACGATAATGCGTTTCCATGGGAGAACTTCTAGCCGCGGGTAAAAGCTATAAGTTAACGCTATTACATAACTTTAAATATAAGTTTTAAAAACCTATTTAGAGGCTAAAAATTCCGCCCTTTAAAATAAGTTTCAACCACTACGCCGAATTTCTATACTCATTGATTTTGACTGTAGGCATTTGTACAATTCTGTTTAGATATTATAGAGTTTATCGTCTAGAATTTATTGTGGTCGCAAATCAATGACGTAACGTATAAAATCGCAATGATTAAGGTAACAACATTATTTATTTCACAAAGAAATATCTGTGATTACATATCGAGATAGATAATTTCTCTCAATTCATTTCTCCCGTGTTTGTGGAAAAATATTTTTCATTGCTGCGAGTTTGTTTATGACTTTTCTACCCGCTAAAAATGCTTTACTTTTATATTAATTTTATCCTTTTGATGTTTTATTCCTTTTTCGGGAGGCCCTCGTTATATCGTGTTACTGTGTTAGTGTTTCTGAGAGATTTTATCTCTTGATAAAATCTTGATGATAGATTTTAGTGATCTAAGTTACAATTTTCAATGAACGTCTATATTACTAAAATAATTCATCTACTTAAAGACAAGATAGGATAAAATAAGAATATCCTTTATTGTATACGGGAAAGATAGTTACTGAAATAGCAGATACAAAAGATAGGAAGCAACTGGTGGCCTTATTATTTCTTCCTGGCAACCTCAAATTGGAGAATTGGCCTAAGGAGAAAGAAAGAAATAAAGACATTTAGGGCCTGTTTCACAATCTGCAAATAAAGTTCCGGATAAGCTATCCGCAACCAGCAGATTGTGAAACAGACCCTTATTGGAACAAATTAACATATCACTTAAAAAAAAAAGACATACCACTCATAGTTACATACATAAAAAACAAGAACATTTCACATAAATACAAGATCTACTCGTAGAATAATAATAGATATATTGAGTATTAAATTGAAGCCGATCCTTTTTCTTTCGTATCGAAAGCGTCAACTCCTTATCAGACACCTCGTTCGCAAAACCGGGACATGAATACTGGACCGTGAGTCGGGATATTGATGGTTGGAGTTGCTAAAAGCATCGATATCATCATCATCAAGCCACCGGTGCCCACCGCTGCCCACTGCTGGGTATGCCTTTTCCCCTAAATGTCATCTATAACGGTCCCTGCCATTCGCATCTACGCACCATTAGTCTGCTGGTCCGCCCAAAGACCGTTGTATTCTTAGTCACCACGTTGTTTTCGTATATTTAATTTTGGATGTAGAAAAGTTGTATCGAAAACTTTAAAATTTTCGTATAAATTATTATCAATCAAAAGCAGGTTCAGGACAAAAAAAATATGTCTTGAACGCCCGTAATTTTATTACCTGTCAGTCTTATATAGATGACATTTATAGAAAAAACTTTAGTATTTTTTTACAATCATGTCCGACGTAACAGCTGCCATAACAGATTTATTTTCAGCCTCCTACACGCCGTGCCTATTAGAAGCCAAACTTTTAATGGCCCCCTTAAAATTAATTCCGCCCGGGTACATCGCATTCATTCATTAAACTCTACTTGACGATCTTAAGTTGGCTGTAATTGCATTACTTGCTTATGCTGTCAAGCTGTCAAAAGTTCACAACGCTTCAGGCGCTTTAATTAGCGAATTGTTAACAAATATGATGACTGTGAATGTGTGATGTTGAATACCTGCTCAACGGTATTTAGCACCAATTTAAGAATTGAGTGAGGCGTTCGCCAGACGCCAATCCGGGGCAGGCCAAGTGATAATGTGCCCTGCAAACGAATAAAGCACATCAAAATGAAATTGAAACAATTCATGACACAATTTAATTTTCATAATATACTTCGTTTTTGACGCACATGGCGGCAGATGTTCATATATTTTTTGACAATTTCAATTCTAAAAACGAATAAGCTATAAAAAACAAAAAAGACTGGTTTCAAGGGAAATGGACACGTTTTGTTTTAGCAAAGGGGAAATCCCTCTGGGATACAGGCGTGAGGCTATGTATGTAGTTTAAGGTGTCGGTCGATGGCTAGCTAGGAAATCGATTGGCAATCGATTTCGAAAAGACGATAATTAATAAAAAGTAATATTTTTCTAATAATATCACGTTAGATAACGTTCGCTCTTAAACGTAAACGCTCTTAGCTACCGATCGAAGCGGCCTAAGCCCCAGCATATAATTATAGGACCTCGGACATGATCCGGGATAATTGGGACCGGTGACGTGAATGCCTGTTGTAGGTCTAGATAATTAGGTTAATTGGATAAGTGTCGAGATCCGGCAATGGAGTACGAAGATCTTTTCACTGGACCTAGATTCTGTAATGTTTTTTTGTACATTAGACGTGAGACTAATCATAACGTTTTTGTTGTCACCCTTAACTTTTTCTTCTTAGAATAGGTACAGTCTGTTAGCTTTTAGAATATACTTCGGGCTCGAGAGAAAGCACACGAGTGTAATACTACGAGTACTTCCTGCTCTGAATAAAACTTTTCTTCACTATTTTGAAAAGTTATTTCGAGATTAAGTGTCATATTAGTTCCGATAATTTTATTACACGAATATATCCGATTCTATTCGATAGTAGCCGAGTTATATTCTAAAAGTTAACAGACTGTATCTATTTATTTACTAGGTACACGCTCTTATTAAAATGCGTAATTCGGTAATAATAAAATGTAGGTAAATTTTTATTGCTTCTTTTTTATCGAATTTCTAGCCTAGCTATGCCGGGATTGACACCTAAACAAAACGTCACGATTTTCTTTATAATTCAAACTTGACTGCTGCGCCGGCCTGCTATTATAACATAATATAACATTTACATACATGCACATACATTGCTTCTGGCCCCACACTAGAATACCCTGTATCGTGGGAACCAGAAATAGCGACATCACAAACATGTAAACATCCAAGACATGGATTTTTTTGTCCCCAGCCGGGGTTCAAACCCGGGACCCCTCGCAAAGAGGTCCTATTATAAATAACTATAGTTACAGTACATACAAAATTAAGATACTGGCTTCAGGCTGATTGTGGCAAAAATTTAGCGAGAGCCTATCATTAGACCTTTCCAATTAACCAAATAAATCTGTTAACTTGTGATATCCGAAGAAATTGGTTATAGAATAATACTACAGCTGTGCCCCCGCAGTGTTACCCGCGGTTTTTCGATTTTCCCATAGGAATAACATATTTTTCCGCAGTAAAGCGTAGTATGTCGTAATCCAGGGTGTCAGCTGACTCCATACCAAATTTTATTAGAATCGTTCCAGCCGTTTAGACGTAAAGAAGTAGCAAACATACACACTCACAAACTTTCGCCTTTATAATATGAGTGTGATTAGGGACATCAGTCGTGCTCTGAGAGAATGCCTGCTCTCTGCAGTATCCGTGCTTATACGAGTGTAGTATCCTTAGTATACTCGTAAATTCACTAACAAATTTGCAATAAAACTACATTGTAAAAGACTTCAAAATAGGAGGAGTTTCTGAATTCATCGGAATCTTGTTATTTTTAAGAGAAATGGCTTACGCTTGCTGTCCCCTCGCTTTAATACTGAAACTATTCATAAAATAAATTCCGCCAAGTCGATGTCTTTGACAGTAGCTGGGGTACCGTTGTATTGGTCGTCTAATAACTTTCTCCTTTTTTGAAGTCGGTTAGAAATATTATGGGTGCAGGACAATCACTTTTAGATTCAGTTCCGTTTGCGGAATATTAAGCTTTAAAGAGCAAATTCTTGTCCCAGTCTCCTGGCTAAACGGTTGATTATAGATTCTTGAAAAAAAAAACAGAGCAGTAGCACAATTATAATAAACTTGAAGGGAAATCTATTACGGTTAAGAAGGCTTTACAAGTAAATGAGTAAGAGGCGACCAACTTATACAAAAAAAACTTCGTACAAAATTCACTAAAACTTACGTAGAAGAAGTTTTTAATTCTGTAAAGCGGATAAGTCCCCGACTGCCTACGGAACCTTACACTGCGCCCGGACCGATATGCACTTATCCTCTTTTCATACGAGTATAACATACAATAATTAAGCAAACTCACGCCTTTGCTATGAAGAAGAACTTTTTATTGTATATTTAGGAAGATTCGCTAGGTAGTTAAGAAAGTTCTAGATCTTTCCGCCTCTTCGTTTGTACGAGACTCCCCTGACCGATCAGGGAAATTAACGAAGGCTTCAGTTATTTATAGAACAGGCTATTCCTTTATGACAAGTAAGCCGGTCTGATCATGATAACGACTGATAAGTCACAAAGAGACAGCGTAGAAAGATATGTTAATAATAGACGGTACGTATTTACGCCGCAAACACCCAGTGGGATCCGCGATAAAGTGGCGATTAAAACAGCAATATAAGTGATAGGTGTGTGAAGATTACAATCACCACTTGATGATTTGCGAGACTTTCTCTGGGATATTGTTTGATGATCATGATGATTGAAGCCCTGATTGGTCTAGCTGTATCACGTCTGATTACCATGCCGATTGGTCACCATTAGCACAGAGTATTTTTGTTTGCGACCAGGACAAGAGATTTTGTTGTTTGGTCGTTATTAGTACGAGTATTATGATTCTTTCCAACCAGGTAGCCCATTCTCACCCATGCGAATAAAAAAAAATAACTGTTTATTTCATAGTAAAAAAGTACACAAAAGTTTTCTTGTTCTTGAGGCTAAAAATCTTTCATATAAGATTATAATGCTTCCAGAGGTAGATAGAAATAGAATAGAATAGATATAATGTCTAATCCATCGTCAAATATTCGATGGATTAGACATTTGTCGCATAATAATAAGACAACTCGACAGAGACGTTCATTCGACATTTTTTTTCTCATTAGAATTCATTGTAGTTCAGAATACAGATTTTGGCTGTCACTCCAATTTTTATGTAGAATTCAAGTCATCATAGACGAATTGATTGCTAAAGAAGTGATATTTGTCTCCCAGGTTCTATCACGGCGACTTTCACGACCGAGAAGAGCGTTGATCAGGTACCTTCATGTGAATGATGAAGTAAATATCTTTATTTGTCTGGTGGTAAAGGTGCGTTTGCATGAAATGGAATACGTGGAATTTTTCGTTTGAATTTTGATTATCAGCTGCTATACAATGTGGTACTGTATGGCCGCTGTTGATCTACAAATATGTTCATCACGTCTAGCGTGAGTAGCTCATTGTTTAACCTTAAACTCAAAGATGTGAGTCTCTTTTATAAAGGATAATATCTACGATCGTACGAAACGATCGTACATCTTTTACAAAAGTGTGGAGGACTATCAAGAGTAGACGTGTCGATGACAAACCCTCGGAAAAAGTATTCTGAATTCCACTAAACGCCGATAAGGACTATGCTTAAGAGGAAAAAAGGACTAATTGTATATAGTATAACTGAAACGCATAGGTAGTAGAACGACGCGAGACGCGAGTTGTAGGCTGAAATTCAGAAACACAGCGTTGAGCTACACTTAACGTGAACTAAGCTGAGCATCGGTTGGGCAACCTCAACAAAGACTCAAGAATTTTGTATTCACAGTCAATATCTCGACTCAAACTCAGCTAAGCCACAACCCAAACTAAACTTACTCGAGCGTGTAATCTGTGGTTACAGTTTTTGACGCTACCGGTTGCCAATTGCTAATTCAGGTCTCAATTTCATCCTCAGAGATAGCCCAAATGGCAATAAATCGCGTAATCTGGCAACACTGATTGTGAATAAAAAAGGTAACTTCACAATAAGTTATTTAGATTTCTCGAATGGCCTACAGGTGTCGCCACTTTCTTCGTCATTGCCACCTTGAGTCTGAGCTAAGTCGCCGAAATCCGCTACTCAGTCTCAGCTTAGCTTGCGCTCAGTTTTTGGTATCTCAAACACAACTGTGAATACAAAATATCCCTGAGACTTTCATTTTGACAGTCGGAAGAACTCACATTGAACTCACGCTCATAATCGTTTCTGAATATCGGCCTTAGATACCAAAAGTCGTGCCTTTCCAGTACATTAACCGTCAAATTCTGAAACACTTAGCGCCACAAAACGCGTGACTTGTGCCATCTTACTCGTACTACACAGGCTGGTTTTGAAATTATTGGTACCTTGCTTCAGGATTATAGTACGAACTGATCTGAAGCTCACGCAATCAGATCAGTTCGTACTATACTGCTATATTTGAGCTATAGACTGTTAGCTATTACAATATACCTCTGGCTCTAGAACAGGCTTCGGTTTTCGCCAATTTTCGCCGGTTTTCGTAGTGATGATCGAGTTCTGATTTCGAAATTAAGTGTCATATTAGTTCCGATATTTTTATTACACGAATATATCCGATTCTATCCGATAGTAGCCGAGGTATATTTCAAAAGCTAACAGACTATACCTATAATAATAATAATATTGGCCTTTTTGCATCTACTTAATGAGATGATTTATACAGCGTCCAGTGGTATGTTCACCCACACTAGATGGATGAAGGGACCACTCCGACGCTGTAGTGCCTATACCATCCTGACAGCTTAGTCGGCCTAGCCCACAGGAAAGACTAGTCAATACGTGCGGAGCCAACCAAGCAACTATACCTATAGAACCCTCACAATTTCTACAGAATAATATTTAAAAAAATCAGTGACGTCTGTGTGCCGAAAAGAAACGTTTGCCATATGCTACGATGCTGACAAATCACTTTTAATTAGTCGATGTACTCATATGCACGTCTATTTCGGGTACTAGATAATAATAACCTAGTATTTAGTGTTTTAATTTATAAAGAAGCAGCTGAGTATCAGGACTTTGTGCACGTCGTCAGGCTGTACTAGTCCACTGCTGGACATAGCCCTCCCCTAAAGAGCGCCACGTTGTGCTATCATGCCCATAATCCCCACGCTGGGCATGCGGGTTGGGGATCGCATTTCGGTGGAATTGTACTGCAGGGGGCGCTGCTGCCCACCCCCCGGTTTGTATCTTTAGTCGCCTTTTACGACACCCGCGGTAAGAACTGGGTTGGTGCTATTCTCTAGGCCGACACCACACAGCCTTTGTACACGTGACAATCTAACTGCTACAAATAATATGTATTTTTTATTTTTTTGCCTATCCGAACAGCAAAGGTTGACATTCGCTAATATAATCTTGATTATATTAAATATACCATGAAGTATATTCAATATACCATGACCACGACCATGACTTAGCATATTTATTTGTCTCTCGCAAGAGGACCTACTTGGGGCAAGTACGCACCAGATCACTCTCTAACAAACAATTTGAAAAAGCACTTTAATACGGATTTACTGTGACTTTAGAAAAACTAACGGGATTACCGGCCGAAAGGCTGTTGAAACTAGTTAATGTTCAGGATAACGATGGTAACTAGAAACAATTTACACAAAAAAAAAACTCCATTACTTGAAACACTTTACAAACGCAGGAGAAATAGTCCGGCAGAAACTTTACAAGGTAAAGTTTACCACAGACTATGTGTAGGTACTGCGTTTATGGAATGTTTTAAAAGAAGAAAAGTTTTTTTATAAACAAATTTGTGAAAGTGTATCTTGCTACGATCGTAATCCTAATTATAAACAAGTTTATGATTAGGATAACGATGGTAACAAGAAACAGTTTTTTAAATAATAATAATAAGAAAACACAATTCCTTAAAACATTCCAAAAATGCATGAAAAATAACGATTACAACAAGAAACACTTTTACAGTTTTATATATTATAACATTTCTTAAAACACTCTATAAACGCAGTAGAAATAGTCCGGCAGAGACTTTACAAGGTAAAGACTATTGTGACTATGTGTAGACGATGGGTAGATACTTCGTTAATGGAGTGTTTTAAAAAAAAAAGGTTGTTTTTTTTATAAATAATTTTTTAAAATTTATAAACCTATTTAGAGGCTAAAAATTTCACCCATGCCGGGATTCGAACCCGCAACCTCTGGCTATCCGTTTTTAAATTTGTTCGATAGGTAAATAGGTTTTTAAATTTGTTCCTTAGCACGGGTTAGTGCATTAAAAATAGAAATAGTGTAATTTTTTAAAAGTTTTTCTTGCTACGATGCTAACGATAAACAAGTTTCAATAGATGCTTTAATTGAGGTGCAAAGTTGAGTCACCCCGACCGGGGATTTAACGAAATAAACTTGTTAAACTTAGGCGACGCTGTAGCAAAGGCGTTTCATTAGGTTGTCTGTCATGTTCATTCCTTCCAGTCCCTCGGTGGATTAACTAGGGAAATATGGAGGTGGTTGTTGGTAATCTGGCAATATGTTAAAAAAGGTTTAGTAAAAAATTTAATTACAACGCTAATTTCTGAATTGAGAATTTCGCTAAATAAGAAGTTAAACTAAATAAGTAGTTTACTGCATTAAGAAACACAGAAAAAAAGAAAACAAAATACAAAATTTAGATTTAAATTAACAGGTCTTAGATTATGGCAAATCAAATCAATTTATTTCAACGTAAAGAATTTACATTTTGTTTGCTGAATGCCAATGTGTAATATAAACCGCTGCCTTCGGGCCGTATTGTAGTGGAGAAAAAGGCAGCGGGAAAAAAAACTCCACTTTGACCATCTTTTCCCAAGTTATCTTAAACCAAATACATCAGTTGCCACCTATACGTATAATAAGATTTCATGATTACCATCAATAACCTTAAATGCCAAAGCATTAGTTAAATGTCTTACAAAAGTAGGGAAACGTAAGTGCTGCGGCCAGACACACGAAGAGCACTCGTTCACGAGCATAACGCAGTGGTCAGCCATCATCAGTCTCAACCCCTTTGAAGGGAGATAGATGACCCGACCACCACGCCACCATTCGAATGACCTTCAGTAAACTTGCAGTTAAGTTCAAAGATGGACACTCCCTTTAATCTCCTCAAGCCTGTGCATGAAAAAAACAATAGAAAACCATTGTTACTTTCAAGGTCAGAGGTTGACGAGATAAAGGTCGACGGAAATATGTAAATATTTCCATTGACCTTTATTACATTACATTAGAAGGCAGTGATAACTTTAAAATAGCTGATGATTTTGAGCAAGTTTGAAATTGTACGAAAGGTTTGAAATTGCACCAACGTATTATCGAGTCAACCTCCCCTTTTTGGAATACATTTGAAGATTTTGTTACACCCTTCGTACTTGGATAAATTGAGGCGAGTCAATGCAAATATTGGTTGTCGTGTGTACAAAACGGTTACACAAGCTTTGGACCGTCAACTTTCCAATACAAACTTGCGCGAGTTTGTCCACAAAGTCACGTATGAGATCGCCGATCTGACATGCATTGTCACATGTAACTTTTGTCCTGCCCACACGATGTTACGGACTCTGTGACCTGAAAAGTTAAGTCGCGGACATATTGAGAATCTGAGAATGTATTTTCGCGACTAGTGATGGGCGGGGGAAATTCATCTGAGGAGCTGAGGAGGACTTAATGGCAGTCGTTAAGCCATGTCAAAGGCCTTATGGGCGGCTTCATAATTTCTGACAGTAAAGCCCGCCACTGTCTTACAATCCTCCACCAACTCGGACTTGGCGCCAATGAGTGCAGTTAATTGAACGAAAGCATAGTCTTTAGTTTATAACTAAGACCGAGAACGATCTCGGAGAATATAATTCTTCACGCTGCAGAGCACAGACGTTATCTCTCGTTCAGAGAGAGACGGGGAAAGTTTGTATGGGACCACGTGTGTCCACAGTGGTTAGAAAAAAAAACAACCTTTTAGTGGGCACGGGGCATGCGTGGGCACGAATAGTAATTAAGCCCATACTCTCTCTCTTTCCGATAAAAGGTCTGTGCCCTGCAGTAGGACGTATATAGGGTATTTAAAAAAATGCCAATGCCCCGCGATGGCCCTTTGAAGCGACAGCGTTTGTCAGAACTAGTTGCCAATGCTGGTTGCTTATATTGCCAGCATCCGAATGCAATCTTTATGTTGTAAATGACAAACCCGCTAGGGGCCAGAGCGTGACATAATAAGCTGCGCGTAATAGGACAGCCTTAAATCAATAACTCTCGGTGTCCCTCCAAGCTAACTTGTCGGTGCATGAACCGGAGTAGTCGGGCGATAATCAGATCATCTCGTTCGATAGCGCGAAGGATCCCGGATGGTCTAATTTTCCGACAGAATCCGTTTAGCACCTCAGATACTGCGAGTAGCTTTTTATTTCCATGTTTCACCCCTCTGGTTTCAGGAAAGTCCTGTGAAACTCGCATTATGAGAGCAACTACGAAAAATATAAAATTACCAGACGTTCCCAAAAAACAATTGAATTTGGCTCCAGCGAATGTGTGGAACAACCTTGGAACTGAAACTAAAACTTCTTCTTCTTCTTCAGGCTATATTATGTAGTCCACTGCTGGACATATCCCTCATAGACAGGGCGCTATGGCGCTCATTAGGGGAAACTAAAACTTGCGGAAGCACAATTATGATATTTCAAACAACTGATATTTTCGATAATTTTATATGGCTCACAATAAAAGTATTGGTATTTAAAGTAGAATCTCTTTTCACCGGATCTTTCTGCAGCACCCAGTCTGTGATACTTTTTGGTCGTTACATGGATTGACAAGTTGTGAAATTTTGTACACGTGTAGGGACGTCCCCTTTGTTGTAGTGTAGATGCAGACAACAAATTGGTACATTTAGCAGTACAAATGTACCGCTAGATTTAGTAGTGGAACAATCGACAGAGCATCAACATGTTCATGCAATTACATCATGCATGACTGTGCATCTAAAATGGAAACTGTAAAATTACTTTAAATGTTTTGTCGACTATCCAATATAGTTTTATAAAATAGTTTTTTGTCAGCTTACACTTAATGGACCTAAAAGTCACTGCAAGGAATACCTACGGACAGGAAAACCTTAGCTTACAACTTGAGCATTCTTGTTTTCTCAGGCGCCCCCAATCTACAAGACGTCATCAAGTTACGCTTATGGCGTGCGTGGAAGTCCCTTGGGAACCACACGGATCTTGTAATACGACCTCGAGCCCAAGGAAATTGAAGCTAGCTAAAAACAATCTCTACAGAAGTCTAACTGCCTTGTACCCACCTGATTAGAAGAGAGTTTGCCTTCTGTAGGTAACCAAAAGGATGGCCATTTTCTTAGAGTTGCACACCTCAAAGGAAATAAAATAAAACTCATATTATAAAGTCTCTTTGTGGTCCGTCCGTCTGCCAAGAACTTAAGAACGTCTAAAGAAGTATAAGATTTTATGTCAACGCAATGCGAAAAATCACTATTTAAATCACATTTTTGTACTAACGAGTTCAAAGTCTACAGGGTTCTTAACGTAGATCTATAATAAGGAAATCTGGCAAAGGTCTCACAACCCATTTTAGGAAAATTCAAGAATTGTTAGTAGATATTTAAACACAAAAATCGACTAAAGTGCACTATGAGATAGTTTCCCCCTTATGGCAGTATTTATTGGCAGTATCTTAGTATTGCCGGCATTGTCCCCATAATTTTTATTTAATACCTGATAACTTTGTTTTCTAAATATGTTAAAATAGGCTTTCTTGTATATAGTACCTACGCTTAACACATTTTTAAAACAGAGTCGGAGATAACACTTATATCTTGAGGAATGTTACTGTCGAACCGTATAAAAACATTACCGTAAATACTGATCACAAAAGATTAGAAATTATGAATCGCAATCCCTTAAAAATATGCCAACCCCATGCAATTTGCCTACGAGGGTTACCTCAAAAATCTCAATTACTGAAATTCTCCAATTAGAGTCCTTCTCTAAATTCGTAGCACCATAATTGCTACGAGTTTGAATATCTACTTGCTTTATAAAATGTCACCTGCAGTGTAGCGAAAATTAAGTTCCAAATATTGGAACAGAGTGGCAGGAAACAGTTTTGCAGTTTGGAACCCTCGAAAAGGGAATCCGCCTCGTGCTTAAACCGTTTTTGTGCTCTAAACCCCTTTTTTTCTAGGTAACGTCATCTGTGCCAGGCGCTTTTAAGAAAAGCTGTATTGTTACACAAATTGCGTCTAGGCATCTAGACGGGTTGAAAAATAAAGTTACATTTTAAAAGCCTACGCGTACTGAGATACAATAGAATTTATTTCACTTTTCTATCTCCCGAAACATCCTACGTAGACGAGGTCATTCTATCTGGGCCAGTTCTATCACGGAACACCGCTATGGAAATGTTAAAGGTTGTTACATAGAACTGCAATTCGTAGTACATTAAGACAATTCGATGTACATTCCGTAGCGGTCTTTCTACTTGTTAATTCTGTGGGTTCATCAACATCTAATTATCAAGTACCTAAACCACAAATTGTAGTTTTATGAATCAGGCCCCTAGTGAAAATAAAATAATTTGGTACCAAATTAGATCGGACCAGTGACCAATATTTTAATTAAATATGTAAATTTTTTGCAAAAACGATTTTTAACTAAAATTTTCGGAAGTTCCGAACTCAGTCTGGGTGTATTTCCATGTTTGTTTGTGTCCTTGCCTGGTTACATAAAATATCCTTATTTGGGACAAGTGATGGTGTTTTGTGGAAGTTTGATTTTTATTTATTTAGTACTTCACATTTTATTGCTGTGTGGTGTCGGCCTAGAGAATAGCACCAACCCAATTCTTCTCGCGGGTGTCGTAAAAGGCGACTAAGGGACACAAACCGGAGGGTGGGCAGCAGGGCAGCTGCAGTACAATTCCACCGAACTGCGATCCCCAACCCGCATGCCCAGCGTGGGGATTATGGGCATTACCCCCTATGATAGCACAACGTGGCGCTCTTTAGGGGAGGGCTATGTCCAGCAGTGGACTAGTATAGCCTGACGATGACACATTTTTAGCATTATCATTAGAGGTATAGTGTTTTTATAAGCAACGTTTTTTTTGTAAAGGCCGTTTGTGTTCGAAGTACACCTACGGAATCAGGAAATTGTAGAGAAATTGTACACATGAATAAATCAATTCTTTAATTATGCGGCTAATGGCTCATGCATTTCTATCAATGCAGATAAGCGCAATTAAAACAAGCTTCTTTTGCGCTAAAAGCGAAAATGTTTGGTTAAACCTTGTAATTTTCGGACTCACACCAACTATTGATCACAGGTATTCCAACTTAGTCAAAAGTTGGTCCAACTATTGACCACGTAACACCAGTCTGCCGCGACCTTTGCGGCTCACTAATCTAAAGCATGTTACACACACGTGTGCTCTCTTTGCAGAACAGGTCGCTGCCGCCCGCCGCTGTACCCTCAGCACTGCTGTACGCACCGCCGGAGCCTCTAGAGGTAAGCCTCTGTCATAACAATCAGCTTAGTGTAGTTTCAGAGTAGGGTCATGACAATGGCCTTTGCATCTACGTAACGAGTTGATTTATACAGAGTCCAGTAGCACCTTCACTCACACTAGATGGTTGAAGGGACCACTCGGACGTTGCAGTGCCTGGGACATTGCTTTTTAGATGGTGTTGGATTGCTCAGCACCTCTACTACCAAGCCACCCAATAGGTTAGGGTAATAGGCAAGCATCTGCCAAAATAAAAAGCTTTGGTAGTTTTAAAAGTACTCGTAGAACCGTAAATCGTTGTAATGTGCAAGCTTATTTGAAGTCTTACAGTTTTGGAATATTGCGGCATTTTCTAATGCCGCAATATTCCAAAACTGTAAGGCCCCGAAACACTTAATAATCATTATATTGTGGAGCACTGCAAATAATTGAAAACAATATTTTGTAATGTCATATTTGAATTTTCAACATGAGTCCCATTATAGGCTTGATAGGCAGTCTTGACATAGGTAGATAGAATATTTTTGGGATTTTATATTGTTTTTAAACGCCGGGTAAAAATTCGCCAAATCACATCCAATTTGGCTTTCCCAAAGTCGAGGCGGTGTCCGAATGGCTACAGTATGCTGGAGGTGCGGTTTTGAATCGGGTTTGCCTCGAATTTTTGTTTCTATTTGAAGTTTGTACTAACATAATTAAATTTAAATACTGTCACCGCGATTCATAAGACTGCAATTCATAGTGTCTTATGACATTTCGATGTACATTGCATTGCCGAGTCTTTCTACTAGCTTTGGGTTAATCGACTTTCTAATTTGTGAAATACCTGGCACCGATACCATCATCATCTGCCCACCATTGCCCGCCGCATCTCTCATGGTTTCTTGCCATTGGCATCCCCGTACTTTCCGCCGACTCAAATATATTCGATATCAACCCTTTTATGTCCCCACTGCTGGGGCACGAGTCTCTTCCTGCATCGCAGGAAGATTAGGCCATACTCCACTACGGGAGTCAAGGTTGGTGGAGTATTGTGAGACAGTGGCGGGCCTTACCGTCAGAAGTTATCAAGCCGCCTATAAGGCCTACGACATGGCCATTACATGACAGCCTACAACGGCTTAACGGTGTTTTGCAAAGCAAGGAAGCACACGGAAAAATGCCACCTGACCGCGCCTGTTCTTGCTTAACTCAAGTGATTGATTCCAATCGCTCGGTTCGACTAGGCCACGAGCGTTTCTCAACTATATAGTCTGCAGTAACAAACACAAGCGTCTCGCTCGCAGCTGCTGTGCGTCTTCCCGGAGCGGGCGTCGCGCGTCTGCACCGCCGCGTGCGCAGCCGCAAAGCGAGCTGGCGGCGATGCGCGCGCCGTGCGCTCGACTCGCGAGGCGCTGGAGGCGCTGCGGCGCGACGGCGATGCGCGCGCGCCGCACGTCATCGCCATCGACGCGCGACAGCCGCAGGCACTCGACGCGTTGCAGCTGGCGAGGTAGGTCAATGTTCACATTACTTGCGTCGTGGTCCGCTACGCATGTAATAGTGTAAACAATTTCTAAACTCGAGAGAGGGTCCAGAATTTCACGAGCGTATTCGCGGAGGATGTGACACTTATTATAATAATGTTGATGTTCAGCAAACTTCAAAGATTTGAAGTTTGCTGAACATCAACGTTTGAAATGAAACCTAAAGTTATAAAATCTTATAAAGGCACTATGTGATTGCCGATGGCTGACAAGCGAAATGAGAAAATAAACTTGAGCCTCGATTGGCAACGTATATTATACGAATTCAACGCGGAAGCCATAGTAAGTGGATGATTGTCTTTCACATGCGCAATTCCTGAGAATCAATTAGTGTTTTTGTTACGCCATATTGCCATTGGCGTTTTTTCTATCAATGTAAAGTGTACTTACTATCAATGTTAAGTAGACCTTAACAAGCCTTCGAATAAAAAAGTACTTCAGGAATTATTACATCGTCATGTCCCTAAATCCCAATCGGGTAGTGACCCCAATCCGTGCCCGGTTGTTGAAGGCACGCTTTCCACCAGTCAGACGTTCAAATACGAAATTGGACAAATATTACCGCTCAAACCCTTTGTGTAGGTCTGTTACACTCAGCTACAGAGAAAAGGCCACACCCTGATAACTTTTATTAAACTGAGCATACGTGCGAGAGTCAAGTGAAAAGGTTTAACCTCGTATTTACTGACTATACGACCCAACTCACAGAAGTATAGGTAGAGCTTAGGAGATTCTAAGAGGTTCGTAAAGCTAAGTTTCTGGTACAACAGCTTGTTAGCCTCAAACGCACTGTTGTTAATTTATAGATACGAGTAGATTAAGAACTTAATAAGAACCGCTCTACCAACGCTAGCGGTACACTAACACCGTCAAGAGCGTTGGTAGCGTATCGGTAGGAATCGCATTCGGGAGGTTGAGACTTTTTTCTAAGTTACGTACATTAGTTTGTGAAGCTGTGGTTGCTATACCACTGCAGTACTAACTGAGAAGGAAAACATCATGAAGAAACCTGTCTGTGGTGTTCATCATACCTTACGGCGCTGGGCGCGCGTATTGATTAAGCCCGTACTTTCGCAGGCCTGTATGATTTGTACGCTAGCTTGGCTCTCAAATCCATGTAATATCGGTAGCTAGCTTGGTTGACAGAACTTATTTATTTCTGCTTACACGTGTTACAAAGCATAGGTATTTTAAAAATACTAAGAACAGCATCCAAGTACATCATAATACAGCTGACAGCCCGTCCAACCCTTGCATGGGTAGGTACAAGCTACTTACTGAAGTTACGGGCGTTAATTGCATTACCATGTCGAAGATTTTCCATCTTACTACATATATGAGGCGCGTGAAAGTAAAGTCAAGGCTCTTGATCAAATCAGCTATGATGGATGACAGCAAATTGCATTATCAACTGTTCAATAACATACTGGCCCTCTCTCTTGCTTTTGTTTTTAAGCCCTACGCTCCTTCCCACGAGGCCTACAGTAAAGCACAGTCGATAAACGTGGAGACTTTACCAATTCTTGTGTACCGCATTTAAATGCTTGTACTTTGATGAGTGATCTTTGTACAACTGACTAAAACAAAGAACAAAAACATGATCAGCATCAAGTATCTCATTAATTATTTACTATTGTGTCTGTACAACCACGAAAATTGTAAAAAAAATATTAAGTCGCTCAAGACCTTGAACCGCTCCGAGCTGTCAACTACGCGGCACTCAGTTTTTGACTTTACGCGTGACGAGTCTTGAGGACTTGACTTTCGGCCTCTGCCTGAACTGATCTCGGCCTACGACCAATAAGCAGCCTTGCATCTCCAGTAGGCTGCATCTCCAGTAGGCTGTTACATTAATCAACTTATCAATTTCCTCAATTATATAATTTCACCTTGACGCGTAATGAACATTATCATAAATGATGTCTGTATATATGTCATCTGCTCAGTGAAATTCACTATTCATAAATAGGTGATTTGACTTCTAAATTGTGGAACGTTTTATATCTTTTATAATTAATAAATAAACTCTGGAACGACTTTAGGTGTGGTTTTATTTGTAGAATTGTAGTAATATTAACAGAAAACTGGATAAAAACGGATAAACGGAGAAGCAGGTAAAAAATCAGATCTGGTCAAAGGGTAAAGTAGTAGTAGTGGATAAAAAATGAGGGAAATCGAAGAATGAGTGACATACATAATTTAAATATTTGAAAATGATAGATGGAAAAAGAAATAAAAATGGTGTAAAGAGGTTTGCACCGTCACATTACCCGGGGGCACCGGTAAAACAAAATATTTTTTAGATAATATTTATTTAAAAAAATATATCTAAAAAAATTTTTTTTTTATTATCGTTGGGCGCCAGTGGAACGTTTTATATCTTTTATAATTAATAAATAAACTCTGGAACGACTTTAGGTGTGGTTTTATTTGTAGAATTGTAGTAATATTAACAGAAAACTGGATAAAAACGGATAAACGGAGAAGCAGGTAAAAAGTCAGATCTGGTCAAAGGGTAAAGTAGTAGTAGTGGATAAAAAATGAGGGAAATCGAAGAATGAGTGACATACATAATTTAAATATTTGAAAATGATAGATGGAAAAAGAAATAAAAATGGTGTAAAGAGGTTTGCACCGTCACATTACCCGGGGGCACCGGTAAAACAAAATATTTTTTAGATAATATTTATTTAAAAAAATATATCTAAAAAAATTTTTTTTTTATTATCGTTGGGCGCCAGTGGAACGTTTTATATCTTTTATAATTAATAAATAAACTCTGGAACGACTTTAGGTGTGGTTTTATTTGTAGAATTGTAGTAATATTAACAGAAAACTGGATAAAAACGGATAAACGGAGAAGCAGGTAAAAAGTCAGATCTGGTCAAAGGGTAAAGTAGTAGTAGTGGATAAAAAATGAGGGAAATCGAAGAATGAGTGACATACATAATTTAAATATTTGAAAATGATAGATGGAAAAAGAAATAAAAATGGTGTAAAGAGGTTTGCACCGTCACATTACCCGGGGGCACCGGTAAAACAAAATATTTTTTAGATAATATTTATTTAAAAAAATATATCTAAAAAATTTTTTTTTTTATTATCGTTGGGCGCCAGTGGAACGTTTTATATCTTTTATAATTAATAAATAAACTCTGGAACGACTTTAGGTGTGGTTTTATTTGTAGAATTGTAGTAATATTAACAGAAAACTGGATAAAAACGGATAAACGGAGAAGCAGGTAAAAAGTCAGATCTGGTCAAAGGGTAAAGTAGTAGTAGTGGATAAAAAATTAGGGAAATCGAAGAATGAGTGACATACATAATTTAAATATTTGAAAATGATAGATGGAAAAAGAAATAAAAATGGTGTAAAGAGGTTTGCACCGTCACAATTGTTTTTAAAAAATGGTTTCTAAATACCTTCTACTAGATCAGAAACTTGTTCTTCTTTTTTCTTGGCGTGGCCCAGAACTTTGCGTCGCTGACTGCGTTATTACTTGCAATAATTAGATCCTCCTGAGTGTAGGTGTTATGGTACACAGAAGAAGATTTAATAGTTAGAAAAGTACCACACAAACAGTTCAAATTATTGCTGTTCGCAAACACTCACCTGTACATGTCATCCTTACTTCGAACACACCGGTCTACCGCCGATTCAGAGATTTCCAAATTGCCCAAGGAAATCTATATCCAGACCGGAGGGTCTCCGACAGCGGCATAAATGAGGTATGCAGAGAAACCGCCAGGGCCCGGATGTTACAACTCGCTTGCACTGGCTCCATGGGCAATGGGTTGACGCATTTCAGAAGGTTGCTTTGGCTTGGCAGCTTTTGCCGCACTGGAGCGTAGCCGTTTGAGGAGGGTCGACGTCAGGCTATACTAGTCCACTGCTGGACATAGCCCTCCCCTAAAGAGCGCCATGTTGTGCTATCATAGGGGGTAATGCCCATAATCCCTACGCTGGGCATACGGGTTGGTGATCGCGGTTCGGTGGAATTGTACTGCAGGGGGCGCTGCTGCCCACCACCCGTTTGTGTCCCTTAGTCGCCTTTTACGACACCCGCGGGAAGAATTGGGTTGGTGCTATTTTTTAGGCTGACACCACACAGCTCGAGGAGAGTCGTCGTTTTGGATTTTTCAAGGCGCACATTCCTGCGGACTTTCGCGGCATAATAATAGCCCCTGGATGCAGTAGACGTAAGCATAAGACATAATCCGTCATGTTTCCTTTAAGGCTGTATCCATTGACATAGGCAGATTGGTTCTATACTGGACACGCGAAACGTATTGAACAAGCGATTCAATCACATTGTTGGCACAGAGAATGTAAACTATGGAAATACCAAATAAATATGTTTACTGTTTTTGAATTATGTATGAACCCTGAATGAATATAAAGTGTGTGTAAGCACGTTTCAATGGACTAGCCCAATATTGAGATGTCGCAAGGTTGACAAGGGTGTTCTAGCGAAAGGTTTATTAAACCAGAACCAGTTTGAAATGACCTAGCCGGTTGCACTTATGGTACGGTACCAGGGCTCCGAGACAGTCTACGTCTGATGATACATCTACAAATAGCATTAGCATACGGTAACCGTTCCCTAGACATACGACATTCAAACTCGATATGTGAAGCTGTTTATGATAATCGTCTAAGTCTAATGATATGTGAAGCTGCTTATGATAATCGTCTAGATCACAATTTAGTACAAAATTTAGTTGTGATTGACTGACACAGTGATTGTTCATCCTTTATGTGACAAAAACCTAAAACGAGAAAAGAAGTATTTTTTTTAACACTTACATATTTAAAAGTACACTTTAAGAGTCGGAAAGAATCACACTATATCATCCAAAGCGATAGAAAACAGCAGAATAGCCACAGAGTAACCAATAAGTTTCCAATAGGAATAGTGGTATAACATAGATGCGTCATTTAATAATATAACGTTTCATTGCTTCAGCAGACAATTTAGTGGATTAAAATATATCGATATGGTTTAAATTATGATACAAAATGCTTAAAAATCGTGATGTTTTGTTTTTTATTTTTGTTGCTGGCAGATATTCATTAAATAACGGGATAAAACGTCCTCAAAATCCGACATTATATTTTACAGAGATTGTACTGAATAATAGCGTCTATTACTAACCAACAAACCACTCTGTCCACCTGGTTGGATTAGTATTATCATTGAATTCAATGGTATTATTTTTCCTTTGACCAACAACCTGGTTGGTTGATATTTGTTATTATTAACTGACTACCTAGTTTGCTGCCTGATATTTTTTTTCTTAACTGACTAATTATTAGTGTTAAAAACCTATTTAGACGCTAAAAATTCCACCCATGCCGGGATTTGAACCCGCGACCTCTGGCTATCCGTGCCAGCGCTCTTTCCAATTGGGCTAATTGGCGACTCGCCGGCATCAGTGAAATTTCGAACCTCTTGACAATATTCTCTGTATTACGTACAGGCAACGACATCTGGCTGAAGTAATTTGCATCACTTGCAGCCCCGAGTACCTACTTTGCAGTTAGGTTTTCACGAGCTGAGTATAAGTGCAGCTCGTGAAGTGTAAACAGCGTCTGAAGCCAATTCGCATTGCGCACGTGGGACTACTGTGCAAACCAACCAACCCCAACACGACGCGTCGCGTCGCGTACTTGGCGTACGTGGGCTTAGTGTTAATGTCACATGACATTATTGGGTATTGACTTTAGGGGTATGTTTGGATTGGTTACCAAACTACGCTAAGCAGTAGTTTAGTGCACACAGTCACGTAACGTTAGCAGTTAGCGTATGGTGGATTTGGTTAAAAAAATCGGTCACAAACACAGATTCTGATACCCTCGATTAACGCACGTAATAACAAGATAGTTATATATTTAAGGGTTCTAAATACACGATCACAGTGATTTAATGCTAAAAAAACTCTGCGGAGGAATTCTCCTGGATATCTCTGCAAATTTCTGTGTTTTTAAGGCAACCGTTTTTAAATATATTCATGAAAGTTCAGAATTATAGTTCTGGATTTTATTGTTTTCGCGTATTTTTAACAATTCAAACTTTAACCCTCAGACTAACAAGTAGGAAAACTCGACTAAGCAATGTAAATCGAACTGTCGTGTCGTAATAAGTTATGTTTGTAGTATGTAGTTGTAGTTATATGAAATGCGCCCCTATGTACTTCTTTTATTTAAACCAAGTGGGCGTTTCTTCAAGTGGCAAACCTCTACGAGATAGAGGCGTGCGTTTATGTCTGTGTAACACTTACATTATTCACTCGTATTTTTACTTACTTTAATCGTAGCAAGTAATTTATGGAAGACCCCCCAATGAATATATGGCATATTGTCAAGCCAGTGGTTATGACAAGCACGTTGTCAACATGCGCCTAGTAGGATAGGCTTCTCAATTTGCCGACCCACATAATATACGTAGGATAGGACGGTGACAAATTGTGTTTCCACACATAATGGAATCGTCGCCGCGTCACTGGTTCCACCGCACCCTACTCTCTGGCTATATCGGTAGTGGCTTCGGTTGTGATGGTATGCCTAGTCCTCTCATGGGTGGATGTCAAGCTGTTACCAAATCGCATAGGGGCATCGCAGTCCCTATGCAATTTCGTCCATCATACCAAAGACTTCTTCCTCTTCTTTGGTCCCTTGGAATCTGGAGTTGACACGAGGGCTTTCCTAGGGACTTTTCTTAAGGCACAAATCGGGAAGATGCCTGAAGATATGTACGATGCTGACACGTACATATCTTCTATTATGTTGTTATGTATGTTAACTTTGGTAGTGCAGGGATGGTACAAAGTAAGAACGATTTAACGAAAAACTCCCAGGACGAGTCTATTGATCTATTCCAATAATCTGTTTTTTTTTAAATGTGATAGGATATTCCATATGAATCCTTACAGCACGTTCACAAAATTTCACTCAGAATGTTGCTTTCACAGTATGTTACTTTCGTATGTCACTTTTATTTGACAAGGTCAAGGTCTTTCGTATGTCAGCTAGCTCCATACCACTTTCTCCGAGTGACTTAAAAATAAAATTCAGTTGAGAAATCTGAGGGGCACCATGATTAAATTTAGAAGTATTGGTGGTAGAAAAAAAAGAACTCAATTATTTATTAATCTTCTTCTTCAGGCTATATTAATCTACTGCTGGACATAGCCTATTAATAGTTTACGCATATCGGAAGCACATTTAACATATTATAATTTTTCTACCTCTTGGTACTTCCTACCACTTTGAATTTGGATTCACAGTTTCGAGCAAAAGGTCGCAAATCACAAATATTTAATCACGACAAATCCCGAATCTGTTGATTTTTTTGGGAATCACGAATAATTAAATTTTTTGGATTTATCGCTAACGATTAATCATTAATCTAGTTCAAAATATAATAAAAGCTGTGCTAACCACTGTTTATTGATTTTACCATGAGAATAAGATACTTTCCCGCAGCAAACTTAGTTTATGTGTTAATCCAGGGTGTCAGCTAATTCCAAACCAAATTTCATTAAATGGCTTCTGTCGTTTATACGTCAAGAAGTAACAAACATACATTTTCACTGTCGCCTTTATAATATGAGTGTGATACTATGATAACGATTTCTCAATCGCCTATAGAGAACGATTTCAAAGTAGGCCCTTCAATTATGAACTGGCCATCGACAGTGTTTATTGTCCTGTGATCCGAAAATGGTGTTGCCAGTGTGTCCGTCGGGCTATTGAATTTGGAACTCACAGTGTAATATTGGCATTGTTGCCTAAATAAACCTGTGAGATTAATTATAGCTATAAAGGGACATAATTTAAACGGAAAAAAACTGCTGCAATTTTTTGGTTTCATCGGTTTCAATTGAAAACTTCGGGCTCTGAAATCAAATTCAAAAATCGTTTATTTTAATAAAAGAAAATTTGCACGAATGGTTTACGGCATTATTGCACTATGGTTTCTATGCATGTAATTTCAGGCACTATTTCATATACGGATTTCACACAAAAGAAAAAAACGAGTAATGATGCAAGATTAGGCCTGTTTAATTTTTTTTATTTCAAATAAAACTGTTAGTTTCATGAATAGTAAAACATTTACAAACTACAAATTTTGTGTGACTGATACTTTGGAGGATAACTACAATCTGTGCCACATACGCTCCCAGCCGATTGCGGATCAGCCCTTCCGACTTCCGGTCAGGTTTCCACCCCAGCGAGTCCATTCCTCCTTTCGACTGAACTCGAGTTAAATTGATCGAGAACCGGGGTCGGAGTCCATGTTGTAAGACTATTCGATTCGTTGAGCTCTTTCATTTATTACTACCACTCTTACGCGATTGCAACGATCCAGCTCGCTTGTTCTTTACGTTAATTTGGCTTTAAGACTGTTCTTACGTGGAGCATATTGTCTCGCTTGCACAGTCTTAGGTACTTTTTTAAATTATTGTAATAAAATTAGTAAAATTGTGTTAACTTAAATTACGGACATTTCAAACATTTTGTTTTTCCGATAACTACGTAGTTTTTAATAAAGAAAAGTAACTTCCAAAATTATTTGGATAAATTTTGTCGATTCTAAACTAGTTACAGGATAGGGAAAATATGTCTCGAATGACGTAATTTTGTTAACTATCAAACCCTCAGATCATATTTATGAAAAGTATACTAATTTTAAGTAAGGCCGGCCACAAAAAAATAAAAAAATATTAAAGAATCGACTGTTAGGTGGTACGAAGTTCGGGGTCAGCTAGTCATCAATAAATATGTCGCGATAAGGCTGTTCTTACATGGAGCATGCCGTCTGGCTCGCACTATTTAACATTTTAGTGGTTGTAATAAAATTATTATCGATCTATCGATAGCAACCCTGTATATCCCCACTGTTGGGGCACGGGTCTCTTCCTGCATCGCAGGAATGTTAAGCCATACTCCACCAAGGAGGCCACGTCCGGGTTGGTGGACGATTGTAAGACAGTGGCGGGCCTTACTATTAGAAGTTATCAAGTCGCCCATGAGGCCTCTGACATGGCTTAACGACTGCCTTTACAGCAGGCACCAACGGCTTAACGTGCCTTGCGAAGCACGGAATCACTCGGAAAAATGCCACTAGTGGTAGTTACAGGACGGCCACCCATCCTGCACTTGACCGCGGCTGTTTTTGCTTAACTCAAGTGATTGATTCCAATCACTCAGTTCGACTAGGCGACAAGCGCTTCGTAAAATATAAATTTACTTAACGCTATCTAACAAATCGTTTTAAATAATTTTTAAATTAATTCAAAAAAATAAATACTCATGGACATATTACACAGATCTCGTTAGCCCTAAACTAAGTACAACTGAATGACTTGTGTTATAGGTGCTAACTCGACGATAGATTTAATACAATAAATACATAGATAACATCCAAGACCCGAGACTAACTAGTAAAGTTCGTTTCTTAGTTTGACCCGGCCGGGGATTGAACCCGGGACCTTCGGTTTTACAGTCAGCGTGCCAAACCGCTGCGCCACCGAGGCCGTCTTTTTTTAAGTTCCTCAAGTGCATCTTACCTACCTATATCATCCCAGGAAGGTCAAGGTTAACCTTATCTTGTGCGTCGAGACTCGCTGTTCCACACTTATCAAGGTTGTAAATATTTAATAACATTCCTAATACAGAAGGAGAGTGGCAGGACTTATCAAATTTTCAATAGTTCACGACACTGTAAAAAGGTTTTCGTCTGCGCTCCAGTGGGACGCTTTCTGTTTTGACAGAGGATTAAAGTATCGGTTTATATTTTATTATATTTATAGTATTTTAGCTGACTGCTGCGAAGCCTAAAAGGAGGGTAATGTGTTTGGGTCGTATGTATGTAAGTATGTCCAATTCTATGTTCACTCGTAGCTCTTTAACAGAATTTGAGAAATAACATGCCAATCGATGTTTGCGCGCATGTCATATGCTACGAGAAATCAGCATAAACTTAGCAAGAAAATTAAGTTTTTTTACTCTCACGATTTAAAATGTAGAGAACACATAAAACATAGAAGAACATATCTACTCTTCACGTTCTTAGGTGTACATCTACACATGACCCAGCCATGCATAGGTACACCCAGTCCATGAATTTCAAATTTTATTACTCTTTGTGAGATTATGTTGTCCACAGAGTAATTTTTCATTAGATTTAGGACAGCTAAAGAAAAATAAAACAATGTTTTTTTGTTTTTCTCAATACTGTGACCGGCCTTTTTATCCGACTGGGGAAATGGGGAAAAGTGTGGTAACATGTATGGCTCGTATGTAGGTATGTAAGCACCTTTAATTTTTCATGTTTTTCAGTGAATCACTCCTAAACGACCGAAGAAATTTTAATTTAATTTGGCACACATGTCGACCACATCCCTCATTAAGACATAGGATACTTTTTTATCCTACGCGCACGGAGTCGTGTTCACAGGTACCTATAAAATATTTTATATTAATGTCCATATCACCAAGGGTTGGCTGGAAGAGATTTCTAATAAAATAATAAAATAAGCTGACGAGCTTATTTTATTATTTATTATTTTATTAAGTACACTTTTTTATACTTTTGTGCTTTCTGTATGATTTTTATATGTGCAATAAAGTATAAAGTAAAGTAAGGATAAAGTATATTTTCATAAGAATTCCTTCCTGAAAAATATCTATTCGTTTACCTTGTTAGTACAGTCGACCGCACATCACCCTTTATAACATGCACCCTACTCAATTACGTTACGGGTGACTTTGCAGGTAAAATACATAGAAAGAAAGAACGCCACAAAAGCACATAGTCAAAGAAACATAATGACCACAAAACTGAGAAAAATAAATGTATATGTTACCGGCAATCTGTATAATTCAGGTATTCTATACAATACCTATACTCAATACTTTATTGCAGCCATAAGTTTGGTAAGTTCTTATATAATATAACAGATAATGCGTATCATTATGGACCCTGTCGGGCACAGCAAAAGCCTTACAACCAAAATCTTATAGCTAATGTGGTATCCAGTACCTACGAACTATTTAATTTCCACAATTTTATCTTAAAAACTAGGTAGGTATCCTATTATTGCATAAAATATTATTTTTATTATACATCTTATTTAAATTTATCTTCTAAGTACTCATTCACAGTGTAATAGCTTCTGGAGATGAGCAACTGTTTTAGGTTTTTACAGAATTCTTTGTCATTGATATTGTTTCTGAGTGTCTCGGGTAACTTGTTAAAAATCTTAACTGACATTGTGAGTGGACTTTTCGAGTGCAATTGTAATTGAGATGTTGGAACGTTTAATTGGTTTTTGTGACGTAATGAATACTTTGACTGTATTTCTTTTCGTTTCAAATAAAAAACCTAGGTAAGGTATAGAACACCTATGACGTCTAGGCAATGTTTGAAATATTATGAATACTATTTTCCATTATATACTTTACCTAGGTAATGTATACAATTCCTAGGTATTTTATAGAGTTCCTGCTGATCCACCGGCGATGTGTAAAATAACTATATTTGGGCCGGTATTTCGTCCCCGTAGGGCGGAAACTCACCAACTCGAAAAACACCGTTTCGAGAAATCGACGTTCAAAGTTTTGAAAACGAAAAAAAAATCTAGCGTCTGTTATACAGGAGATATTTTGAATGTTATTGTCTTAATGCATTTTTACTACAACAGAGCATTGTTTGATTTGACTTATAGGTATAAATTTACATCAATTTAAAAGTTATGATGGATAAACAGTTTTTCCCTTTAATATCTTGATCTTAATCCCGAGTTAGTGATTTTCTACCTAAAGTTAGTTAATTTCTACCCAGATTTGACTATTATAAGCAGAAATAACTCGTTTTAGTGAATTTACAACTAGTCTCTGGAAATGCATAACAGTCTCAGACATAACTAACTAAATTTGTTTTTTTGCGAACCAAAGAAGAAAACACTACAAAAAACTTTCAAAAATTTATTCGAAAAGGAAAAAGAACAAAAAGTGTCATAAATGACCACAAAAAGAACAATATCTAAATGAACAATAGCTTCTTCATGGGTTTCAGGTAAGCCTAATATATCTTCAAGGATTTTATTATAGAAGCGTATATAATGCCCCATGAAGGATGTATTAACCTTTACCAGCCTAAATAGAGGAAACAAAAGTTTACGTTTCTAGTATTTACATTGTGTTGGCTACCCAAAGTTTTAAAGTTACTGAAATTTTCCTGACGTACATAATGTTTTCATAGATATACTGACTGGCAACTGTTAGGATGTTAGTTTCTTTAAAGAAATCTCTTAACGAATCTCTACTGCCTTGCTTATAAATAAATCTGATCGCTCTGATTGCAAGACAAAGATGGTCTCAATGTCTGCTGCCTGTCGCCACAGAAGTATGCTATAGGACATAACACTATGGTAGTTACTAAAATAAGTTAAAATAAGAAGTTAACAAGCCTTGCAGTTGCGACGTCAGTAAGTTCCCTAAATCTTTTAACTGCTTATGCTGCTGAACCAAGCCTATTTGCATTTTTTTTCTATATGAGAACCACATTAAGGCTTTGATCCATTGTGATATCTAAAAATACAGTTTCATTTACAAGCTCTAATTTGTTATTCCCCGATATAACATTGCTATCAACCGTTTTGACATTTGGAAGAGTGAACTTTATACATTTTATCTTTTTTGAATTTAACAGTAATTTATTAGATTAGCATCCAAGAGAGCATTATTTAGCACCCGAGAGAGAGCATTATTTGTATTATAGAAGTCATTCTTTTGTCTCTTCATTTTAAAAATAAGTAATGTGTCAACTGCAATTAACACTATCTCTGACACATTTTGAACCATGAACGGCAAATCTTTTACATATACGAGGAAGAGGGACGGCCCCAATATCGATCCTGTGTCCACCTCTGACCCTGAAGATTTAGTTCTATTTATTTATATCAGCTCTTTGAACTCTCTCTAAATATATATATAATCGTTTATTTCGGACCATACAAAATCCATATAACTTAACCTAGCCTTAAAAATTTAAATAATATTGTAAATTTACTATTGCCTAATTTATAAGTCTACTAATCCGCATGTAAATTAGTCAATCAACGATTGATTGACTAATTCACATGCATCTGTTCAAAATGATGCCACATAGGGCAATCTGGCCTGTCAGCCAGTACCTGCAGGATACCGCTGGCGCTGCCGCGGACGCGCTCTATTAAGGATGCTACCCGCTTGCGCATGATGGCATGAAAGCCGTCCGTGCGGGCCTCGGCAAACATGCCTGAGGCACTGCAGTACCGCGGCAGCCCCAGCAGCATCCTGAAGATGTTGTATTGTACGCGGAGAGCGCTGAGAGCCCGCCGGGTACAGCTAGCCCACAGGCTGCAGGTGTAGAAGGATTGGCAATAGGCCTTGAAAAGGGTCAATTTTACCTCTCCCCCACACCGAGCAAACCTGCGGACCAGCATGTTCCCCCGTACAGCCAGCGCTCTCCGTTCCCTTTCAACATCTAGGTCGTCTGACAGGTCTTCAGTGACCCAGTGGCCTAGGTACTTAAATTGATGTGCGCGTTTCAACTCCACGCCATTTACCCTAACGGGGGGCACTGTGTCCACTTTATGTTTGCGGGGCTGAAACACCATCAACTCGCTCTTTTTTGAGTTGTACCTTAGCCCATGCTGGTCTACATATTTCTCACACGATGTGATCAGCTTTCTCAAGCCACTGATTGAAGGGCTCAGCAGCACCATGTCGTCGGAAAATATGATGTCATAAGTTTTAGCTAAAACCATAGACCAAAAAGGTATTGTTGGTCTATGCCAAAACTAACTAAAATGGCTTAGGTGACGACGAGACTGTACTTTGGGTAGGCATAAAATAATTAAATGCATTTAATTAATTTTTCCTTTCAATGTAGCTGTAAAACATTGTAATTAGTTAATTTTTGAAGTTTTTAATTTTGGAACTAAGGCTCCTATGAAAAAACTGGTTAGACAGAAATGTAGAGAAAAAAAATGCGATCCTAATGCTACTAAACGCTCATTTTCTCCTTAATTCGACTTGGTGAGTTTCCGCTCTACGGGGACGATTTATCAATGTAAGTAAGAAGAAAGAATCGCTCGTAGCCTGGGCTGCCTGAGTGTCTATACTTTCCTTAGTATGTTTAAATATAAAAATGCTTCCAGATAGTTTCAGTTTGCAAACCGAAATTAGGTTCGAAGTTTCAGGATGGAGCGAGCGGAGCGAAGCTCCATCGTGGAACTTCGGGTGTTAGGTTTTTTTTTTATATAAGAGGAAAAAAAAAATCACAAATAATTCTTTGGTGATAATGCCTTAGCCGCTATGACTTGCATGGTTGACTGCACAATATTACGCAAGAGCGGAGAGGCTAATTTAATTATACTTACATAGTTTCATTTATGTTTCCTCCCCCCTAACCCTAAACCCCTATTGAGGAAGCTTATTTCTAAACTGTTACCCCTTTTACACACAATGCCGGTAGCGCATTCGGTATTGTATAGAATGCCTAGGCAAACTATAAAATGAAAAATATTTCATACATTACCTTAACGTTTTAGGTATTCTATACATTTCCTAGGTATTGTATAGAATACCGTATTACACAGATTGACGGTAACATATATAATAAAATAGTATTTCTTAATGATTCACGATACTCATACATACCCAGACCACGGCAACGCTGCTGAAACGTCGGGAAATAAGGTTACGTTACGGTTAAATACGTTTTACCTAATAAATAATCTCGATTAGACCCGTTATATATAACTTCTGCACATAATAAAATTGTGTTTTACATAATTCCTCACACAAAAATAGGCCAACAAAAATGGTCACCAACTCATCATGCATTACTGGTGTGTGCTGAAGACAACAAATCACAAACCAAACTAAAGGTTAATGTGCTGCCGCCTCTACTCACCTTGTTTTATTACTCGCCGAACAATATTACTCTTCCGCTCCTCAAGTCCCCATTTACTTGACAGGAAGCCAGCAAATAACACAATAACATTCAATTCCATAGCCGAGTCCGTGTTTCTTCGCAAATTGCTTTCTTAACAATAGCGGTAACATTTCAGAAGGTCAATCACACGTGTAGAGTACCTATACCATAATACTGGAAGTATCTTTCTTATGTAGAGTATACATGTATACGTCCCACTGCAGGGCACACGTCTTCTCTCAGAATGAGTATGGGCTTAATTACCATGCGTGCCCACCGCGGATTGACAATTTTAATCATCACAGACTCTCATTTTTCCTGAAACATCTTGTTTTTCGCCACGCCTAGCGAGTGGTACTGCTACTATACTTTTACAAATGTACATAACTTAGAAAATAAAGACATTGTCATATGCCTATTAGTTGGATTCGATGGGATTCGAAGCCACGACCTAACGATTGAAAGACCGGTGCTCTATCGTTCCACTACCACCGCTCTGAATGTGTTGAGAGAATCGGGAATTATCTATAGCTACTCGTACATAATCGGAACGAACTCTGTTCAGCTCTCTTCGAGTTCCTCTATTGGTATGCAAAACTGGTTCCTGCAGCGGCAGTAATTTTGGCTCAGCGTGTACCTCAACCGGTAGCCTTAGGAGAGTCCTGTGTTTAGAAGTGGGCTGATATCGGCTTATTGATTAATTGAAAGAATCATTTGGATATCTGAAACAGAATTTACGATATTTATACCCTCCAGTGATACCCCAGCACCCCATTAGTACCTTACCCCATGATTTCTTGAAAGTGCTAACGTAACTGTGAAAAATCACAACTTTTTAATTCAAGGGGGAGACATAATTATTTTACATGAAGATGATAATTTATTACAAAATTAGATAAATTAAACAAATGCTCGCTTCAAAGTCATGGGATTTGCAAAGCTATTTTCCAATATTTTAAAAGCAAAGCCCATGCAAATTTATGCACCACTTGAGCTCACATTCTTACTTCAGAAACCGAAAAATTACTGGGACCTTCTGTTGCAATTACTTCAGGGCGTTTACAGGAAATCGTAAACGATAATCCAGTGAAACGCAAAGCTAGGAAAATTGTAAAAAGATAAGGGAAACAAGGTTCTTGCTGCCTAACGAGGTCAAGCAACTGGAAACGTGGGAGAAATCCAGGAACAATTTGTTACAGTCGTTAATACCGACGGTGTCGTTATCTACGAGCTCCTGATGCCTGTTGGTAACTCCTTTTGATGTCAATTTAATATGGATGATACTGGTTATTTCAGTTTTTTTTTTTCAGATTATTATTATGTCTTGATAAGCCGTTAGTGCCGGCTGCCATGAACTGGCAGTCGTTAAGCCATGTCAGATGCCTCATGGGCAGCTTAGTACCTTCTAAAAGTAAGGCCGCCACTGTCTTACAATTCTCCAGCAACCCGGACCTGGCCCCCGTCGCGGAGTATGGCCTAACCTTTCTACGATGTAGAAAGAGACAAGTGCACCAGCAGTGGGGACATAAAATGACATACATTGATATCGAATGTCCTATACCGTGGGCCCAGGCACTAGGCACTGAGACCGTCTTCACTGAGACAGTATAACTATATAGATATTATTATTATGAAAATAATAATATGTAAATTGGGAAAAATATCAGTAACTTTAAAACGTAGTGTAGGACGCTCTCCGACCAGGTGGGAAGACGATCTGAGAAAAACTGCCGGCAGATGCTCGATGCGGCAAGCTACAGGGCACTATGGCCCTCATTAGGTGAGGACTATATAATATATCCTGAAGGAGAAGGACTAACGAAACTGTAGGTAACCAACTTAATCTTAATTAAAATTAAATAGAAACATAAACTTTAGAATTTTAAGCCTGCCAAAAATTAGTACATCCTTTACGATTCTACAATAAAATATAATAAGCTTGAAAAAACGCGGTTCAAGAAATGTGTAAACCACACTTTGTGCTAAAAGGGTCGCTATAACTTTACAGATTATTTTAGCAGCATCAAAATGAAAACCAGTGATTCTGATTGATTAATTTTGACTGATTTTATTGCTGTTCGTATCTGCCGTCATTAACGTTTTCCTACTTTTGTAAGAACAATAAAAAAAAAAATTTAAATTGGTTGATGGCAGACGGCACCAGCTAGTATCTAATAAACAGACAAACGTGACTTTCATGAACTAAAGTTACGTATTGTTGAGCACGTTTTCCCTCATTCAAATAACCCTACACATTCTATTCGGTCGTCCGATGATAACTTGCACAATAGATGGCTTGAAATATGTCAACTGGACCAGTGTTCTTACACGTCCGTTGCCGTTGGGCTCAAACGTGAAGTTACGAGCGGAATTTTCGTTCCATGGGCTTTTTCCGCTATATATATATATATATATATATATATATAGCGGAAATATATATATATATATATAAAGTTATATACAGTTACCTACGGTGTATGCATAGAGAGACTGAGATGAAACCTTCCGAGAAATGGCTGTTCACTTAACGGAATGTCTAAAGGGTTCGAATGTGTAGGTACCAAAACGTATAAAGTTTAATGGTTAAAATGTTGCGGTGACAAAATCACAAAAGTTCACATTGTATTTATATTAAATTATACTCGTGCTTGAATTTAAACATTTATGTTTTTATGTCAGAGATGAAATATAATTTAATTGTTATAATATTTCAGTGACCTTAGGAATCGCTCATAGCCCCGACTGCTTGAGTGATCTTAAACGATCACGAAGGCTAAGCAACACAGGGCGCGTTCAGTGCATGGATGGGTAAGCCGTCTATGACTAATTAGTAGCATTTTTCCGAGCGGTTGCGTTCTTTGCAAGGCACGTTAAGCAGTTGGTGCCGGCTGCTGTCGATAGGTGGCAGTTGTTAAACCAAGTCAGAGGCTTTAGGGTGGCTTGAAAAATTCTGACAGAAAGAACAGCCACTAGTCTTGCAGGCCTCCACCAATCCGGACTTGGCCCCCGTGGTGGAGTACAGCATATACCTTCCTCAGGGAAGAGACCTGTGTCCCTCGGTGCACAGGTATCTTCCCTGACACAATGGATTGATAATAATGATGAGTGACCTGATAACGGTGCAAACCTCTTTACACCATTTTTATTTCTTTTTCTATCTATCATTTTCAAATATTTAAATTACGTCACACATTTTTCGATTTCCTTAATTTTTCATCATTACTACCTTCGACCTTCGACTTCCCTTCGACCAGATCGTCAGATCTGGTCGAAGGGTTTACCTGCTTATTCGTTTTTATCCAGTTTTTTTCTGTTTTTAGGGTTCCGTACCTCAAAAGGAAAAAACGGAACCCTTATAGGATCACTTTGTTGTCCGTCTGTCCGTCCGTCCGTCTGTCAAGACCCTTTTTCTCAGGAACGCGTGGAGGTATGAAGCTGAAATTTATATCAATTACTCAGGTCTACTGTCCCTTGAAGCTGTGAAAAAATCAAACTTCTAAGCCAACGCAATCAAAAGATACAGCCGTTTATGCCGCAAATTTTCGACACTTGCAAGGGAATCAAAACCTACAGGGTGCTTCCCGTGAACTCAGAATCTTGAAATTTGGTACGAAGCAACGTCTTATAGCATAGATAAAGGAAAAATTACGAAAACCATAAATTTTTAGTTACATCACATAATATATTTTTTTTTAATAATTTTAAACTTACTACCCATTTCCTCATAAACGCGTAGAGGTATTAAATTGAAATTCATACCAAATACTCAGGTCTATAATACAGGTTTGTACGGAACCCTCGGTGCGCGAGTCTGACTCGCACTTGGCCGGTTTTTTATAAAATATACCTACTACTAATCTACAAATAAAGCCACAATTGAAGTCGTTCCAGTTTCTATTATTTATCAAAGATATACAGCATTACAACCTTAGCCTGATTCTTTCACTTAAATCACTTAAATATCTTAGTCCTGAAATTGCAAATAACAATTGTTTTCTATCATACGGGGATCGAAAATACAATCAGTTAACAACTTAGGCCATAGTTTTTTTATTTTTAATGCACTAACCCGTGCTAAGGACAATTTTAAAAACCTATTTAGAGGCTAAAAATTTCACCCATGCCGGGATTCGAACCCGCAACCTCTGGCTATCCGTGCCAGCGCTCTTCCAATTGAGCTAATGGGCGACTCACCGGTATCAGTGAAATTTCGAACCTCTTTACACTATTCTCTGTATTACGTACAGGCACAAGAGCAGGCGTAAAGAGGTTCGAAATTTCACTGATGCCGGTGAGTCGCCGATTAGCTCAATTGGAAGAGCGCTGGCACGGATAGCCAGAGGTGGCGGGTTGGAATCCCGGCATGGGTGAAATTTTTAGCCTCTAAATAGGTTTTTAAAACTTAGGCCATACTCAAGAGAGCGACGTGTTTAAAATTACGAAAGGGCTGGCAGTTTGCGGTGGGGGCCTTGCCGCTCTAGATGTACCTAAGGGTCGGAAGGACCTCCGTTGTTAGTTGTCTCCCACACACATAAACTGACGCCTCTATCTTGGAAGGGCAGGCAGACCTTTTGAGTACCTAAGTGTACTCAGAAAACTGCTATTGCTGGGTGTAAATTCAATAAGCTTTTGTGATCAGGAAAGTTTCTAAAGTTGGATGCAAGCTGTCTCTCAGAGGGAGATGAGAGTGAGAGGGATTATGATCATCGAAAGATGATCGGGACAGTCCGCGAATGCCAGTTATGTTCTGTAATTTATTTAGCATCCTAAACCCTGGAGGTAACAGTTACTTCAAGTCTTCTAAAACTACGTAGATTTTGAAGAACCTTTTCTTCTTGTTGTCCAAAAATTATGAGGATATTGGACCTGGAACAGTAAATTTTCCAGACTTCCTACTAAATCAAACTTTCTTAATTCACACGAATTAATATTCTCTTTCTATTCATACTCTATTTTCTAATAGCACCGTTTCATTGTATTAAATGTATGAAAAAACTGACACCTATTTCTTTCAGGATTTCCTCTTTGCTTTTACAATGAAGATAAAGATATTTATTAACCAACAAACATCGCACTTAGGGCCGGTTTCTGAACTGAGAATTTCACAAAGTAAAGACATTAATGTTCTGTCAAGCTCTTTTCTGAGAAATTCGAAGAGACAGCGCTAGAGTTAACTATTTACTGAGCGAAATTCTCAATTCAGAAACTGGCCGGTAACGGTTCTAAAAAATCAACTTTGAAACTTAAAAATAACTATTATTTCCAAAGAAATACGACCAAAGAAAAAATACGTGTTGTTCTGTTTTTTTGTTCTCGAAAAAGCAATAAAATCATGGGGCTTTATTTTTACACTGTTGTGTATTATTGATAAGTACCATTATTAATACAAAAGCAATATCAGCAGATTAGACGGCATTTTAAATTGTATTTGTACGTACAACGCGGGCGGATTTACGTGACACCTCGCTTCAAGTTCACCCCTTTTGAGTTTTCATACAAACGTCACTCGAGACAGGTATCAGCATGTTAATTTAACCCGGGGTAAGCTTTTTGCTCGCTTATCCTAACATGTTTAGTGATTGCAAAGTAATGAGTAGGTACTGCCACGACCCACACTGAATTGATCACGGTATTCGCAGGCTATTAACACTTCTAATACAATGTATCGATTTCTCTTTCATCTGAAATCAAATAACGAAAAAATTAAAAACTAGACAGCTGCGCCGGGCCCTAATATAGGAGTTATTCTAATATCAATCATCGTCTACAATAAACCAAAAATACAATTGTTAAGTTTTTAACTGTACTAGG